>JANDEH010000002.1:44891262-45491262 GCA_024610705.1 Tetragnatha versicolor | reverse complement strand
ATTCCTGCATTATATAGAAAAATATCAGGATGTTAAGATACTTGCATCCAAAAGAAAAACCTTAAAATAAAAATAAAATGCAAATAAAGCAATAATTTCCAATCAATTTATATTTTTCTCCTGAACTAATTTGAAATTGACATTCTATTTTTCTTTGGTAAAAAAAGATAAACCCAAAACGTTTAAGAAAAAAAATCATTTATTCCTATCTAGTGCATCTTTAATTTCTCAAATGAATACTCCGCTTATTTCTTCATCTACATACTGTAGTGAGTAGTCAGAGACAACCGGTAGCAAATCCCGCACTGTGGAGACGGTCCCTCGAGTCAAAGTTACAGTTACACGGGCGAGCGGCTCCCTGAATCGGCTCCGGCCGGGTGTGAAATAAATATGTGACGCGTCGCTCAAAAGTCGGCTCAAAAAGTTTGGCGCAGATGGCTTTGCGTCCTCTCGACCAAGTGGAATCGAATTCGGGGGAGCGACCCCCGACAAACATGACGGGAATGCTCTCCAAGACTCCTCCTTCCCTCCCTCCCTCTCTCCCGTCCACTTGTCTTTGGGATAATGTGGGAGGGCATCGGACAAACCCCACGTCACCAGAGGAGACGCAACTGGCGGGAGTTGTTTGCGAAGGTAGAAATATCCAAAATCAAACAAATACGTAGTACAATAGGGACTGGATGTATTTGACTGAGATGGAAAGAGAAATGGTCTCGGTTACTTAGAGATGTTATGCTTTTAATACTGTTGTTTGTATACTTTCTTTTGGAAAATAGTGATGATAAAGGTGTCTTTTTTATCTCATCATCGGAAAATACGATTTGCAATATGAAGACCTACGGGGAAGAATGGGTTTTATCCATTTCAACACATCTTTAGTATAGGTTATCGGTCTCCATGTTTGACCACAGCTTAAACTTTTGGCCCGGCGCCTATCTCGCTAACTCGTGTCGCAACAGCCAATAAAATAATCGGAACACTTTTTTCGTTATAAAATAAAAACTAATCATTGTAGAAGTACAATATTTTACACACATATACAATTATTTTTTACAAAAAGATGGTCGTTTCGTTTAAAAAAAATCGAATTAGTTTTAGACTCAAAGTTTCAATTTTTTCGCTTCTAACTGGGCTAAAAGCTTAAACAGTGGTTAAACATGGCGACCGACAACCTATACTAAAGATGTGTTAAAATGGATAAAAAACATTCTTTCCCGTAGGTCTTCCTATGTTATATGTGTGTTTATATCGGAGATGGTTTGATGCACTCTAAGACTAGGGGCATATTAGTACTGATGGAATACAGTCTTTAATAGGTACATTCAAACTTGTTTTTGTGCGGTGAACAGGAACTGCATAAAATAAAAAACACAAAAAATTTCGATTCATACAACAAATATAAACATTTAAGATATTACACGCTTCTCGAAGAAAAAAACCACCAACCCGAATACGTGGGCAGATGATTTTTATTTCCTGAAAAACGATATGGCGAGGAAAAAAAGTAGATATTTTAAACGAAAACTGGGATCTAGTATTCACTCTCATAAAGTGATAAAAGTTTATAATTGGCAATATTTTATGTTTGTCAAAATAAAATTTCAAAGAAAATGATGGTTATAGAATGCCATAGTAAAGAGTCACAGGTAAGAACTACATCAAACCTAGAATCAAAGTAATTCAGTTTAGTTTTTTGGTAGTACTTTTTTACTTTTAGGAGAGGCTGGCCATTACACAAAAGAATAAGCTGTTACCTTCCCTTTTATAAGCCTAGCAAAGAAATAGGCCCTAATAAAACTAGTTTTGTCGCTCGATTTGGTTTCATGTTCCTTATTTCGCATGACTATCCCTGGTGGACAATAAAACAATCTGACAAACACATCTTTTAAGAGCTGGGGATGTCAACTAGATACTAGAGTGTTTCAGTGGTGTTTTGTATTTTTCTAAATTTCTACTAAAAAATATTCATCCTTAGTGCCATAAATTTTCTCTATATTCTGAACTTTGCATTTTAATGTTAACTATAATATTTTCCATAATTTTCTCTTAATTTTGACTACACAATCTACGACCTTCGGTTGGTGGCCAATCAATACCATATGTGTCCAAATTATTAACTATACTCAGTAAAGTAGTAGTAATATTGTCAAATCAATAGGTATCCAAAACTTATTAAACATACCCGTAAAACGCTTTAACTGGAATAAAAATAGTCTCTCTTAAACAGAAATGACAGTTTCAAATTTGAGTAAATCGATGTTCTCGTTTTGGTATGAAACTTTTTGATTCAAATATGACGACCCAATGCTTTCAATTTTGAAACACCAGACATACTCAGTTTCAAACAATTTAATAGTCATCACTCAAATTATGCATATTTTTAGTTTATGATTGAAAATTGAAATATTTTATTACATTGAAAGAAACGTTAAGTTAGTGTGATAACGTATAACACAACGTTGTGACATCGCACTCAATTTACTGGTCTACTTCCCACGTCATAGTAATGTGGCTATATGGTGATCATAACTGTAACACATTGCACTCTTTTTAAAAAAATTTTATGGACGTATTAAAAAATGAATACACGGTGTTTTGTTTTTGAGTATCTGCTCATTTTCAAAAATGAGTACATGCATGTATTCAAATTTGAGTAAATTTGGATTTGAGCCTGTTTTAGTGCGTGACATACTCAGATTTGAGTAATTTTTACTCATTTTTGAGAGTGTCGTTTTAAGAGTGTAAAGCTTATCGAGTAATAGCTTTTTATGTCATTTATTAGAACCTATAAACACAAATTATTAGCTGCATAATAAGATCTGAAAATTGAGCAGTTTTAAGATGGACACTAGGGTGTCTCAAAAAGGGCGTTTTTTTGGAAAAGTTTGAAATGTGATCGGGCCATTAGCTAAAAAGTTTCCTTTTGGTGTTAGAAGGTCAGTTGCAAAATTAAAACTATTTCTGTTCACTTTAACTATTGCCTCAACGAGGGCAAAATCTCTATAATGAGAGCAGGGCCCGATTTAGAAAATTTGTAACACTAGGCCCAACATTCAGGAAAGGGCCCCCACGTTATCCAGTACCTATGTGTTATCATAACCCCGTGCAGGAGTTGGGTAATTTGGATTATATTTATACAAGTAAAAATATAAAAACGTGCATTAAAGGTATATATGTGTTGTAATAGAATACCATGTTTGCATTAAATTAGGCTTTATTTGGTCAACAAGTAATGAAAAAACCTTCTAGGAAGTATAAAAAGTTATTTCTACTATAAATTTTAATTTACTTTTCAAAATTAAGTGGCCCTCAAATTGTGGGGCCCCTAGGCCTGGGCCTAGTAGGCCTAATGGTAAATCAGACCCTGAATGAGAGGCAAGCAACCTCTACCACTAAAACACTAACGCATCGCAATGATCTTCAAAAACTGTCACTGTTGACCGAATTTTCCCTTAAAACATCAAACTTAGCAAGTAAAAAATATATGGATTTCATGGTAATACCCCAAAACCAGAGGCTGCCATTCCAATAATGGCATTAAGATCCAAACGAAATGTTGAAAAAGTAATAACACTATCTGAAAGAAAACACTTAATTAGACATCTTTGCAATGATGGATAAAATTCTTTTCTTCTATGGTTTCATATTTTATTCGTATCTTGAATGTAAACATTCCATAACACCGGGTGAAAGTAGGAGTGGGTTGCTTCTCTGAGAGAGTGAGAGACATCAGGGTGTTTCAAAAATCTATGGGGAATTTTTTTTTCGAATTTCCTAGATGCCCCCCTTTTAAGTTGTTGCAAATACTAAAACATTATTACCTGCAAATTTTCAGGTCTCTAGGACAATTTTTGACCCCCGCGCCCTTCAAAAGTAGGTTTCCCATGTTAAAAGTATAGAGAAATTATTGAAAATATCGTCCTTTTTGGTTCTTTTCAATTTTATGAGCCTGATCGCTGTAAATATCGAATTAAAACCTATGCATCATCTTTGGGACATCATTTTCTCAAGATCCTATCGGAAAAACATTCAATAGCACCTACTAAAGGACGTTCCATGGGGGTTAAAAGCGCGCTTTGATCGAAAAAAGAGAATGCTTGCGGCGGCAGCTGGATGAAGGCCTCCCATTGGGTTTTACTTCCCAAAACTGAGATACAAGACTATCAGATAATGCCAGCTGAAGTAAAATAGGAAAAATATTCAATAAAACCCCCATGTGAGGCCTTCATCCAGCTCCCGCCGCAAACGCCGGCGAGCATTCTCTTTTTTTGGTCAAAGCGCGCTTTTAATAACCCCCATGCAACTTAACTTTGAACTTATTTCAAAGATTTGGATTACCTATAAGCTTCATTTTAAAGTCTCCTACTGAATGGGAAAGCTTAGATGAATTCAAGCGGTGCCGAGGTTTTTTTAACAACTTGGCGGTCACCAATGATGTCGCAGAGCGAGGAGTTGCCCTAACCCTGGAGAACCTCCCTAGATTGAAAACTGAACCACAGAAGTAAAATCTCCTACAAACTGTCAATAAATATCGAGCTAAGTTTTCTAAGACAGATAAGACTACTTTAGCTCAAGAATTTTAAAATTATCATGGAGCATAAAAATAGAAAGTGTGTATTTTAGTGCAAATAAAGAACTGCGACGTATTAAAGGCATGTATTATATGCATTATTATTACATTATCTCAATTCAAACAGTCTAAAAATGGTATAAAAAAAGGGAAAAGCAAGTAGTTGCGTAACAGGTCGTGTTATGAAGTAAAACTAGCGCTACAGCCTAGACCAGGCTTTTCTCGTAACTTCAACCGCTTTGAGGCAATAGTTAGAGTTGTACTACAACTTTAAAAATTTCAGGGAAGTTTATTGGTGCCAAAAGGAAACTTTTTGGGACATGGCCTGATAAGATATCCAAAGTTCGAAAAAATGAGACACCCTAGTACACGTCCCACCTTCCTCATTTCATAGATGAGTTGAAGAAAATTTTGGGTTTCGGGGACTTTCTCCCTAAACAATTTGAAAAAAAAATCAACCTTTTAAACATTTTTGAAAATACTTGCAATACAAGAAGTTTGGAGGTTTAAACACGTTTAAACAAACGTATTCTGCGGCAAAGAAAAATATCATCGATGGCCGTCTGTCAACCCTGATATAGTGCACTCTCCTTTTGGTCACCTATCTGTATCGACTTTTCCCAAAGATAATATACCTCGCAGACACAATAATCTGACCGTTGAATAAAAACAACACCATATTAAAGGAAAAGAATGTTTGTTCCTAAAGAATTCATTCCCCGTACCCGAGAGTAATCCCTCCGCTTCGAAGGCGGAAGAAAAAAAGTTTCGAAAACACCCTCTGTTTATTCTTTTCGACTTTATTAGTCTTTGCCTCTGTTTTCACGTCTCCGATATCCATGCAGAAATAGTAATAAGCCTTAAACAGATAGCAGCCCTCCGTTTCCTTTGTTTTAATTCCTCTTTGTTCTTTTGGAAAGAGAAAAAAAGGGAGGGAAGAGGAACAGACGATTAAAACTCATTCCCTGGAGGCTCGGATGTTCTTTCGAAGCCACCTCTCGTTCTCTCTGGGGGAGGTTCAGAAGGAAAGTTGGAATTCGAATGTTTTGTTTCCAAAGTGTTTAATGGCCTTCCTTTTTCGGAGGAATTCATTCCTGCAGAGGCAAAGCCTGGGGTGGTAGGAGAAAACAGAAGGTTCCTGTCATTGCATTAGAACTCTATCGCTCCTTTCAAGAATTTTGAATCTTTTATAATAGGGTTGAGCCTAGCTGTATAAAGAACATTTGGTTCGATGTGTGTTTTGGAGCTGTTTACACATTTCCAAATGAAATGAAATACTTTTAACTTTAGCCCATCAGATATTCTAAACTTAGATTGAAACACTGGTTAACTGAAAACGTTAATTATTTTCGTCCAACTAATCAAAATTTAACTTTCAATTAATGCTGCGTTTGAACTGAGTATTATTCTGACCATTTTCATTTTTGAAAGCAGTACTTTCTTAAATAAAAAGTATGAAGTTTTCGAATTTTCAATAAACACAGATATAAACACAGATTTTTAATTAAATTGTTTTCAGTTTTATTCAACATGGGTTTATTAAGGGCAGCACATAATCGCCAGTGATTTTTAAAATGTCCGGTACAGTGTCAAAGTAATCAAGCGCATTTTAAAACTTTTTTCACTACGAGAGTCCAATTTTCTCTTGAGCCACATAAGCGAATCTGAAAACTGAGGATGTTGTTAGGTGTTTTCTGTACTTCTCATCAGGACTTTGATATAGTTTCAATAATCTTGTTATTATCTTTCCCTTTTTTAAAAAAGTTCGTATCCCTGAAAAAAAACTTCATAAAATTCATAAAATTGCATTAAAAGTCATACACCCACTTTTAAAAGAATTGCCGATATTCATAATTATTTGAGTCAAATTCCAAGGAGAGCTGGTCTTCCGATAATCAGGGTCACTGTTGTACATCCTTAAACTCCACCGTATGTAAAACTCTACCAACAGTTTGCTGTTTTCAGGTCAACAATAGAATCGATGGATGATCATCGCCATGCCAGGAGCCAAATCCAATCGCCAAAAGCTTCAATAATGCCAAGGTGAGTCTCTCGGCACGGCCGGCCTCCGGTCACTTGTGGGGTGACCGACAACCCTCGTGACGTAAGTCCGTAAGTCCTTTTTTTTAGAATGCTATGGTAGTCTCTTCTCATCTCCAATGATGTCTCCAATGAAGCATCCGAACAAAATTTGATACAGAAAAGGCAGCGTCTTGAGAGGGGATTTAGTATCAGTCGGAGTATACTACTCCAAATGCATTTGTGAGGGAAAGCCGGCAAACTTTGAGAATGCAAAAAAATATGTATATAAATAGGTACTTTTCAGTTTTGGGTAATTTTTTTAAGGTTATTCAAATCCAACTATTTGACAAAGAACATCCATGCGGAATGAGTTTGATAAAATCCTTAAGAAATGATGTATAATATGAAAATACTATCCAAATTAACAAATAAATTTTCAGTTTAGTTAAGAAAATATCTCACTTTAAAAATACTTTAAATGATATCAACTTTATTACAATTTCAGGTTATTTGATTCATTAGGACCATCTACGATTTTTATTAAAAGATGTAATTAATTGTACTCTCTAATTTGACCGAACAATATTTACAATTATAATATTATTTTGGACAATATTTACCTTACTAAAAACAATAACTCTATGAAAACTCAATAGAAAGGATGAGTCAAAAGTCCGTTTTACAGCATTTATTTGGAATCAACGTCTCAATGTACTCATGGAGGGATTTATACTCTGTTCATTTTGTACTGGAGCTTGAAAATATTTCCTTCCCCAACCACCGATCGGTAACCATAGAAACTATCCTTGTCAAAGTGACGAAGAAGGCTTACTATTGGCTGCTCGAAGAGCGTGACTATGGTTACGCTTCTAGCGTGGGGAAAAGCACTATTTCTCAAGCGCCAATTCTAAATGAATAGAGTATAGAATATTCATTTTTAAGAAATTATTTTATAGTCTTGAGTTAATTTAAATTTTAATCGTTGCTCTTACATATACAATAGTAACAAGTAACTGTAAAAGTAAGAAAATATCTCAAAGAATAAATACAGCGTATTTCATCCCAAAAACACTTGTTTATATTCTTCTTTTCGACATTTTCGCAATAAATCAGCAAAGAAATCCCAGTTATTAAAGATATGTGAAATCAACAGCTTTTCTGCAGCGTCCACAATCGCACACGAACTCTATTTTACCTGACATAAACCCTATATCATCCTTTAATCAAAAGCCATAACTGAAATAGACTCTTTTTATCATATTTAGAATGCGTGATATGATGACAAAGGGTTACCATAACGATCAGAAATCCGTATCTTGGCGACTGTTGGTTACACTCTAAAAATGTCTACTGTGTACCTTAACTTATGGTTTACCTTAATGTTGTTATTGAAAAAAGTTTGTGCGGGTGGATATAATGGGCTGTAAGTCACAGACCGCGGAAAACTGTTGAGCTTACAATTTAAATATCAGATACGAGAAGAAGGTTACAAAGATGTAGAACCCTCAAAAATGGTTATGTTTAGAAAGAACACAGTAAATAGGTTTGTTGAAGACCGTTTGAAGACACACCCTTCTTGTGTCAACAATGAGGTATTTGCATGAGTGATGGATTTGCTTGATTTTATACTTTTTTGATACATTAGGTTTAAAACTCCCAAATTTCTGATTTTTTAAGTTCAAAAATGTGTTTTAAATAATTAAAAATTCAATTTTATTTTTGCCAAAACGCCAGAAAAGTCACGTTATCAGAAAACGGGCTTCTAATGGATGTGACATCACAGCGCATGAAAACCATTGTGTTTACTGTTTTCACGTGATCAATTCACGTAATTAATAGAACTGTTTTTATTCTCTCTACTTTAAATTCGGGACATGACCTCAAGACTCAAGAATCCCTTGTGAAATGTTACTGTTTTTATTTATGTATACTTGCTGTATTTCTAAATCCCCGAGTGCCTGCTTAGGCAGGTGGGCCGGGTGTATTAATAAAGTATTGGTTTTCACGTTATCAAAAAACGGGCTTCTATTAGATGTGACCTCACAGCGCATGATTTGTGATTCGAAAGTGTTTTCGCACCCAAACAAAAAACGAAATTTCAAAAATTTATATCTCAGAAACTAGGCTACGAAAATACTTGATGTAAAAGTCATTCTTCATGGTTTTTTATCTACAATTTCAATAAAATTTAATCTCAAAACGTGAGAAAACCTCATTTTGTTTCCATTTGAAGAACTCGTCTCCCTAACGGTCGCCAAAAAAAGCTCCGATTGGCATGAAGTTCCAGAATAGATATTATATGCGATAAGCTTGACAGATTTAGGCTCTATTGAAACGAAAGCCATAAAGATGAGGCACATTCATAAGACATATTTAATAGCAGGTTACTTTTAGTAGATAATCTTTTGAAACCGACTTTTCCATTTAAAAAAAGAAACGATATTTTTGCATTGGAGTATAGCTTATAAACTTTAAATAAAATCGAGACGTTGAAGAATGATTGGAAGGTTCTATATATGGGGGTAGTATATTAACTAAATTGTAACTAACTAATTATTCGATTGTAATATACTATCGGAAGGTAGTATATTACAACCGAAAATAAAAGTATGTTTAATAACAATAATACTAAAACATTATCTCTCTATTCTAAAAAAAAGTTTTTGGTGAACGGTTTCCAGGAAAAGGCTTTTTAATTACTGATCCGTATAACACATATTTGGTATCAAACTGTCCGGATTCTTTTGAGGATGTGCAAAGTGCCTTTAGAATTTCTAAAAAAATTCTCAATTTTAAAATATTTCCATTTTTTAGATTACGGATAAGGTTGCAGTTATAAAGCAAGAAACTATGAATTTCAAAAAAAATTGAAAACATATTTCACTAGTTTTTAATATTCAAATAAATTAAATAATCATCTTTCTATTTATAACACGAATTTAAAAAATATATTTTGGGTTATTTTTAACAATATTTATATTTCTGTTGTTTAAACGGTTTTAATTATATTTAAAACTTATGTATAAATAATTTATCTTTTTTTTAAATAACAAATTAATATTTTTACATTTATCTTTGTCGTTGTGGCAACCTAATCATTGCCATATTTACAACAAAATACAGGGTGTATCTAAAATGGTGCAACAAACTTTCAGGGATGATAGTACTCATCAAGACGAACAAGAATCGGTATAGAAAGGGGGTCCCAGACCAAATCCCAGGGAGTTAAAAATGGAGCGACCCCAAAAAAATCATTGAAAAATTCAATTTGTAGAAGAACTACTATTGGTAAAAACTTAACCATGGTCTCAAAAATTGTGGTTTAATATGATCTTTAAAATTATCTCAAAAGTCTTCACTTTAAAATTTGTTTTATTATGAAAAAAGTTAAAAACACAAAAAAATGTGAAAACTCTGCCAAAACCTCATTTTGTATTTCGAAATCATTTCTTTTGTTTTGATAATATGAAAGATCATAGTTGAAAACCCTTAAGTCCAAAGTTTCACGTAAATACAATCAATATTAAACGCTTGAGATCCTGTTAAAGTTTGTTTTTTGGGTGCGCAAGCAGTTTTCTAGAGCTGTTTCCAGAACAGCTGTTAGCGCACGCAAAAAACTAACTTTAACAGGATCTCAAGCGTTTAATATTGATTGTATTTACGTGAAACTTTGGACTTAAGGGTTTTCAACTATGATCTTTCATATTATCAAATCAAAAGAAAGGACTTCGAAATACAAAATAAGGTTTTGGCAGATTTTTCACATTTTTTTTTGTTTTTTAACTTTTTTCATAATGAAACAAATTTTAAAGTGAAGACTTTTGAGGTAATTTTAAAGATCATATCAAACCACAATTTTTGAGACCATAATTAAGTTTTTACCAATAGTAGTTCTTCTACAAATTGAATTTTTCAATGATTTTTTTGGGGTGTCGCTCCATTTTTAACTCCCTGGGATTTGGTCTGGGACCCCCCTTTCTATACCAATTCTTGCTCGTCTTGATAAGTACTATCATCCCTGAAAGTTTGTTGCACCATTTCAGATACACCCTGTATAAACTCGCTTTCGGAAATTTTGAACTTTTGCATTTATTTTTTACAATTATTATTATTTTTATATTCTTTTGCAAGTATATTTTTTAAGGTAGTAAAATGTGACACCTTATTTCATAATACCAAAACGCAAACAACTAGATAACACGGGGGACTGTTTTAGAAATTAAGATAAAAATCGAAAATGTTTGAAGTCTAAACATTCGTGTCATTGCTATGAAACTGACACAACTTCGACGTTTGTTTGTTCTCATGAAGATAAAATTCTAAATTTTCGTGATGTTTACGGTAATTACTACATTTTTCACAGCCAATCGATGAAAATAGTTACAAATTTTAAGAACGTTAAATTTATTCCTGAGATGTTTCAGTGCTTCTTAATGGATCTGTGAAAAAAACATTACCTTGGGGAAATGGTAAAGGAATGTTACATTGCTCTGTTGTTAATTTTCTTGGAATTATAAGGCGACCCGCCAATTAATGTTACCATAAAGGAACTGTTAAATTTCCGCTACTGAATGTATATCCACCATTTTCGAAAGAATACCCCGGAGAAGTACTAACCCTGTTTTAAGAATGTTTTATAAAGTGAGTAAGTGCAGTGAGCAGGGTTTTGTGAGGAATTGCGAAGCGGTTCAAACGTGTCTGCGTCAGCAGTTAACGGGGGTTGGCGAGCGATAGCGAGCAGGGGGCGGTAGCTCCCTAGTTGTAATAAATAGAAAGATATTTTTTTCATTAAAAGTAGGAACTCGAAAGCCATGTTCCATAATTTAAGTAATCCTATAAGAGATTGGGATATAAAAAGATTATTTATTACACAGAAATCCTTTTTTTCATTATGAAGGTAGTATTAAACACAAAAAGGCAATTCGTCCAAATCATTAGGGTTTTTCGTTTAAATTTCAATAATTTCAATAACATTTATATTGGTATTATCACAATTTTAAATCTTCAAAAAAGTGGTAATTTCAATATTTTGCTCGGGTTGCCGTTTATTCATAATTTTCTTTATGAATAAGGTACTATCTACAAATGTTTCCTTTACAAATTGCAATAAAATGTCAAGTATTAAAAATTTACTTTTAAATATTTTTAATATTACTGTGTGTGGATATGCAAAAGTTTATGATTTTGTGCATGTGCAAAATAAGTTATATAATTTTAGAATTTTCGCGGAAATGTCGATTCAAATACAGATTTTCTTACAAATAGCATGTTCTGAACGCTCTGATAAATACCCATAATCTTGTAAATAAATTTGAAAATCTTGGTAATGAACCAAAGAGTTTGCTACATACTTTCTCCTACAGTAAATTCATCGTATTTTCTTTTCTAACTGATGTAGAGTATTAAACAAATTTGACATTATGCCATTCTGAGGATCCGAAAATCGAGTTTAAATCCATAAAGAAAACTAAGTCACGATGAAAAATAAAGGGAAATGACCCGAATGAAGCTTATTATAACTCTCTCTTATTGCCAAATCTACCCAAAAAATATGACCATAACTTAAATGCGGCTGGTTCATTCATGAGTATTTTTTTTCAAGAAGGTATTCATCGTTACAGAAAATTCTATTTATACTTTTAAAACCAATAATAATAAAGAATATACTTGACTCGGGTGAAATCTTTGAGCCTCTAATAGAAGCTGGAAAGAAAATAATTTTGAATTTCTTCTTTTGCTTTTCCTGAAAGACGTTTTATTCTCATCTCACTGAAGATTCTTCGAATAAGTTGTGTTTTTTGGGGTAAGGGGTATGTTATTTGATAACTTTGTTATATTTATTGAATAACACATTTGGGGTTGGGATATATAAAAATGAAATATTCAAAAATTAATCTTTAATAAAAGAGTACAATCCTCCTTATTAGAAAAAATTAAAACTGAGAAATATTTTATGTAACAAAGAATTATTATTTGAGTAATACTTTTTTTACTATACATATTCCGCCAATTTTTTCCCACAAAATAAATAAGTTTGTTATTTTACATTAATATTTGAATTAATGTATGTATTAAAGTTCAACCAATTTAAATTTTTTAATTCTAAATTTAAAAATTAAATTTTAAGAATAATTCATATTTAAATGGTCAAAAATTATGAACAATTTTTCGAAATAAAATAAAATTATAATAATAAATTATTAGATAATGTGTTTTCAGGTGACGTCACGACCATTTATTTTCTTCTTTGCTGTAGGTCAAAAAGTGTGTTGCTAAGGCCGTTGCTAGGTGCGGCGGCGGTATCTGTTGCTGTCATGTGATTGCAAATGCTCCAATAGAAGCATTCCATGACCAGTTATTTTCTTTTAACTGTTAACTGCTGTACGTCACACAATCTGTTGCTAAGGCCTTTGCTAGGTCCGAGTCATGTGATTAAAAATGCTCTATACGAATCTAATGCTAGTTACTAATAAGGTGTTTTAAAAGTTAAATTTTAAAATGAGGTTTAAAGCATCTTTTGGAATTAAAATAAAAACACTTGAAATAGTTAACTAAACCCACAGTTTCCTCCCTTGCTAGTCAATAATCCTCCCTTTCTAATACCCGACAAAAAACGGCCATTTCATTTGAACTAACTATCAAAGCGACATTAACCACCAGAAGGGTTATTCGAATGAAAAAAAAAGTTTTTTATTTTCTGTTCGAAAGCGATCTTCAAAGGGGGAGGGGTTCTGGCCACCCGCCAACCCCTTCTTTTCAATGTTATGTTCCATTCCTAACGATAGTGTGTGTTCGAAAGGAGTAATGGGGGTGGAGAACACACCAATGGAACGAAAAAGATTTAGAATCGAACGGTTTCGGAAGGAGGAGAAATTAAATTTTAAATATACGCGGAATGGGGAAGAGTTGAGAGGAGGTGTAAAAAAAGAACACGCCGAAGAAGAAAGAAGAAAACTATCCTCGTTCGTTTGAATTTTGTTCGATTGCGCTTTTTCCACAACACGATGATTCATGAAAAATAAATGTTAATGCATCGTATTTTTGGAGTGGAAAGATAACTTTCTTGTATAAAGTTTTGCTTCCTCTGAGATGGTTTCGGGAATAAAAAAAGGAATGCTTGCTTGAAACACTAATTTCTATTATATGCTTCTTAAATAATTAATAATGTTGGACGATTTCTCGGGTAAACAGTCGTATTAAATGAACTTTTTTTTGAGTAAAGGGCTGTATTGATTTAGAGTGATCAATGTTCTATTCGGTATGGATAAAAAATATCCGTCCCTTAAATTGAGCATAAAATTAAATTTATGTGCTTGCTTTTAATCAGAAAATATTTGACAGTATGATTTGAAAATGAAGTCTTTATACACAATGCGAATATTTATATATTGCCTTTAAAAACAGGATAAATAATTGCAAGTTGCTAATATGTAGACGTGAAAACATATTTTTAATTTAGTTGCACTGAAAGAGAAAAACAAAATTATAGTGATGAGTCATGCGCGGTTGAAAATTTTTTAAATTAAATTAAAATTCGTGTAAATATTTAATTCAAAAATTACGAAATTTAAACGCCCTATGCTTTATTTTAAAGTCATAGTACATGATTATTTTATTATAAAAATATTATTTTTTATATTTTTTGTTTTGTTGTTTCTTAAATTGGAAATAAATATTATTATTATAAACATTACACATATACGCTGACTAAACACTCTAGAGTAGCTTATTGTATTTCTTTTTAAAATCCATTTAAACAAAAAAGATTGCTTTTTCAAATAGTTCATTATCTACTTTTTATTTATTTACATTTAATTTTTTTACTACTTTTTTATTTATTTTTTTAATTCAAGGATAATGTCCAGTAGTACCCGTCCATTGGGAAAAAACCTTTTTATTCTTCCGGTAATTTGTGTCATCAATTTGGAAAATTGTACAGAAAACAAATTTCGAGGAAATCGAAATAAAACAAGTGTGTAAATTTTAAAATCCTTATTTTATAACCACCAAAATTTTTTTTTGGCATTCAGAATTATCTTTTAAGTACAGAGCACACACATCAAATGAAAAAATATTAGTACATTTAAAAGTTTTTTTTCTGTAAAAATTATTTCGACTTTATTTGAGAATGGCATATTTAATTTAGTAAACCATTTATTTAAGAGTATTCTCCCTCTCCTTTTTCTATTTCCTTTTTTCTAACATACTCTTTAAGTGAAAGTTTTGATTCGACCTGATATTAAAGTGCCTACTACTTTGAAACCTACTTTGATCCTACTTTGAAATATAAGTACAGTAGAGCCCCGATTATCCGCGGAATTGGGTGGCAAGGGTACCGCGGATAACGAAAATCGCGGATAACCCGGAAAAAGACTAAAAATGAGGTGAAAACACGAAAAAAATATTTCAGCATAAAAACTATGTTTAATTGAACAAAAAACATGATATGTTAGACTTTTAAAATATGTACAGTACAGCAGAAACCTTTGCTCTACATCTAAAATGTCTCTAATCTCATCTAAAATTTGCTCTCATCGTTAAAAAATTGTTTCGTGGCACTCGCGGATAACCCGCACCGCGGATCATCCGCTCGCGGATAATCGGGGTTCTACTGTATCATGAAATTTGGTAATTAAATTAGCTTGGGAAACTAAAAAAGTGCTACCATAACACTCACTACTTTTGCAAAACATCCTCATTGTGAGCTTTTCAAACAAAAATTTTATAAAACATTTTGCGATAACGCCTGATCTATGGATTCCTGATTGCATCTGTTGACAATGAAAAAAATATACAGATATCTTTTGTCTAGTGTATATTTGAAGTCCATTTACTTCCTCAGATTTTAAATATGATTATAAAGCTATACCAGATAGTATATAAGCTGTTCATCTACAGCTATCCTCCTGAAAATTCCCCCGATTTGGATCTCTCTCTCTCTAATTCTCGGTCTCGTTCCACCTTTTCCCGTTTATTTCCCTCCTCCGCTTTGGCAACGGGCGAGGATCTTTTGCACGTTGTTAAACGACGTCATTAAGAGATAATGGGAATGATTGAACGAGGTTTTTCGAGTGGCAAGAGAAGCTTTCGTGATCAGCTCCACAGAGTATAGAGCTTAACAGTGTTCATCTCCATAGACGCTAATGGCAACTTTTTTAACAGGGCTTTTCCCATACACAAATCTTTGGCCACACTGTAAAAAATAATCCTGCATAAAAACAGAAAATTTCTGGCAGCAAAAGTTGCCAGAAAAAATCTGTAGGTTGAAAAATCCTGTAAACAGAAAAAAGCTGTAACCTACAGGTAAATGCTGTAAAAAGGAACTTTCTGTCAAGTGGGCTACAGATTTTTCTGTTGCCTCTCAGTAATTTTCTGCTTGTGCGCATGCACTTATTTTAGTAGAGTTTTTTTAATTATAATTAATTGATATCCGGGGATAGAACCCGCGACCTACCGCATGCTAAGCACGCACGCTACCACTGAACCAAAGAAGATTCAGTATAACGTTGCCAATAGCTGTATTGGTTTTCAATGCAGTAAGTTTCTGTTTAAGTACAGATAAGCTAAAAAACTAGGTAAAAGCTGTTATTTTACATAAAATAAATAGAAGTGCGGTGGGAATGTTACATGACAGAATATCTCTGTAAACATAAAGTCACTGTTATTGAAATTTCTGTTTTTCTACAGTTTTTTTTCACAGTGCACGGGACCCGCCTCCTTACCTCTTATATCTCCACCCGCCACCTGTCACTCACCCACTGAAGCCGCTGAAGCTGCCTTTAAGTCGGCAGTGGAGGAAAATCTCTTTTTTCCCCATTCGCTATGACGCTCTATTAATAAAAATAATGGACGACTTTGGTTTAGAACAGTTTAGAATTTTAAAAATTCTGTGTGTGTGTGCTCAAAGTTTAAAAAAATTTTATTCCCGCCAGAGATACTCACAGAGTAATTACTCTTTTAGAAATAAATAAATCTGTAAAATGAAGTAGGGAAATTAATTATCATTTTAGGGAAATGTTCTACGATCAACGGGAAAAAGGGAAAAAAGAGCAGCTCCGATAAAATCAAAATGCAACGCCTGATAGAAGTTCCATTTCCAATCAGGATTCACTTACGCATTAAGCTTTTTCTGATTGGCTGCTAGTGAACTGAATTATAATCTGCGAGTTGAATTAAATTAAGTACCTAAGGAGGAAAACCACCGTTTGGCATCTCTGTAAGCTCAATACTCTGTGATCAGCTCATCGCTCTCATACTTCGCTTCCGCAATAGTAACGCGCCGTCACGTTGTTGTTATGGATTCTTATTCTGCGCTAAGCTGTGCATTTTTTCTATAATATAAAAGTGAAAAAAAGTTAAATTGATTTTAATAATTATTTTACGAACTTTAACTTTCCAAACAATATTAATATAATTTACCAAACGACTGAATCGATATCTTTGTTTGTTCATAGACATAAAAGTAGTTTGAGAAAATTTAGCCAATCTTTAATATGTCATATTAATACTGATTTTCAAACTTTATTCGAGGCAATTTTTAAAAATAGTAGTTAATAGTTTATAGAAATGACTATTTGGGAGAAAATTATGATTTTTAGAAAATATAATAATACGAAATGATTATAATCGTAATCGATATAAGCAGTTATTAATAAATTAATGTGTATGATATTATTGAAATTATTTAGCGCACAGCAACATAATTTATACATTGGTTGGGTTGTTTAATTTTTTCTTTGTTTCATAGTGCCAAATTATATATTTTTGTACGTATGTAACTTTTCTTTTCTTTCTTATTATTTCACTCTATACATAACTATACCTCTCTTTATCATGTACAGGGTTTTTTTTACATTTTCTCTTAGCGTTAAATCATGATTTTACATTGTTTTCTTATAAACTTAATTTTCCATATTGATATAAATATTATTATCAATTTAAATTTTAAAGTAAAGTTAATAATTTGAAAGAAATCTTTAAAATTAGTACCTATTTTGAAATTTTGGAATTTTACTTTTAGAAGCGCCATTATAACAGAGTTCTTGTTTTGAACCAACAAATATGGGAAAGCGAACGCCTATTGGGAATAATAATTTTTTTCAACAAAAAAAATTGTTCTTCTGAAATAAAAAAAGGGCTTGCATGGAAAAGCATATTCGTGCTTCCCTCGGCTCAGAAATCACCCATTAGGGTGTGACGTCATTTTTCCTAATTGTCGGTTCCTGTCTCCGTCTCGTTAAAGTGTTCTTTTCTCGCGCTGGCATCAGTTGGGAATCGCTTGCATGGGCTTAAATGACGTCATTAGGGGAATACCTGATATAGCAGAGGAGGAGGTTTCGACGGGAGCTTTGCGTTCGATTTTCGGGAATGGATCCCAAAAGTTTGGGTTGATTAAGGGGTACTCCCTTCTGATAACGAGAGGGGTCGAATCGGGAAGTTAACTTAATATCGCAAAGATATGGTTGGCCCCTCTTTCGACTCTACGCGATCACATAATGTCTTTGTATTTTGTTTTGTGATTTCAGAGGGAAGCTAAAAGTTTCCATACCTTGACTTAAAACTTTTGCTTTTAACTTGGGTACTTTTCATACATTTTATACTCGTGATTGATAGTTTCTGTTCAATAGTGGGTCTTCTTTCAATTAAGCATGGTTTAAATCACTCTCTTTAGTCACAACAACCACTAAAAGTATTTTTTATTTCACTGTGGTGAAATTTCCTTAAAAATTCTTAATAATTAAATTTTGCAACTCTATTAGCAAGTATGTTCTCGTTTATTTAAATAGAATTTGTAAATTAATCCAACAAGTGCGTGATTGAACAATTTTCTTAGCAAAGGTGTCTTGGTGTCTCACCCCATTTCTACTTACTTTAAACATTTTGTGTAGTAAAAAAGGGAAAGAATAAAACATGCCCACGATAAATATTACATTATAACGAGTTTACTTCATGCAATTATCCACCCTAAACTTCTCGATCAATTTTTTTATTCTTTCTTTCCGGCTTCCCTCCAAAAATATACCAAGCGTCAATTTTCTTTCAACAGCCAGTGGCTTATACACCAATATTTGCTTTTAAGGTTTTTGTTTCGCTGTAGCTATATCCATGTTTCGGTGTTTTATGAAGAATCTCCTTTCTTCTTCAACCACCCGAATGTCGCCAATGAAACACTGATTTCTTCTCTCCATCCATCGTGCAAACGATATTCGCGGCTATTAACGGCCTTTCCAAAGGTGTTGCCACCTGACCCTAACGACTGTCACGTGATCATCGATCCCGGGGCCGTCATTAAGGTCTTCTCATCGATAGAGAGGGTTTATTATCGGTAATCAGATCGCATCTATCGATAACTGTTGCTCCATCGATTCAGAACGCACACAGGGAGTGATGGATGGATGTTGAGGGAAGTTCCCTCCCAACAAAGGTACGGTTATTTTTTAACGATATTTTTTAGCGTATTGCGGAAAGAAAAACGATATTTTTTTGGACCATTAGACCTTTTAAGTTTAGTTTTTTCAAATATTTTTTTTTATAAAAAAGCGATTCTTGAAGTCTTTAGTGGCAATATTTTTTTTAAGGGCCCATGGAAATCCTTCAAATTCCTTTAAGCAGAAAGCCTGAACTCAGGTATTTCACAAGTCCGCTGAATGGGTAAAGATTAGTACAGTGTAAAATTTTGGTTCAAACGGAAAAAGCAGTAATATTATTTTAGAAGACGCTAAAAGCGTTACTTTTTGAACCAATCGTATCGATTGCTTATACGTAACTATTTCCAAATTGTGTGCTTCACTAAACAAAGTTAATGATGGTCAATATTTTTGGGCTGTTCCCTCTTTTTCATGATTGACTTTTTATCTTATCATATTCCTGGAATGATAAGGGAAATTTTAGGTCTAGATAACCAGACAGGTTGCTAATAGGGATTAATTAACTCAAAAAGTGTGCATCTGAATTAGTTACCCTAAAATGCTCAAGCAATTATTTTTTTATCTAATCATTATATCGTTTTTAGCGTTTTAATCTTAAATAAATCGCATTTGAAACTCATCTTCATAAAAAGTTTTATTGGTTCTGTTAAATTTAAATGTTAAAATGTTAAATGTTAAATTTAATTGTTAAATCTGCAAAATTTTTATTTAATAAATGTTTATATTTTTAAAAAATTTTATAAACTGTTTAGCTAAAGCAATATTTCAGACGCTTAAAAATGTATTTGATACTTTGATGAACTATTTTCTGTTTTAAATCACGTAATTAGATCGAATATTCATCAAATAAATTATTTAAAAAAGTTTTGTTAGTATAAGAGTTCAAATGAATATTCAGTATTTGTGTTGTCAAGCTTTTTTTAAAGAAGCCGGATTGAGAAGAGATAAACTAATACTTACCATCTTCTTTAATATTATAGATTCTATTGCATCAACAAAGAGCTAACTCCAATGAAAACCTATTGGAGTTAGCCCATTTTTCCTCGAGCACCTCAATTCTTTTTTAAAAGAAAAAAATGCGAACTTAAAAAGTAAAGAAACAAATATACATTTTGTATTAAACACAGTTTAATTTTTGTCTCAAAAAAGAATCATGCATTTTCTTAATTTTTGTTGTTGTTGTTGTTGGTTGATAAATGGACCTTCTAATTGTTCAATACTTGAAATATAACACTTCTTTAAACCATTTCTATCAATATTTTTCTTTGTTAAATTCAAGATAAGTTAGTTAACTATATCGATCTGGTCTTCCTTATTCACCATACGGAGTTACTTCATCTCGGCATTAAATGACTCTGATGGCCCGATAACAAACGATATACGTATCTATTATGGGTAATCATATTGCTTATCGATAGAGCCCAGAAAACTGTTGCATCGATTGCTTCGCATAATAATCTAAAGAAGGGCAAAAAACCCTTCCTTCAAGTGATGGATGAGGAAGAACTCTTTGGAACGCTTTATTTATATTTCGCAGCGATAAAGGACTTTTTATGCAGCTTCTTTTGAGAGGTTCTTTAAAGAGATTACGAGAAAAGAAGAGTTTGTTTTCTAAAGAGGATAAGCCTGTCTATGCAATCGTTGCTTTAAAAACACTTTTCTTCTACTTTAAGGGTGTCTCTACAATAGACAGGATGTTAATTGGTGGCTTAAAGATTACTACGTTGTTTGCAATTCAAATTCACACGATTAAGCATGCTTGGTTTGGCACGAGTATTAATAATAACGGATTTATTTTTATGCTTCCTCTCAAGTCTTCTTTAATGTCTTGAATATTTGCTAAAGATGCTCAAAAATGTATAAAAGGAGCCATCCATAAAATGATATCCCTTTTTTTCTAAACATTTTTGACACCCGCCTTCCCCTATGTAAAGTGTCACACTTCACTATAACCCTTCCCCCTTTTGTCGCATGTCACGATCTCCTACAAACAATAAGTTTAGTAATAAGTTGTGTTAGTATTTATTTTATAATAATGTCATTTAAACTACATTTTCCAAAAAAAAAACATGTTGTTTAGTTTTTTTTATTTTCAATGTGTGATATCACAATTTTAAACCTCCCCTCTCCCTTTGTCACAAAGTGTCACATATTAATGAACATTCTACCTCCCCTCTAAGCGTACCATATTTTACGGACGGCCCCAAAATATTGTAGTGTATGTGAATACATACTTGTAATCAAGTAATCAATCAATATTCTAACTCTTCCCATAATTATAGGTTTTTGTTTTGGGATAAAAAAGCTGTTTTTTTGAAGTAATAAAAGTAAGTATGCATTAGAATGGATATAAAAACCCTTTTTTCCAGATCCAAAAATAACTGAGTGCAAAACATTTTGAAACATTATTATAAAAAAATACAGTTGTTAAATATTCATATTGAAAGTAAAACAGTAAAAATACGGGATTAAAGTTATTTCTCAGGATTTTTCAATGTGGCATGATAGCTTAAAAGTCCCCATCAATAAGCTTACAGAAATCCTGTCAACACGCCAACCTTAAACAGAAACCTAAACTTCCTGACACCAAATTTTCAGCACGTGATTGAAACACTTAAAAGATCCCTTTCCCCAACATTTCAAGTGAATTAGCTAATCCCTCATCCTGCACTCAAATTCATTTCCATAAAAATTCCACTTGTACCTTCCTCAAGGGTTCTCAATCCCTCATTCCTAAACGCGCTCAACAAACCGTCTGCAGCATAAGTGACGGAACTCCTTTTCACAGAGGTTGGTCCACACTTCCATGATAGATACCCCCTCTAAAAAGAACGCTCCTCTTCCATATAGGTAGAAGAGTAAGAGAGTGCGTATATCGGTATAGAATTCAATGGAAGCAGTGGTTGTTCAGATAAAATGGCATTGGAGGTCAGGGTAACTAGGGGTAACCAGATTTGGCAGTGGTCAGGTTCCTTCACGAGGGAGAAAACTACAGATTACTATTTTAACTACAGACTACTATTTTTGGGCACGAAGTGTCGCGAATTTTACCCAACACGCGCTAACGAAAGCAGAGATCCAAGCGAGAACGCCGAATATCGCTAAAGCTCGTTTCGAGGCCTAATTTCTTGACAGACAGTTTTTGACCAAAAATACTGATTTGAATGACTCGAAAACACATCCGATCCTAATATTCATTTTTTATAATACAAAAAGTAGTTTAACTGAAATTATACTGATTTTAATCCAATAGAGCCAGTGAAAGTCGATTGTACATGGCGCGAGGATTTTTAAAATTCCCATCTATTTAAAATATTTTGTAGATAATATGAGTTTTTACGCTTAAAATCATTATTTTTCTCTTCTTTTCTTATAAACATTTTTTTTCTTTCCCTCCCGATCATATGTCTTCGAGTTACAACTATTTTTCACCTAACGAAATCGACGCGTCTATTAGGGTGAATCGAAAAAAACTTTTTTTTTTATTTTGATGATGCCTTAGTGCGGAAAAGTTGTCTAAGGTGGCAGAGAGTACCTGTGAATTTTTTCAGAATTTTTGGATAATATCTTGAGGTGCCGCCAAGGCCCTGAAGGTCCCCATGTTAATCCAATGGGGCGCGCCGCCAAAAAGGCCAAAAATTCGTTTTTCGGACCTCATTTCTGCCCTAATCACACGAGGAATGTCTTCCCTCGAGTTATGGACCCTATATGATCTAGGCTATCCGAAAAAACTTGAATAATAGCCTAAATATCTATATTACGTTTTTTTGTATGCTCCAATTTCATCGAAAATCGCGTATTTCCTCGTTCAAATCAGAGCCCAAAATCAACATAATATAGAGATTTAGGCTATTATTCAAGTTTTGTCGGATAGCCTAGATCATATAGGGTCCATAACTTGAGTGAAGACATTCGTCGTGTGATTAGGTTAGAAATGAGGGGCGAAAAACCAATTTTCGGCCTTCTTGGCTTGCGCGCTCCATTGGATTAACATGGGGATTTCAGGGCCTTGGCGGCACCTCAAGATATTATCCGAAAATTCTGAAAAAATTCACAGGTACTCTCTGCCACCTTAGACAACTTTTCCGCACTAAGGCATCATCAAAATAAAAAAAAAATTTTTCGATACACCCTAGCGTCTATGGTAGCTGCAATGTTAAAAAATGCTTCTATAAGCCCGTATTTTCAGCCCGTCAGTTTTCGCGATCCGTAACACTGCACCTGCGTCAAAAGTTTACCCTATAAGAAATATATTATAATAAGTTTTACAGTAACCTATAATCTCCCCCGGAGTAGTAATAGGAGCTTAGCTTAGCATGCGACAGTTCATGTGTTCTATCCCCGGTTTTTATTTTATTAAAAAAATATTTTCCAAGTGAAATTTCAACCAACCAATCAGAGCAGACTCGGCTAAAACTGTAAAACTGAGTATCGTTTGTCTGCCTCAAGTTGATCTCTGGCCGTCGGTAGTTCACATGAGCGGTCATAAGGAATTTTCTTTTAATTTTTGTTTTTATTATCTAAGAACATTTTTAGTCATTTACCTAAGTTATAAAAGTACAAATATATGATTTTTCATGATAGTGATCTCGAAATTTACGATTTATCATTCAAAACCATACCACCGCTAATAAATGTGAACTAGCCACAGCCAGAGATCAACTTGAGGCAGACAAACAATAGAGGTTTTCGCGATGACGTCACGACCAGTTATTTTCACGGATTCTAGTTACTTTCACGACCGTGGAGGGCACCCATATGGTGGCAAACAATAGCATATGCCTGCACTGATCCCTCCAAACCTGTTGCTAGGCCGTTGTTTGGGCTCTTGCTAGGGCCAAATCACGTGATGTGAAAAGCTCTGTATAGGATCTTGTAATTCTTTCTGCCAGGCATCGATGTTGGTAATACCGTGTTGCCGCGCATGCCGCCTCTGCCATTCTTCTACCTCCACGCAACCTTCTCTCTTCTCTTTCTTCGGAACCTATTAATACAAGAGCATGCAAATCAACCTGCTCCGTCCATAAAAAGAACATTCCGGTTCCATTTCGAACGGGAGCAGCCGCCGAACAGAAGAAAAAAATATCCGATCGATTGTTAGCGAAAAAGCGCGGGAGACGCAGGAAATCGTTTGCATGGGAAGGCGTGAGAAGTGGCACTCTCTCGGGTGGGTTTCCGCATTCGACAAATTCGAACATGACACGCGAGCAGTTAGGAAAGGGGGGGTCACGCGTGTGGAGAGTATTCGAAGAACGATTTCCGTCGGCGCCCATCGCTTCTGAAGCGTGCGGACCCACCCTCTAGACACCTCTCTCTGATGGGGTTTTAATCCGGGAACGTAACACGGAATGTTCAATTAGTTTATTAATTTCAAGGTTACTATACATTTAGGACAAGGGTAAACATTTCCTCCGACTTAGTTTGAGTTTTTCATACATTAAATAGCATCTGGAACCATATACACATTGTGTATACAGAATATTGAATTAGTTTATTAATATCAGGTTTACTGTACAAGTGTTTTCCCTGCTTGAGACAAGGGCGCAAAAATTCTCGTCCATTTAGTTAACAAACTCTTTGGTATGCCTCTCAGCAATACCCAATCAATTGCACTTTCGTGTATTCGTATTTTGACACCGTACCATTATTTATTTAGAAGATTTTTGAAATTTATAACATATGTGTCAACTTGAGTGCTCTTTTAACATTTTCTTTTTGCTTACTACAAAATACTTAAATGACTTACTCCCTTCGGCACACTTTGACCCAAAGTTTTCCAGCTTATTTCCGAAACCTCAGTTTCTTTATACTTTTGCTTTTGCACAACTCTACCTACTCTTACCTATAAATATTTTTCTTTAAGGAAGATATAGTGTTCTTTTATTTTTGATTATTTATTATTTACAGATATTTCCATTCACATGGTAATGCAATAGGCAATATTAACTGTTATGAAATTTTAACTTTTTTTTGACTAATTTTAATAACTTTATTACACGCATTAACAAAAACTATGAGAAGGATCGTAATTTTTGTACACTAAAAAGAAAAACAAAAAACGCCCTTAAAAATTATATAAAGTCAAAAATATTTCTCCTTTACTTTGAAATGTTTATTTCCAAACTTTTGACTGCACAAAATATCAAATTAAATAAACGTAGTAGTAGTGAGTAGGAAATCGTATAACATAAAGCTGGAACCCCTCCATTCGCTCTCCTATAAAATAAAGCAACACGCTTCCGAATCCCAGTTTATTTACACTCCCTCCTAGTAATTGGAGGATATTCGTCCCTAAAAGCCATCATTTCACGAGAAAAAATGTAAAAAGGACTCAAAACAAACCAGCGGATCATCCGTGACAAAAGTAGAGGGTGCATCCGAATGCGAGTGCTAATGACATCTAACGAGGATCGTCAGCAAAAGGGGTGTTTTCGAACACAGCCATTAAAAGTTCGCTTTGGGTTGGGGGAGTGGAACAAAAGGAACGCTATCGCTCACTGCTCAGAGAATGTCGTTTGCAGGCAAGCAGAACACAAATGTTTGGGAAGTGCTTAAATAACTCTGGAGCAGTGTTTTCTGTGTCCGCGTATAAATTGATTTGTAAGTTTATTCAAACTAGTGCTGGGAATACGTCATTTGGATTAGGAGGTTTGCTTAATCACTTTGTCTCCTCACTAACGATGCGTCTGAAGCAGTTTTTTTTATTTATGTTAATTTATTTCAATGTTGAAACTTAAATAAGTATATTTTTGTTTAGTTTTCCTTGAGGATCTTGAGGTACATTGTGTGTGTGTGTCTCTCTCTCTCCATATATAGAAATATAAGGTTTTATAAATTTTGTAGTAACGTTACGGCGCAACCCATTTTAGGTTTTTGTACGGTTGTCATTGACAACCTGTATCCTTATGACAAGGTAAAAATAACCTGCGCGAGTTGATGCCCTATGCTAAGGTTAATGGTAACCTTACGGCAGGGGTCCCCAACCTTTTTGTACCTAAGAGCACATACCAGAATATCGGTCGAATGGGGGCACCATTTATTTTTTCAAGATAAATTTATAGTTGGTGGACATAATTAATAATACACACTACATATAATGCACAAAAAATTAATTTAAAAACTAATTTAACATAATGAATATAATTAGTATTAATATTCTTTTGTAAAATAAATTACTACTTAATTGCTTGCAAAACATACGAAGTACAAAAATTATTTATAAAATATATAAAATACATTGCATTTCACTGGCCAGCGCTTCATAATTGGGAGATTATGATGAAATTCTTGCCCGCAAGCTATCGTCAAGGTGTCCATCTGTACGTCGTGATCTATATTTTTTGATTTTATTATATTCATTGTCGAAAAGGATTCACATAAGTGTGTGGAACTAAAAAACTACTTTATTTCATATGCTGCTCTTTTTAAGAATGGAAATTTATTTCTATCAACTATATTCCAGAATTTCTCATCTTATCTGATAATAGTTTTGAGGATGATGTCATTCTGAAGATCCAAAATTTCTATTCTCGCCTTACTTGAAGAAATTCTGAAATGTATGTCGCTATTTCAATTCTAGAATTTTATGGGATAGTGGGAAACTGAAATATTTTATCGTTGGGCACAAGCAGCGGGCGCACCTAGACTGATCGACGGGCGCCATGGTGCCCGCGGGCACAGGGTTGGGGACCCCTGCCTTACGGAAAACCTTTTTAAAAGCTAGAAACTGAGTTAACGGGTTTCGGGAAGGTTTTTCTATCATATTTTCTGCAACCCCCCCTTATCAAACCCTAATATAGTATTGCGGAAAGGTTTTTCGGCAAACCTTATCTTGGTAAACCCAATGACAGTGAAAGGAGAAGGTTACCCGTAAGGTTATATGCTCTCTGGGTAGTGGGGTTTTATATTGTACCTACAGTTGGGGGTAGTCATAAAAGTTTCAAAGTGAAAAATGAGTTTATACTTATTGCAAATAAAATTTAATATTGAATTTAAATAGGGAATTGTCACATAATATATATTTTCGGATACGTTCTTGAAGAAAAAATGGAGAGAAGAAATTTTTTCTAAACGAAAGACAACAATTCTATTCAGTTTTAAACAATTTAAGGGCTTCTTCCTGTCATACTATGTCACACATATTCTCAATCCCTAACCCTCCTTTAATTTATTGAGAACCGTTTTTTCTTGCTTTCTTCTAAACAAAAAAATTTGTGTTCAGTTCCTAGAGTTTCACTGCTCCATAGAGCGGCGTCAAGATTTCTTACGAGGGGAAGTGAAATAAAAAAGCCCCCTCTAATGACCCTGCCCCTGAGATGTAGGTCACTTTTTCCATTTCCTCGGGTGGGAGGGTCCCCGATTGAGAAACGACCTTTTTGATTAACGATAGGATCATTTCTAGACTCATGCGGATCCGTCCAACGGTATTTTTATAGAGAGCGAAAAGCGAAATTAATTATTCCCGGGTTCTTTTCGCTCTCTGCGGGGGGAGGAGTGATTAAGCCTTGCAAGACTGCTTTTTGTCGTTTCCTGAAACAGGACGACTGGGATATCTTTTCGATCGCAATGAAATATTGTTGTAATTGGGGGGATTTAAATAGGACATGGAAGTTGACCTTAAGCACAAAACAAGATGTTGTATATAAAACGAAGACTAATTCGGTTCAATTCCGCTATCTGACACGTTATAAATCGCCAAGTTGTTTTGAGTGCCAAATAACAGAAAAATCGCCAATATTTATGGTTGCTATATATGACAGTATAAGTTAGTTTTCAATTTTTAGCAATATTCCAGTCAGTTGGCGTCTAAAACAGCTTGGTGATTTATAACGAGACAAATAAAAAATTGTGACGAAGATTTTATTTTGATTTTTCCCGTCGTACTGGCCTAGTGGTTAGAGTGTCTGACTACGAAGCCGTACGTTTGGACTTCGAATCTTCCTTTGGAAGTGATGTTAGTTTCTGTTTTTGTGTGTATGTAAAATAGTAAAAAGGGGTTTTTACGATTGTGTGTGAAGTGCGGGTAGCAGTACCACACCTCCTAGATTACCGTACACAAGTTCTCGGTGGATAACACAGAGTAGGTACTTCTTAAGGCAGTTCACAGGTCCTGATTAATTAAACCAAATACTCGAACATTGTTTAAAAATTATTTGGGAATGAAGATACTTACCGTTGCCTATATAGTTTTTCATACATTTGAGGTCTAATACATGATCTACATTTAAGTTAAAATGTGCAATTTTAATAATTTTTAAAAGAAATTTAGATGTGAAGAAAGTTTGACGGATAAATTATTCGTTTGAAAAATATCTCTTCTAAAAGCACTATTTCCTAGATAAATAGTTAAGTTTGATGTATCAAAAGTTTTCCGAGATTTTTAGATCTTGAAAAAGCGTTGATGCGAAAGAAATCAAACGGTGTTTACAACTTCTTCTCAGTCTCGCAACTACACTCCTTCAGGTGGACGGATTCTTCGGCAGTCCATTAAGAGACCCGAGAAATGGCCTTGAGCAAACACGAATTTACCAAAACGTCGAACGAACCGAAAAGGATGTCCAGAAGATAAATAGAAGAAGCGGATAGCTCGTCACTGACAAATACTAGGAGGGAAAAAATGAGCCCTATAATCGGAATGCCTTTTTTTGGCAATAAAAAGTACATATAAGAATGTGGATAGAATGTTTTAACAGGTTCTTTAAAATTTTGATCGTATAATATATGTGTTTTTATTCCTGTTTTGCAGACAAAATCTTATAAACATGTTTATCCTTTTTGTTATAACAAATATAACGTTAGAATAGATGATTCAAATGGCGCAGTTTAAACATTTTGAATCAGAAAGTTTTGTAAAGTGTGTTTTCTTACACTCGAGAATTTATCTGTAAAACCCGTTTTTCCGTTAATGTTGTTTGAATGTAGCAAAGCAAACTGTACATGACATGTGTTCTCGTCCAGTGTCTGGTTCAGCCTGTAAAGTTTGTTTTTTCGTATGCTCAAGTTTATCTGTAAAACTAGTTTCTCCTCTAATATTGTTAGTATGCAGCAAAGCAAACTCTATGTAGTATGAGTTCAAGGTAGTAGAATCTGGTTCAGACCATGGAACTAGGAATATATATCTTCCTAGTTCCATGGTTCAGACTTCAGTTTGTTTTTCTACCTGCTATTATGTATATAGTGAGTGTATTGTTTATTTTTTCTTGAATATTGTTACTGTAAGGTAAACTGGGGTCTTCATTCCTGAATTAAAAATTAATTTGCTAAAAAAATACTGGAGTCACTTCAAAATTTTGTGGAAACCTGTTATTTATTATGTTCTTCTATTTTCGGTTCCAAACTTTTCGTATGTTGATAATTATGGGTAGCGAAAATCAGGTAAACTTATCTAAATTTGCTGGTAAACACTTTTTCGAATTAAATTTTTCCTAACAGATTCTCATAAAAGAAGATTTTTTTTTTGAAAACAACAATTGATACAAAATTAGACACATAAAAACAAGAAATTAATGACAATAAATAAATACAGAAAATTTGATGCATGAGTTGCCCAGGAGTCAGAGACCCATATGGGCAGCCTATAGAAAATTATAATGTGATTACAAATAAAATAATAAAAAAACATACATGTAAATTAAAATAAAGAATTGAAAGTCATCATAGGTAAATAAATTTTTCAAATCCGATCTTTAGTCAATTTTTAAGTAAATGAAAACTACATGCGCAGTAGATCAGCGCATTACGTCAGGGTTGCGGAACACGTCATCGTTCAGAAGCAGAGGGGGAAATTCGAGCAGTTGATTGGTTGGAGCAGTTTGAGCGATCAGTGGCTCCTTTGCTTTTCTCGTTTGGAACTTTTAAATGAGGATTGAAAATTAGTTATTGTTTTAAAAAATCTGAAAAAATTGAAAACTGTTTATTTAGAGCCTGTATCGTCTATACAATAGTCAAAATTGCTAATTTCAAAAGGTGTTTACTTCCCAATTGTTATAAAGTTAATGCATTAAAATAATTCCTGAAGTAGAGTACATTTCATGTTTTTATCAGTTCATAGTTTTAGAACTTATAACGTTGTTGCCCAAGATAATATTTTATTTTGACTGAATACTTAATATTTATAACTTATTTTTACGTACGGGGCATTTAGGTTCCCCAGAACAGCAATCCAAGATATTGTTTTGTAATTGTACATTTAATGCGTATATGTGTTTTAAATTTCTACGAGTTATTTCCTTTCAACTGGCTATGCGTCACATTAGTTAAAATTATGCCTTTTGCATGGAAAAATTTCAAGTGAAATGAAAGGCCGACCCGGCAAAAATGTAAGCCAAAAGATAAATAGAAAACCTTCTGAGAGGGGGAGAATATTTTGGTCTCTGCTAAACTTTTCCGCACAAATATTTGTCGGAAAAAGACGAATTTCTTCTGAGAAAAAGAAGCGAAAGTTTTTAGAGAGAAAACAGAAATGGTGTTTATACGTAGGTTTCACTTTTCGGGTAGGAAAGAAGAAAAATTTGTTGAAGGGATCAGCTAGATACAATAAAGTTAAGTGTGTTGTATTAAACCAAGCATGAATTTATTATTATCAAGGATATTACACTTAAAAAGTTTATGCAAAGTTTATAATTCTTCTCAACGATTTTAAAAAATACGATTTATGGTATCTGCTTTTTTACTCTATAAAGAATGTTCTTCCTTATTCATATATGTTTTCAAGAAATTTGAGTGTTATTTTGTTTTTGAAAACATCTTTTGTTTTGTATTTTGGGTTATGCCAGACAAAACAAACATTTTTAAAGAAAAAAGGTTCAATTCCGTTAACATTCCCACTACATACCGCCATGCTCTTTTGGACACCAAAAATATGTATAATATTGTTAAAATATTTCAAACTCATAGATTAAAATGTTTAATTAGATCAATAACAGTTCAGTTTATCATTAAAAATCTGAAAAATTTGTCGATATTTGAATACATGGTGATCAAAAGAGATTGGCAATGTTTAGCGGGAACGTTAACGGAAATGAAGCAGAAAAAAATCAATATTATTATGGGTTTTTTTCATTTATCAGGCAGTTTTTCCGTGCATATTTCGGAGTTTGCTGTCTTAGCAAAACCTAATTAAATCATATATAATCCTCATGATATCAAGAAGATTGTTGTTGTTAACACATTTAAATTTGACTCACTTTTAAAAGTGATAGATATATTTCTTAAGTTATAATAAAAGATCAAAGCTATTGTAATTTATTAGTTTTTGTGGTTGGTTTTAACTGAAAGTGGTCATATTTAATGGATAAAAAGTATTTAAAAAGATTCCAATTTAGTCAGCTATCTCAAAGAGCAATAAACAATCTTACATCATCATGTTCATAAAACTTAATTTTTCTGGAACAATAATGTTAGTTTTGAGATTATGAACATCATTACAATTCTACATAAATTAATTTTCTGGAATTCAAAATCTCAAAGCTAAGAGTTCACTTTTGAGAAATTAACGCTATAGAGAAAAATACTTCCTTTGATGATTACAAACTACTATACAAAAACAAAGCAATAGCCAAAAGAAATGACAAATAAGGAGAGTGGAGATTTATTCTCTCTTCTAATACAGTACGGTTTTTTCGTCCCTATCCGGAGAAAGGGGAGGAACCCTTTTCACGCGTTGTGATTCGAATGCAGATAGGGGCGGAGATATTCCCTCCACATTCTCCGGGGGGTTCCCGGGAAAGAGTGCTCCGTAAATATGCTCTCTTCCAAAGTAGATAGGGTGGCCTTTTTACACAAACGCAGAAAAAACTCTTGAATTAACGATGCGTACTCGGGTAGGCTTCACTCGATGCCAGGTTGGCACTCTTATCTTAAGATGGAATATCTTAAAGTTAGATAATATAGTTTTTATTTTACGCTGCTTTAACAATATTGGGTAAAAAATAGCAATGGTGTTTGCTTATTTTCGTGAACAAAATAACTTTTGACAGAATAATCATAACAGAAATTTCTCTAATTATCTCCTATTAAGAGAATAGATTTATCCTTAATCCACTTCCATGCGTTTTTGGAACCTGCCATACTAAGTACTATTTCCATACTTCCTTAAACGAATTTTTGAAAAATGTTACTGTGAAACATTTCATAAGCTTTAAAAGCAAATTTTATGTGTTAAAACACGTCTTAAATTAAAATTAAAATTAAAAGAATATATATTTTCTCGTCTTTATAAAATAAATACCAGGACTAGTAGCCTTAAGTATCCTAACAAAAATGTGAAATTCAAGACCTTAAAGTTATGATAAATATTTCTTTAAAATAAGAAAATATTCCTCCTGCCTTTTACTCACCACTTGCTCTACCACAAAAAGAGTGGTTGGCAAATACACTTTCCTACCGACTGTGTTTGTACAATGGATTTACTCGCTTGCCCCGATTCAAGCCTTGGACCAAAAGATATAACTTCCCTTTGATTTTTGGATCAGGATGACGAGTAAAGTTCATGCCACGTAGACATTTAGTACCTAATAAGTTTAAAAAATTACTTATAGAATTGTCATACAAATTTGAAAACTTAAAGACTGATAACTGACAATGAGTGTATCTTTTTACATCTGAACATTAGAAGTTTACGTGCCAACATTTATTGCTTAATTTCTCTAATTTCAAATTACAATGATTCATTTTCTGTTCTAATTTTGTCTGAGATTTGGATTTATGAGAATGAAATTAATTTTTACTCAATTGACGGGTTTGATTCCTATTTTTGTTGCAGAAATAACAACAGATCTGGTGGTATTGTTGTATATACCAAAAAAGTCTAAATTTTTCTAATTTATCATTAAGTTTTATATCTGCTGAAGCTATTTTAGTACATTGTAAACAATTGAATCTCACTATTTTATCTATTTATAGATCCCATGAATATACAATAGACTATTTTAATTCCGAATTAAAAACTATACAGTCGAATGTAAAAGACTCAAATGTAATTATCATGGGGGATCTAAATATAGACATTTTCATAGATAACCATATCACTCATGAATTCTTAAATTGTTTATCTGAATTTGGTTTTCATAACGTTATCAATAGGCCTACTAGAATTAGAGCAAATGCTACCTGTATTGATCACATTTTTGTTAAAACAAATAAATATTTAGTTACATCAGGAATTTATACTACAGACATCACTGATCATTATATTACTTTATGCAGATTAGATAATACGGAAAAAGAAATACCCAAACCTGATTATGGACCGGATGCAACTCCGTTTTACGACGATTTGGTTGACGGTTGAAGCTGGTCGAATCCTACTTCCAAACAACTCAACTATCATTTTCTTTAGTCATTTGCCCAGCTTGCCGCTGATTGGTGAATAAATAAATCGAGCTACGTCATGGGAAATTTCAACCAATCAGAGGAAAACGTCAGCGGATGAAACGGCCGAGGCCTGCTCCTGACCTGACGTTACCGTTGTACGGTAGATGACGGTGAAATACGGTTCCTGAGATTGTAACGAAACGATGTTGCATATGGCTCTATGATGTACCCAAATTGACCATAAATTTTAAGAAACTTTATGAATATTTAAACACATACAAGTATGACTGGAAAGAACAGGACTCTCTTGATCAGCAATATCAATCTTTCATTTTTAAACTAACTAACATTAAAAATAATTTCAAAAACCCAATCAGATTGTTAAAAAACCCTAAAAGTAATTGGATTACAAATAGTATTATGATTTTAATTTGTAGAAAAGAAAAGTTGTTTAGGAAAATGAAAAGGTATCCTAGTGATATTATTTATACAACCGCTTATCGAAGTGTAGTTGCCGAATTAAAACAAACGATTAAAGCTGCTAAATCAGACTACTTTAAAGACAAATATTTGAATTAGTCCAGGCAACGAATGCTCAAAAAAAGGTATAGAGGGAAATTCTAGGGTCACAATTTTTGACTTCGTAACTTTGTTTGGACTAGTTAGGAGGTGAACATATCAAAAGTCCCCGCCCCTAGCCCTTAAGCCGGAGGGAGGAGGGGTGTTCGAAAGTCTCATTTTTCAGTTTTTGACTTATTACTGTTACAAAATGCGTCCCCACGAAAAAGTTTCAACTATCTCTTTTAAAGAAGATAAAATTTGCAAAAATTTAAGACCATTCCCAGGTTTATACGTGCGTTTGATCCCGAGTTATAGCTCCTCAAAAATGGGAGAAAATTCGAACATTTGAGTTAAAGTCTTCTTTAAAGCAATTTATTGGCTATATTACCCATCTAAGAGGAAAGAAAAGGCTATAAACTTATAATGCACTTATTTAGCTTTCATTTATGCCCTGAACCAAGTCTGTGAGATCAATAGTTCTCACGCTATCTTGAAAAAACAAAAATTCGGAAAATGAGATTTTCCCAGTATAGTCCAGTCAAATTGTATTTATTTTGGGCAAAATTTGGGGTGGAAGATAATTTTCGCTTTCTGTATGCTTTTTGGGGTTCTGAATCCGAATATGAGGTTTCCGAATAAAATTTCGTGACGAAACATGGTGAAAATTCGAAAAAATGACAAAATTCACCCTTTTTATTCGTTTTCTGCCCGTAGAACATAACCTTTACGATCCTGAGTAAAACAGTTAGCATAAAAATATGGAAGAAAAACAAGCTACAAAAAAGTCAATTACATATATTCTCTCAGATGAAGGGTTCAGACGCTAGAGAACGCTGAATATTGGGACGTTTTTGTTTGAATAGCGGAAAAACCAAAAAACGTCACTCCTATCACCGAAAAACGGTCTGTTTTGGAACAGGATGGAACAGAACTGCTTTACTTATATGTTAGGTACATGAAATGAAACTTCTGCATTCTTAAATGTAAATAAATTAATTAATTAAGCTTAACAATAAAATACAAGCAATAACGAATTTAAGATATTTTTGCAATATGCCATTGTTATAGCATATGCTCATCAATAATATGTACACATTAATAATAAAAATTGGTATATAAAATTTAATTTTATGTAATTTAAGTATGCAGAATTTTGATTTCATATACTTAGCATATAATTAAAGAAGGTCTTATAGTATCCTGTTCCGAAACAGACAGCTTTTCTGTGATAGGAGTAACGTTTTTTGATTTTTCCGCTAATCGAACAAAAACGTACCAATATTCAGCGTTCTCTAGCGTCTGAACCCTTCATCTGAGAGAAAAGTTAATTGATTTTTTTGTAGATTGTTTTTTCTTTCATATTTTTATGCTAACTGTTTTACTCAGGATCGTAAAGGTTATGTTCTACGGGCAGAAAACGAATAAAAAGGGTGAATTTTGTCATTTTTTGAATTTTCACCATGTTCCGTCACGAAATTTTATTCGGAAACATCATATTCGGATTCAGAACCCCAAAAAGCATACAGAAAGCGAAAATTATCTTCCACCCCAAATTTTGCCCAAAATAAATACAATTTGACTGGACTATACTGGGAAAATCTCATTTTCCGAATTTTTGTTTTTTCAAGATAGCGTGAGAGCTATTGATCTCACAGACTTGGTTCAGGGCATAAATGAAAGCTAAATAAGTGAATTATTAGTTTATAGCCTTTTCTTTCCTCTTAGATGGGTAATATAGCCAATAAATTGCTTTAAAGACGATTTTAACTCAAATGTTCGAATTTTCTCCCATTTTTGAGGAGCTATAACTCGGAATCAAACGCACGTATAAACCTGGGAATGGTCTTAAATTTTTGCAAATTTTATCTTCTTTAAAAGAGATAATTGAAACGTTTTCGTGGGGACGCATTTTGTAACAGTAATAAGTCAAAAACTGAAAAATGAGACTTTCGAACACCCCTCCTCCCTCCGGCTTAAGGGCTAGGGGCGGGGACTTTTGATATGTTCACATCCTAACTAGTCCAAACAAAGTTACGAAGTCAAAAATTGTGACCCTAGAATTTCCCTCTATACCTTTTCGTTGCCTGGGCTAAATTGTAACTCTGCTAAACAAAAATGGGATCTTGTAAACTTTATAATTGGTAAACAAATTAAGCCTAGAACCTTACCCGATTGTTTCAATAACCCTTACTCGGTTATACAATTTAATAATGTCTTTAAGAGCTTAAACCAAAATTACTTAAATCGGAACATAACTAGACTTGAACCTTATATGTTTCCAAACATTAACTCTTTTGTGAGAAAACTCCAGCTCTCAAACGTCGCCTCCAACCGTGGACCGGTTTCGACCTTGTTAGGGCTCATCAGCACGGTATAGGAGGCGACGCTTGAGAGCTGGAGTTTTCTCACACATTCCTCTAACCAGAGGTTTACTGGTGAAGAACTCTTCTTTTCATTAACTCTTTTGTTTACTTTGAATACAGTAACTCTGAAATGTTAAATTTAATTAATGCCTTCACTAAATTAGACAGCTATGATTATGATGGGATAAATGTAAAACTAATAAAAATATTGGTAAATCATAATATTTCTTTTATCACTAGTTTTGTAAATACCTCAATCATCAAAGCTGAATTTCCCCAATCACTGAAAAAAGCTACCATAACCCCTATTTTCAAGCCTGGGGATAAATACTCCTTTTCAAATTATAGACCTATTTCAATTCTTCCCACTTTTGCTAAAATTATTTAAAAATCTCTTTCAAACAGAATGTACGATTATTTACATGAAATAAAATTTTTTGCGGACAATCAATATGGTTTTATTAAAGGGAAAAATACCGAAAGTGCACTTTTGCAATTTTCAAAATTCATCTACAATAGTATAGACAGTAATAAAAAAACAGTAGCGATCTTCCTGGATATATCAAAGGTATTTGATAATGTCAATCATAATTTACTAATAAAAAATTAGATTTTGCTGGTTTTCGTGGAAATATTCTAAATTGGTTCAAAACATATTTATCAAATAGAGAACAGCGTATTAAAATTCAAAATAATTTCAGTAATTATGTAATTTCAAACCGTGGCGTTCCTCAAGGTTCAATTTTAGGTTCTTTGTTATTTCTTATTTTAATAAATGATTTGTGTAAACTACAGCAATATGGCAAAATGTTAACATATGCCGATGATTCTGTCTTGTTATATTCATGCTCTGATATTAATGCTCTTCTGTTACAAATAGATTCTGATCTGACTGAAATAAGAAAATGGTTTACAGCGAATGATCTATGCCTAAATTTAAATAAAACAAAATATATTTATTTCAACTTAATACAGTCTTAAACAAATCTTAATATTAAATTTCATTCCTCCAATTGCAATAAAAATAATTCTAACTGTCAGTGCCCCGTTCTGAAATCCGTCTCTACAATTAAATACCTAGGTTTACATATTGACTCTAACTTAAAGTGGAAAACTCATGTAAATGAACTAAGTACAAAATTACGTTTTGTGTTAGTTAAATTTCACCACTTAAAAAATAAAATAGATGCAAGTTTTTTTTAAAACACTTTATTATTCTTGGTTCTACTCACTGTTAAATTATGGCATTATTATTTGGGGAGGTGATTATAAATATAATTTACTACCACTAATTTCAATCCAGAACAAGTGTTTCAAAATTTTAAATCCCTATCATTCTTATGCTTATAGTTTTAGAAATTTGAACTTACTACCTTTTAAGTATGACTTCTTATTCCGTGTAGCACTTTTTTTGTACCGAAACAAATCAATATGTGAATTAAAATTAAATGCATCTCAAAGAAGACCTAATGAAATTTATAAAATTCCTCGTTTTTCTAAAGAAATGTTTCGGAAGAGCATTTCTTCTTTTTAGGACCTAAAATCTATAACCATGTGCCTTCTTATCTTCAAAACATAAAGACATATTCAACATTTAAACGTGAACTATTAACTTCATAATAAATTTGGACAACATAGACCATTATTTTCAAATTTAAAACGAAGCAACTATAACTTTAATAACCAGACTTTTGCCAACTATGTTTATTATTAAATCTATGTTATTTCATTTTCATTTTTTATTCAATTTTCAAATTTAAAATTATGCCTTCAGTTATTTAATTTTAATTTAATTTTTTTTGTTTTCTCATGTACGACTGTAAATTTTGTAACCTTGTTTTCAATTTTTAAGGTTTTTTAGTTCCTATTGCTTTTCAGTGTGTGTGTGTGTGTTTTATGTATATTTATCTTAAATTTATTTTCATTAAGTTAAAGTTTACCTACATTATTTATATTCAAATTTATCTGTCACCTGAACGGGACAAAGTCCCCTTGGTGACGAATATGTATCTTATTTTCTGTACATATGCTATATGTGATAATAAAGCTTATGTTATGTTAAATTGATGAAAACTTCCACAACCTATGGAGTAATTAAATCCATTTTCTGTGATGGATTGCCTTGTTTGTTGGAATTTAATTCCATACGTATCGCCCTTTTCTTCGGAAAGCATATTCAGTGGCGAAAAGACAACAAGCACGGCCATTCATCCCGGAAAATGGATTAAATGGTAAATGCTTGTTTTTTTCTTTTTAGGCAACCTAGTACGTGAATTTTAATTTCTCTAGTGATCATGAATTTTAAAGTGTTTAATTGGTAAAAGAGAAGGATCTATACAGGAGAATGAGGTGAGTCTTAAACTAGTTTTGTTTTGTGTTAGATATGATACTTGTCTAGGTTGTTCTTCCTTTTAAGTTTACCTTTCGAATAAGGCCCCCCTTTCAAGGCAATGTTCTTTGATAATTTGTCTTTTGCGATAAAAGTATCGGCTTTAAATAACACCTAAATACCCACTGCTTCTTAAAATTTGAAAGCATTTGAACAATTAAGAAAAACATTCAGACCCAAAAGATGCTCCACATAAAACAGACTACCAGAATTAATACATTAATCTATTACTGTGCAGCCTCTTTTGAGAGCAAGAAGGTCATTGACAGATGAGGTGACTAAATTGCTTCCCTCTGACATAGACACAAAAAGAATATCGAAAGAACTTTTCGAGAACTACGATCAACTGAGAGAAAAAAAAAACAAAAGAGCTCGTGATATCACGAGAGACAAGATCGACTTCAGATACTCTTCTCTCCTCACATTCTTTTTCTTCATCTGATCCCCGTTTAAACAGAACTCGCGCGTTCTTCTTCAAACAGACAAACTGTTCTTTTCGGAGTAATGCCCCCCTCGCAAAAAGCCCTTCCGTGTCATAATTTTTCTTCATTCTGTTCGAAAGGGGTTGAGAGCGAAATGTAAATCTGCCCTTCAGAAGAGGAGGATCGTTAGCCGTGGAGCGGAAATCGAATAGGTGGTTTCGGAAAATCGTTTGCGTATGACGGCTCTCTTCTCGTAAACCCCCTTTTGGATGTTTTTTTTGACAGACTGCCAGATGTGAGAGAATCTTTTTTTTTACCTGGAGGGGGTATTAATTCTGAGTTCTATCAAAGGTTTTTATGAGCATTCCATACTTCTCAGTTATTCATTTTTATCGCCTTCATATGGGAAGACTAGCATTCTTCCTATATTTTTAAATGTGTACCTACTTACTTTCTTGACTCATACGCATAGCGAGAAGGCAGATTGTTGTTAAAAAGGATTTAGATGATGTTAAAAAATTAGTAATTTTAGTAAATCATCTAGTTTAGTTAAAAAGGATAGTTAATGTACGTACAAGGTGTTTCAAAAGTCCATTTAACGGCATTTATTTGGAAACGTCTTCAAGTGTCATCGTAGTGTTGTGTACCCTTAGGTAAGTGGCTATGGAGAATCCATTAAGATGACTTACAGCGCCCCTAACTATTAGAAATGACAGAACAAAAAATTCAACGAGAAAATTGTTTGAAATAATATTTCCAAATATTTTTGTATTGAAGTTTTTGTTCTGTCTGCTCAATTTTTAGTTAATTTTTTAAACTCTTCTATTTTTTCGCTAGAGGTGCTGTAAGTCATCTTAGTAATTTTCCATGATAACTTACCTAGGGATATACCTTACTTACTTACCTAGGGACATTAGTTCCATATAAAAGCCGAAAAATGTATCCAAATAATGTAAAAATAAAAGCCCGACTTTTAAAACACCCCGTATTGATATGTTCAACAAAACAACGCAAAACTTTTGAAAACTGTTATCTATTATTTTCTGAAAATCATTCAAAGCTGAAACTCTTTATTTTGAACATTTTATAGCCAGATTAATTTATTTTTCATTCTCGTTCTTTGAAAATTTTCGTTTGAAGATTCTCGTTCATGAAAATAAGTAAGTATATAACCTAATACCCTTCAGAAAACCCTTTCTCAATAGTGTCTTAGCAAATTTTATCATGGTGGTAATAATAACACTTTGAAAGTGTTTAGTGGGGATGGATTGAAATTTTTATTTTATATGGATTTAACAGGAGTTTCAAGTTTATTCGTCCATTAATCTTTCCTCATTGAGGAAATTCCGTGCCTTTGCTTTCTTGTAAATGTAAAAAAACCTGAACTGAGTGAAGCCATCCTTGTTGAGTTTTCCTGAGTCAAGTCATAAAAACCTTTTTCATTTGACTAAATTTTTAATTAAAACTTCATTAAAAGGCTTTAAACATTGAAAAAAGTACAAGTTATAAGTACTACTACAATACTGGGGGATGTATGTATTTTTTTTTCATTTATTGTTAAACTAAGTGTTATAAGAGAAAGTGAAATTAAACGTCTGCCTAACTCTCTTAAGAAAATAAATATATTACAGCTATTTGTCTATGTCTCAATTTATGAATTGGCCCTCAAGTGTACCAAAATACTGCTCTCTGCTCTCTAATATCTACTTTTATAAGAATTAGTCATTTTCTTAATGAGAAAAATTGGAAAGTCCTCTCAACACTTCCATAGCATCGACTAAAGAGCGTGGATCATGCATATAACGTAAATAAGGGCTTGGAATTTCCGCTCGCCAACTCGCTATTAGCGAGCAAATATTGATGTAGGGTAAATTTTGTCTTTTTAAATATCGCGTGTCTTGTCTTTTAAAATGTTGTACGCTCAGATTTTCCAGTTGCGAGTAAAAATTTTAGTCTGTTTGATACCTTCAAAACTGAAATATCACACCCTGATGTAAATTATTAAAGCCTTTTCTTGCTACATATTTCTTTTCCCAGCTATTGTTCAAAAGCACTTCTTCCATTCCCAAAAATACTTGTTTTTTCTTAAGATGGGGTTGAACAAAATGTAAATCCACCCAGTATTGCAGACGATCGTTAGCTTCGAAGCAGAAACCCGATAATCTGGGGGGAGGGACGTTTTTGGAAATCGTTTGCTTTGCATTCTGAAAAGGAATTCTATGGGGGCTGGATGCGTTTCTAATGGACTCCTTCCGAAGGAATTGGGATTCCAAAGACGGTTCTTTCGACCTTTAAAGAACCCCCTAATGTTCAACGCCGGGCCTTTTGACAGACTTCCAATACGATGTACAGGGAAGGGGGAGTAGTTCAACCCCCCTTTCAAAAGTGCAGTATACTAATTTAGGGTTTGAAACCAGGCTGTTACTTCGAGAGAGTTAGAAAGGATTTAGGAGGGTTTATGGAAGAATATATACGAATAAAGATGTTCTTGATGATTATCTTTAGTACCATATTAGATGAATAGTAGCTTGTATTAAGTGCATACTCAACGCAAAGTTTACATGAGTTTATTTTTTTTTTCACGTTTTCTAGTGCACGAGCAATCTAGGCAATCGTTCTTTATTTGATTTTAAAAACTAAGCTCTACAGAGTAGTTTAGAAAAGTTCAGTAGATGTATCACTAGATATCAAACGTTATGCGAATGTCGTAATCTAAATCACAACGTTTGTTTTTCGATTTGATTGGAGCATATGCTAACTGGTTTAAAAAATATTAATTCCATCTGTTATGTTCATTCACTTATAGTAGTTCACTGAAAATAGAGTTGAACCTCGAACAAATTGCAATAGAAGGTTTCTCAACAGTTTTCACTTAGGAATGACCAATAATAACGAACTAAAAATCGGCCAAAATCGGACGGGCGGAAATTTAATTTTTTATAATTTTTAAAAAATGGCCGAAAAAAAAATTCAAGAAATCAAATTATAAAAATAGAGACTTATGATACATGTTTATAGGCTATTTTTCAGTGTTGAATACGAATATTCCATTTAAATTTTGAAAAATTTTAAATTTCAATTTTTAAAAATTAATTCAAAATTTGGAAAATCCAAAAAATTAAAGCATCGCTCAAAACCACAAAATAATTGCAAAAGAAATAATTTAAAAGGTTTTCAATTATAAATGACTTAAATAATAACATACTAAAAATGGAAGAAAATCAGACAGTAAAATGTTTAATTTTTTTCAAATTTTCAATTTTTTTGGCCTCAAAAATCGACCGTTTTAAAAATTCTTGTTAAAAACGTTTGAGGCATTTACCAAGGTCATTTTTCCATGGATGTTCTAGGTGTATACCTCTATAACCTAAAAAAACCACAATTGGTGATTAAATCATTAGTTAATTAATTAATTTATAAAAATTAACGTTGAAAATACAGGTAAAATCTTTCAATCAAGTTATAAGGAAAATATTTAGACAATATTTGGTAATAAATCATTTTAAAATAATTAAATTGAAAAAAGACAAAATATCTTTCAAAAAATTTAAATTTTAAATTAATTTAAAAAATTAAATTTTTTTAAAATGTTTAAATTTTGTAGTAGGGTTACTTGGGGTAAGTGGGTCACTGGGGTAAGTGGGTCACCCCCCTAAAACTATAATACTACAGGAAATTTCACACTTACTCGCATTGATTATGTTACAGCATGTCACACCGATGAGTTTTGCATATATTTGAGATTTGTTTAATTTATTTTTAAGATTATAGAACAAATTTAAAATAGATTCCCAGAATGGATTTTTTTGAGAGTTCAAGACGTATTTTTCAAAGAAGTATTTCCAGGTAAGTTTTCATTATATTTTAATGTTTATTGAACTGTTTTGCAGAGTTTGACCTAAAATACATACGGCAATTTGAAATTTTTCAAATTTTTTAATTTTGAAGTGTTTAACAGGGGGGTCCCACTTACCCCACAGTTTTAGCATGGTTGGGGTAAGTGGGACCCTTCAGTGTGGGGTAAGTGGGACCCCTCTTTATTTAGTAAGTGAGACCCCTTGGTTCTAGAGGGTTCCATATGATATAGGAATTATTACAGAAGACATGAGCGGATTTCAGGGGGGTTATAGGGACAATTTCCCCCAATATTTTCAGAAAATTTTGATTTATAGTAAACCTTTTACTCACCACTTCAAAATTCATTCAAATTTATAAATAGTTTGATCGACATTTTATATCAAATTTGCTTCTCAATTTAAGTTATGGTGAGTAAAGTGAAATATCTCATCAATAGTGTTCATTCTCAATTAGTGTATCCGATTTCTTTTTTATCTTACAATGTGTATTAAAGTGCCAAAATAAATCTTAATCTCAACCTTATTATGTTTTTTCAACACTATTTTATATGCTAAAGTAAAACATATCCCTTTGGCCTTTCAAAACATTCTTTAAAATACTTATATTGCTTTTCATTCCATTCTTACCATGTCATATTGATTTTGATGTGAGTATATTTCTCACTCATGGATACAGTTACAATAAAATATTTTATATTGAAATTTACTGTACTTTATCAAGTAAGACCCACTTACTTCCATTTAAGTTTTGCTTGCTTTAAATAAAAATAAAGAGGGGGTGACCCACTTACCCCATCATTTGGGGTAAGTGGGTCACCCATCTCCTTTTTGATAAAAAGACCAGTTAAGAAAAATGTAAAGCTTTATTTTAGAAACTACTGATAAATTTTTGTTTATCGATAGACTCTTTAGCGAAATTAGTCAACAAGTTCAAAATAAACCCTTTCAAATTTTTTCTATTAAGCTTCAAAAATGTACTAGGCCAAAAAGGGGTCCCACTTACCCCAAGTGACCCTATATAATGCATGTGATACATGTCTCTATGCTATATTTTAGTGCTGTTTACGAATATCACGCCATCTTTTCAAGAAAATTTAAATTAACTGTGGAAAAATTGAAGCATAAAAAACAAATTATTGAGAAAAATGCTTCAATTTTTCCACACTTATAATAAATTTTATTGAAAAGTTGGCATGATATTCGTAAACAGCACTAAAATATAGCCTAGAGACTTGTATCACATGCATATGTTACGGTGAAAGACCGAAATCTTGAGAATGTCGACATTCATCGGTGGTGGTTGTTGACATTCACCGGTGAATGTCGACATTCTCCAATTTCGGTCATTCCCGATAACACATATACAACAAAATTTAAAATTTTTTAAAAATTTAAATTTTTTAAATTAATTTAAAATTTAAATTTTTTGAAAGATATTTTGTCTTTTTTCAATTTAATTATTTTTAAAATGATTTATTACCCAAATATTGTCTAAATATTTTCCTTACTAGGGAGCTACCGCCCCCTGCTCGCTATCGCTCGCCAACCCCCGTTAACTGCTGACGCAGACACTTTTGGACCGCTTCGCAATTCCTCACAAAACCCAGCTCACTGCACTTACTCACTTTATAAAACATTCTTAAAACGGGGTGGTACTAATCCGGGGTATTCCTTAGAAAACAGCGGATATTTATTCAGTGGCGGAATTTTAACAGTTCCTTTATGGTAACATGAATTGGCGGATCGCCTTATAATTCCAAGAAAATTAACAACAGAGCAATGTAAACATTCCTTTACCATTTCCCCAGGTAATGTGTTTTTCACAGATCCATTAAGCACTGAACATCTTGGAAATAAATTTAACTTTCTTAAAATTTGTAAAGATTTGCATCGATTGGATGTGAAAAATGAAGTAATTACCGTAAACATTACGAAAATTTAGAATTTTATCTACATGAGAACAAACAAAAGACGAAGTTGTGTCAGTTTCATAGCAATGACACGAATGTTTAGACTTCCAACATTTTCGATTTTTATCTTTATTTCTAAGACAGTCCCCCGTGTTATCTAGTTGTTTGCGTTTTGGCATTATGAAATAAAGTGTCACATTTTACTACCTTAAAAAGCATACTTGCAAAAGGACATAAAAAATAATTATTGTAAAAAATAAATGCAAAAGTTCAAAATTTCCGAAAGTGAGTTTATATTTTGTTGTAAATATAGTAATAATTAGGTTGCCACAACGACAAAGATAAATATAAAAAATATTAATTTCTTATTTAAAAAATAAAAGATAAATTAATCATACATAAGTTTTAAATATAATTAAAACCGTTTAAACAACAAAAATATAAATATTGTTAAGAATAAACCAAAAATATATTTTTTAAATTCGTGTTATAAATAGAAAGATGATTATTTAATTTATTTGAATATTAAAAACCAGTGATAATATGTTTTCAATTGTTTTAAAATTCATAGTTTTTTGCTTTATAACTGCAACCTTATCCGTAATCTAAAAAAATAGAAATATTTTAAAATTGAGATTTTTTTTAGAAATTCTATAGGCTTATTGCACATCCTCAAAAGAATCCGAACAGTTTGATACCAAATATGTGTTATACGGATCAGTAATAAAAAAGCCTTTCTCTGGAAACCGTTCACCAAAAACTTTTTTTTAGGATAGAGAGATTACTTGATTGAAAGATTTTACATGTATTTTCAACGTTAATTTTTATAAATTAATTAATTAACTAATGATTTAATCACCAATTATGTTTTTTTAGGTTGTAGAGGTATATACCTACAGTATCCATGGAAAAATGAGAAAATGACCTTGGTAAATGCCTCAAACGTTTTTAACAAGAATTGTTAAAAAGGTCGATTTTTGAGGCCAAAAAAATTGAAAATTTGAAAAAAATTAAACTTTTTATTGTCAGATATTTTTCCATTTTTAGTATGTTATTATTTAAGTCATTAAAAATTGAAAACCGTTTAAATTATTTCTTTTGCAATTATTTTGTGGTTTTGAGCAATGTTTTAATTTTTTCAACTTTCCAAATTTTGAATTGATTTTTAAAAACTGAAATTTTAAATTTTTTAAAATTTAAATGGTATATTCGTATTCAGCACTGAAAAATAGCCTATAAACATGTATCATAAGTATCTATTTTTATAATTTGATTTTTTGAAAACAATTTTTCGGTCATTTTTTAAAAATTAAAAAAAAAAATTAAATTTCCGCCCATCCGATTTTGGCCGATTTTTTGTATGTTATTATTGAGGTCATTCCTAAGTGAAAACCGTTGAGAAACCTTTTATTGCAATTTGTTCGAGGTTCGGCCCTTTTTTTTTTCGCTATTTTCAGTGGACTATTAGAGATAAATCTGAAATTATTTTTTAAGCTTCGATACTTAGCATAAATAAATATAAAAAGTATAAATAAATATAAAATATTAAAATAAATATAAAAATTTTCATAATTCATGCACTAAAAATGCCTTTTCATCTTTCTAAAATTCAAAGCAACAAACATTCATCTGAAACAAATAATAAGATAGATCACATCAAAGCATCGTGAATCGCCTCTTTTTATTCAAAGTCCATAACAGGTTTAGCAGCATCGGTTTCAGAGTCACAGACAATCCCTGTGACAACCTAAAAACAATTGATCACGATCAAAAGATCCGTCGCTCTCTCCTAATGAAATGTGTTGGAGTCCATTGATCAGGTGCGAACCCATTTATCTCTGGAACAGTTGCGGAGGGATACGCCAAAAGGGGGTGACAGCGAGTGATAGGGTTTTGGGGAAGTTCTCCAATGACGTTGCAGCAAACCAGAGATGGTGAACGCATTTAACACGGAATGACGAATTTTTTTTGGTAAGAATTTATGCAATTACTAATTTGTGACACTTTCTTTTTAATTAACTCCTATGAGATTAAAAAGTGTTGCATTTTAGACTTAAGTAGAGGGTAAAATCCTTTGTTACTGGGTAGGGTAGGTAGAGTACATCAAGACGAACAAGAATTGGTATAGAAAGGGGGGTTGCAGTTACACCGTTAAAGAGCTAGGACCTAATGTAGTGCGAGAGCGTTACAAAAGGACGTTTTACCAAGGCCCGTTTAACGAAAAAAAACATAATTAAATGAAAAAATTTATTGCATGAGGTACAGCAGTATCCGTACTACTTACATCATAAATTTGATAGAAATTGGACCACTTGCTAAACCGTGGGGTGAGTTTTAAAACGCGCAGTATTAATCTTCTAGCCAAATAATGGAGTTCCATTAATGGTATTTAGAAAAATGATGATCGGGGAAGGAATTTTCAATGATCATACAGTTTCAATGATCAATGTATGATCATTGAAAATTCCTTCCCCGATCATCATTTTTCTAAATACCATTAATGGAACTCCATTATTTGGCTAGAAGATTAATACTGCGCGTTTTAAAACTCACCCCACGTGTTAGCAAGTGGTCCAATTTCTATCAAATTTATGATGTAAGTAGTACGGATACTGCTGTACCTCATGCAATAAATTTTTTCATTTAATTATGTTTTTTTCGTTAAACGGGCCTTGGCAAAACGACCTTTTGTAACGCTCTCGCACTACATTAGGTCCTAGCTCTTTAACGGTGTAACTGCGACCCCCCTTTCTATACCAATTCTTGTTCGTCTTGATGTACTCTACCTACCCTATCCAATTTGGTGCACCATTTCAGAATCACCCTGTATACAGGGTGTTTCAAAATTGCGTTGCACGGCTTTTATTTGGAACCAACGCCTCCTAGGGTCACGGAAGTAAGGTCTACCCCTAGGTAAGTGAGCCTGGAGAATCCATTGAGAGGACTTACAGCACCCCTAGCGGCGAAATTAAAAAGTTAAAGAAATTAATTAAAAAACTAAAGGAGATAGAACAAAAACCTCATGAAGATTACTGTTGCCAACGTCATGAAGAACTCACTGAAAAAAATTTCATCAAAATATCTTGAATATTCGCGGAGATATTAGCATGTGAAAATAGCACTTTTTCAGGGGTCAAAAAAGAAAAAGTTCGCATATTTGCAAATTTTTCAGTGTTATTTTGTAGCTTTGTGTTTTTTTTTAGTTTAAAGGACACAAAATTTAATTAAAAAATCAACAAAATTTGCAAATATGCGAACTTTTTCTTTTTTGACCCCTGAAAAAGTGCTATGTTATATATATGCTAATATTTCACACGCTAATATCTCGACGAATATTCAAGATATTTTGATCAAATTTTTTTCAGTGAGTTGTTCATGACGTTGACAACAATACTCTCATTGAGGTTTTTGCTCTATCTCTTTTAGTTTTTAAATTAATTTTTTAAACTTTTTAATTTCGCCGCTAGGGGCGCTGTAAGTTATCTCAATGGATTCTCCAGGCTCACTTACTTAAGGGTAGACCTTAATTTAATGAAAACCATAATTGAAAGACTGGAAATACTATTAATTAAATTTATTTAGAAGTTTATGTTCAACTATAATAATATCTGAGTTCTTTTATAATCAATAACTATTGATAGAAAATGCATGTTTGTTGTTAGATTTTACACAGGGAAGTGGCTTGCTATTGCATAAAATGAGGTTAAAATATTTAAGTAGATTAAATTGAGTTAGTAATTATTTGATAGGGAACAATTTAAAAATTTTGTCAAAATATTAGATTTATTAAATCCTTAAATATGATTCTTAAAAATCTAAGTGATTAAGTGAAAAATAAAGAAAGACTAATTCGATTTTTACCAAGTCATAACAGGAAGTCAATAAGAATAGATATTTCAAATTAAGAGATATATCGACCTTTACCCTAGAAAAAAGAGCAGTTTCCTTACTTGGGAGATAAAAATATTCTTCATGAACTTCCATTAGTCTGGAAGGAAAACATATTCAACGAAACTAGACGGAAAAACTCTTTTGCGATAAGTAGGATGGAAAAGTGTTTCTTCTTCGAAAAAGAAGTACTTTGTGAAGTTGGAGGAAGACACTTTACTTCTTTTTTTCACCAAACTTCTCATAATATGATTCAACGATGTGAAAACCTTTACGCCTCTAACACTGCTATTATAATAAAATTCGTTTGCTGCCGTTTGGGAACATTTTTTTCAATCGGTAAAAAGACTACGTTAGGATTCATCAAAGGGCAATTTTATCTTTCTTTAATTGTTTACTTTCATTAAAACAAGTTAATCTTTCAAAATAGGATCTTTTAGTTTGTGGTCAAAAATGGAAGAATAAGAGGTTTTATAAGTATTAAACTAGTATTCCATGCATTCAGAGAATTAATGGCGCCCAAAAAGCATTTCCAAGTGCAGATTACAGTTACAAAATGTTTTTCAAGAGACACATTTGGATTGCTTTTTTACTTTTGCTTTGTAGTCTATTCTATTGGAATTTTTATAACAATATTAAGGGGGAACTTGTTCTTGGAAAAAGGGTAGGTATAAAAGAAACATTATTATGCGTAATTCCTTATTTGTATTGTGGTTTTGTATTCTTTATTTGGGTACGTATGTTGTCTAAAGGCTACGTTGATAAACAGAATGAGCTTCCAAGATCCTTTACCAAGCGCGACAAAAATCATTTCCACTTCTTGAGAGAAAACAAAAAAAACCTACTCTTTTTCCATTAAGGACAGAAAAAACAACCCCAAACTTTACTGTCGAGTGAAAAAAAATAGTTTTTTTCTAACCTAAAGTCGCTCAGCTTTGCACTTTTAGGAATTGAAGTCGGAAACTTTTCGCTAATACAACTTTACTCTCGACTCATTTTAAAGAAAGCGACAGAAGCTGACATATAAAACCACCCCCAAAAACAACCTCCAGGACCGACCAACGTGTTGTAAAAAAAAGCTTCATTTTTTCCGTTTGCGGCTTTTTGTTGGGGCTGACTGTGACCGCCGCGACGACAGGGATGACGCAGTCGCGGAGCGTGACGTCGCTTCGTCACGTGACAGCCGTACCGTGACGTCGCCAGCGGACCGTGATGAATGCCGGGAGCTTTTAAAAGCTTTTCTGAGGAGAAGTTTCCGCAAACAAACTTTTTCCTCGGGAGTGCTTTATTAAGAAGGGAGGAATGGTAGGTGAATTAATCTTTCAATCTGTCACTGCAGCTCAGCATGGATCAGTGATTGGGATTTCTCTTTGAATCCCGAAGGGCGGGATTTTCGATAAAAACACATGGAGTATAGGTATTTTTTTGGTGTTATTAAGCCTTAATCCAAAATGATACATAAAAGAGAGAGTATCAAAATAATTCTTTGTATTTATATTCGAATCAACACCTTAAGTTAGAGTTGTTAAGAGATTGAGCTGAAGAGAACTTAAACATACCCAGAGGGGGTTCAAAGTTTAAACTTACTTTCTCTCAGTTTACCTCCGAAGATTTATTATTTTTGTTCGTTTTTAGAGTCAAATTTTATCTAATGTATCTACCAATTTTGTTAGCTGATTTTAAGAATCATCATTTGCAACCTTCATCCCCCTACTCTAGGATCGTACAAATATACCCTTCTTGATACAAAGTGGGGAAAAAATCTTTGAAGGAATTTCTCCACTTAAGATCGTGTTCACTTGGGAAAGACAAGAGTTTTCTATCAGAACACAATTCAATAATAGTGTCAAGTTGGATGAGGTTCTCATTCTTTCACTCAGCCTTTTTACTCAACGTTGGATATTAGATAGTTTGGGTAGAATATTTTCTACTATAGCTTATCTATTTTTCTATTACCATTACCAGAAATTGCAGCAGTACAATATCTTTTTTTTCAAGCGTTTTGAGTTATACGTTACCAGGCTTAAGATCGCTGCGATACGTAAAATTAATTTGTCCTTAAACTCTATGGAGCAGTCATAAAATAAAGTCATAATTTGATGATAAATAATAAAGTCTTTATTAAATTTGGTAATAAAATAAATAAATTTGATAAGTAAAAATTTGATAATAAAATCATAATTTGTCATTAAACTTAGCATCTACTAAGGTCAAGTTTGACCATTTCAATACTGCCTCCATCAAGGATTCCTTCCACCCAAACAGCACAAGCGTTCAAGATACGTCCGGTTTTTGTCATGCATGCCCAAATTTCGTTTACTTCTGGTTGCAGTTACTTAAACTGGACATACTTTGTGTGAATTGTGAAACTAGTGGCAACTACGTAAACTTGATATATTTGGCATAAACTGTGAAACCAGTTTCAGATACTAAAATTCGACATATTCGGAATGAACTGGGGAAGATATAAAGGAAAAGGACCGTTTTCACTCATACGGCAACTTATGCAACACCAATCTAAAGAGACCAAATATCAAATGAACAAACCACCATGAGACATTTCAAACGGACGTCAATTTAAACCATCCGTGATTGATCAATTGTGATCTTGCAATATTACCATAGCATATTGCAACTAATATGCTATGCTATGATCGGATAACTAACATCCCGAAGGCAACGAGAGTCTGCAATGAAGGATGAGGCGACCCGCGGAGAAACGCGTCCCTAATGAATTGCTCGCTTATTGTTACGAATTTGCGCATTTGGCGTCAGACGAAACGAATAAAGTGCATCTGACACCATTCGTAATGAGGTCTGGTGATGCTTAATGATAATGAGGAGGAAAGCCGTGATTGAGAGTCATTACATCCTTATTATTGCGAGATGGATATACACTCTTTCTGCCTAATGGAGAATCGATGCAAAATGCCCACATATCAACCTCTCTGTTAGATGCCCGATTCGTTTTGGGAAAGGTCGCGGGTATGTTACATCCCATGGAGAAATCCCCTTGATGCAAATGTTTAGTACCACTTAGGAGAGAAAACATGCCTCTTGTCCTATAATCTGGAAATTATGAATGAAATACTAACTCACATATCTATGAACGTATAGAGAAATCAACTTGATGCAAATGTTTAGGTTTAGTACCACTTAGGAGAGAAATCATGCCTCTTGTCGTATAATCTGGAAGTTATGAATGAAATACTAATTCATATATCCATGAACGTTGATTGTGATATTTTATCTCTATGAGAACTTTTTGACTGCTTTAGAAACAGCTGTTAAATTAATACTAAGCAAAATGTCATTAGAAATTTGTTTCATCCAGCTTTATTATTACCTTGGTTTTTTACGAAAGGGGGTAGAGATTTTGGCAAGCCTGTATTGCAAAGGAATCAAGGGAAATACAGTGGCTTTATAATAGGGTATTCAGTAGAAAACTCCTGCTCTCAAGCGTCGCCTCCAACCGTGGACCGGTTTCGTCCTTGTTAGGACTCATCAGCACGGTATAGGAAGGCAACGCAAGAGAGCGGAGGGAGAGCTTTTAGTCTAGCCGACTATTTCTCACATATTCCTCTAACCAGAGGTAGTGGTGAAGCACTCCCTTTTCATATTCAGTAGAACTTATTAAAAATAAAGGTTTTACTCCAAAATTTATACAAAAAAGCTCATAGTTCCGAGATATGTCATATCTTCAATGCTGTGAAAGAAGCAAAAAATTAGCTGGATAAGATTGCATATGAGATTTATATGTATCCTCTAAATCTTTTTTTATTTAAATCTTATCACATTAACATAATACAATAAACATTGAGAATGAAATAACTCATATTCTGTAAATGAAATATTCCTAAAATCCCGTTAAAGAAAAGCGGTAAAGGTCCCTCTCAAAATTAAACGCTCTAGCTAGGCGAAGAGTCACTTCGCTTTTTCAGAAATAACCCCACGGGAAAAGGAAATGAACCACTATTATCTCGCACCACTCGTCCTGGGCTGGTCAAAACAATTAGAAGCTTGGTTTGGCAACTATCCCTTGGGCACGTGACTCATTTGCTTGGGAACGTGCTTGCTTCACGTTCGATTTACCCATCAGTTCGACTTGGTCGTCGCAAGTGCTTTTCTCCCGTTTGCGTGAGGGGATGCCCAAACGAGAAGTGATACCCCCTTATATTGGAGGACTTCTGCCTTTGTTAGGATACAATTACTCGCGTTTCGAGGGAATTGTTGCACTTGTTAGTATATGGCTTTCAAATAAACAATTTCTGATTGAATCTATGATGCAAAAGAGATTATATCTCTAATATACAAAATTGATTTAAAGTTTATTCAATTTTTCACAAAACAGAAAAAATTTATACGTTTAAAAATTTTCTAAAATCAGTAAAAACAATTAGAAAGAGGAGTATATATTCACATAATAATCTTTTTACGCCCCTAGTGCCATAGCTCATACTAAATACACTAGCGGAAATAAAAATCCCAACACCAAGAAGGAAAGGAGATATCAAAGTCAAATTTATTTCTATGATTGCACATAGTATGAATGTGAATTGATTAAAAAATCAGCCTTCCTGGATATTCGGGGGCCAAGAAAATCGGTGAGCAGTTTTGTCTCCATAGGTGTCCATTACCGCCGTCACAAGTCATGGTATTGAGTGACAGGAGCTCTAAATGACTTTTGAGGGATTGGAGGACCATGTTGCCTCCTCGGGTAGTCCAAATTCATATGGTGCACCAGCGGACGTTGCATACCGGGCTAGGTGATTTCTCCTCTTTATCCGGATATGTTTTGTGAGCGTTGGTTCTTCCGAACGGATAGGCCAGGGTAAAAATGCAACATAGGGGGTCAAGAAGAAAGCTTGGACATTGCATACAACAAGTGGTTGTGCATTTTTCTCTTGAAATTTGTCCCCAGGACAGGTCTGAAGGTAAGGACGGACAACCGGCTAAGAAACCTCAATGACGCAGCTCTGGTTGGAAAAAGTACTGGTAAATGATACTCAGGAGTTGCAGAAATGGAATCCAATGCATCCCCACTCCGTTACCCTGCATCACCACTCCGTGGAACAATTAGAAAAGCATCAGCTGGCCCCTTGTTTATAAACAAAGATGTAAGAAGCTATGCGGACCGAACGGACAATCCGCAGTACTGCAAACGACATCCATCCCACTGCCGCTTGTCCTCAGTATGATCTACCGGTACTTTGGCCAACCAGACCTGCTTCATTGAGGTTTTTTAGCCGGTTGTCCGTCCTTACCTCCAGACCTGTCCTGGGGACAAATTTCAAGAGAAAAATGCACAACCACATGTTTTATGCAATGTCCAAGCTTTCTTCTTAACCCCCTATGTTGCATTTTTACCCTGGCCTATCCGTTCGTAAGAACCAACGCTCACAAAACATGCCCGGAGAAAGAGGAAAAATCACCCAGCCCGGTATGCAACATCAGCTGGTGCACCATATGCATTTGGACTACCTGAGGAGGCAACATGGTCCTCCAATCCCTCAAAAGTCATTTAGAGCCCCTGTCATTCAATACCATGACGTGTGACGGAGGTAATGGACACCTATGGAGACAATACTCCTCCCAGTTTTTCTCGGCCCCCTAATATCCAGGAAGGCTGATTTTTTAAGCAATTCACATTGATACTATGCGGAATCATAAAGATAAATTTGACTTTGATATCTCCTTTCCTTCTTGGTGTTGGGATTTTTATTTCCGCTAGTGTATGTAGAGTTAACGTAACTGGAACTAGATGTAAACGGAATGTGGTCACACATGACAAAAATTTGACGAATCATCAACGGTTTTGTTGCTTGGGTCGTTATATTATTTCGATTATTAGTTTTGGTGATTAGTTTACTTTAAATATCATAGTACATATTAACTATCAATGGATACAGATATTTAACATGAATTTAAAGCCATTACTTATAACATTAATAATAAGAAGTAAAATTGTAGGTATAGTTCACCATCACAGAAAAATCCTGATTCCTGACATAATTATCTTCTAAGTGACGCAACCTCTGTTTATCTTATTTTCATGAAGCAAAGTTTAACTTCATAGGCCAGTGTTTTATAACTTACTAAAATAAACTTGAAAAAAAACTCAAATAATTTACGTTTTAGTTTTGTGATCAATGTTTCTCTTCAATCATTGTATTTTAAGACCTAAATAGCTTCCAATAAAATTATTCTTTAAGATTTAGAAGAAAAAAAACCGAAAATAAATCTCCACTTTATAAATTCAGTCTGCCCTTCAGCGCTTGCCTGTAATTTATGTGTTCCCTTAACAGTTACTTTAAGCCTTTCCAAAACCCTTTTGATGCCTTCCGATTTCTTTTCTGTCGTTAAAAACTGACCAGAACAGTTCAGAAATTTACCACAAAGCCATTCCTTAGATAAAGAAAACAATACTGCACCCAGGAGCTGCTTTTGTTGAAGCAATAAATCTCCATCATCGTTTGTCAGCGCTCCAGGGGCTTAGTAGAACATGTTGTGTAACAATTTTTAAGGTATTAATATTGGTTTTTCAAAGCAATTACAACTTCCCTTTGTCATGAACAAGCGCTTTTGAGGCATATGAAGGATTTTTGCTTGTTTGCTGTCAGTTAAAAATTTTAGAGTTGTTTATATTGTTTAAATAACAAACATTTATTGATGAACGACAAATGATACTAGCCGAAGATTTTCAAAGCGAGTTCCTCTAGGTCTAGACTAGACCAATCCAATGTTTATTATTTTGACTTCAATAATACCCTAACTAATAAGTACTTTTAACAGCTAATTTCACCTAGGATTTGGATTGAATACAATAGGAAGTAATCAAACACTTTCATCATATTTAGCTAAAATCTATGCGATATTCACTACAATAATGGTTTGTAAAATTAGCTAGTTTAGAAATTTTCTTTTGATGAGAAAATCAACAATGGAAGTTATTTAATTTAATTAGCAATTTGAGATTTATATTAATTATATTAAAGAATATAATTATATTTATTAATTATATTAAAGAATATAATTATATTTATTAATTATATTAAAGAATATAATTATATTTATTAATTATATTTATATTAAAGAATATCAATTAGAATTAATTTGCATATTTTAAGGGAGAATTAAGTGGATTGTCTGAATGATAATCTTTGTGATAATCAATAATTTAGAAAAGTAGTACAACGCTTATTTAAAATCAATGAAATAATTCATCCTTAATTTGGGATGCAAAAATGATGGTCCATACCTTCAAAGCTAAAGAGAAAATATGCTTAAAAATATCAGTAATTAAAAATATCATCTCCCGTTGAGATTTTTTGTCTTGAAGCCTTAAATTAAGCAGTTATCATTTCTTTTTAGAGTAAACTGCTTCACAACGATCTATTTAATTAGATTTTGTATTTCTACTACGGAATTAAATTATGCTAAAGTGGGATTAGAGTTGATTATGTTACAACAAAATACTTATTTCATAACATGGGTAGATTCATTCATGTTATTTTCTTGTATATATCTGTTTTTAAACCTGTTGGTACATCAGGCGTGGATCCAAGGGGAGACACACACACAAGGGGAAACTCTGCATAGTGTCCCAGCTTTTGGATCCAAAAATGTTCTCAAAATGAGTTAAAACAAATTTTTTCTAGGGGAGGACTCCCAACCCCCAGCGGTACCACTAGGGAATCTTGATCAACAGTTTTCAAGAGCTGTCAACTGTTTTCAATCAAACAGTTTTCTAGAGCTGTTTCCAGAACAGCTGTTTGCGCACGCAAAAAACAAACTTTAACAGGATCTCAAGCGTTTAATATTGATTGTATTTAAGTGAAACTTTGCACTTAAGGGTTTTCAACTATGATCTTTCCGATTATCAAATCAAAAGAAAGGATTTCGAAATACAAAATAAGGTTTTGGCAGAGTTTTTACATTTTTTGTGGTTTTTTAACTTTTTTCATAATAAAAAAATTCTAAAGTGAAGACTTTTGGGATAATTTTAAAGATCATATTAAACCACAATTTTTGAGACCATAATTAAATTTTTACCAATAGTAGTTCTTCTACAAATTGAATTTTTGAATAATTTTTTGGGGTGTCGCTCCATTTTTAACTCCCTGGGATTTGGTCTGGGATCCCCAAATCCTATGTGATTCTGACTCATCTAGGTGTCTACTATCATCCCTGAAAGTTTGTTGCACCATTTCAGATACACCCTGTATATACCTGTCTACTTATATTAAAACATGGGTAGATTAATTTATGTTATTATCTTGTATGTATCTCTGCTAAATTAGATTTTGTATTTCTACTACGTAATTAAATTATACTAAAGTGGTATCAGAGCAGAATACTCAATACCTATATTAAAGCATGGGTAGATTGATCTATGTTACAATCCATCCCGAGTGGAAGAGTGTAGCAGTAGTGAGACTAGTATGCGACTTTAATCCCGAATTTTCTTTCTCCGCCAATAGAAAAGCCTGACCCACAAAAGCGGCCCTCGAAATGTGTTGCCGATAAAGCGGACGGGAGCAATAAATCGCCACAACTGCTTCGGAAAATCGGCCCTTTCCGTCGAGCAACAAGCAATTGTCCTTTCTTTCGGGCGACAAATGCGTGTCCCGACATGCCCGGGACATTTGGAAGGGGCGAAGATGTTTGGCTTTTGTCGCGTCATCTGCTTCCAAATGGGTTTGTCTTTCGAGGAGAGGCTGAAACCGACGACAGTGGTGTGAGGCACAAAAAATATTTCGAGATAAAGAAGAACACGAAATAGTATACTACGTGAAATACTACACGGAATAACTCAGAACTGGAAAGAGAAAATGACCCTTATCACAACGGTACTCAGCTTGAGATAATACAATTTTTTTGTGCGTTGAAGTAATTTTTATGCACCTTATATAAAAAAGAAATATTAAATAAGCCCCTTTCACTTCATTCATGTTAAAAATATCAAGCGCGTAATATTTAAAATAAATTTAAGTAGGTAGATACCAAATAGTTACTTATTGTCAGCCAACTATAGCAAAAGGGTCACGTGATTTTTACAGACTTTGCACGGCCGATAGTTGGGTAACCGGTGATAGTTGGGGTCTTGCTTCTATATACAAGCAAATGTCTCTTCGATCAACTGCCCCTCAACTTCCACCTGTCTCCCCTCCGAAATACTAGTTCCAGCGTTGTCAAAATCACGTGACCGTTTTACTATCGTTGGTTTAGCAGTATCTGGTTTGATTCCGTTAACAGTCCCGTTAAATATTTCCCAGTTGTTTTGGAAGCCAAATATTGGAAATATTTCCAAAAATTTAAAACTAACATTTTGAGATACAAAGTTACATTAATGACATTCTGTAAAAATTTAGCGATATATAAATACTAAGCATCAAAAACAACTTGATGATATTTAACGGAATTGTATTATTTATCATAAGTTATGTGGCCTTTTTATTGTTTATGATGTTCTAGAATTAGTCTTTTGAGAGTTTATATTTTTGTTATGCTATTTTAGAAATTAAAATTTGCAAGTTAGATTGCTAAAACATTATTTTTATTGTCGAAGTGATTTTAAAACACCCGTTAGTTTAAACTTAGTCATTAATGAACGTCAACTTAAAGCTTGCTTTATTTTCGTTTACATTAAGCTGAAGTAAAATTTTAGAGTATTTAGAGATTTATTTTGAAAAATTATGAAATATATATTACTCTTTCAAAACTTATTACATCTTATTAATAAGTCACATTTTCAAACTCAACCGTTTTTTAACGCTTCATTAAACACGAAATTCTATTGATAGTTCTTTAAGTAATTTTAGTAATGCGCTTTTTTTCATTGTATTGTTCTGCGACAGTATACGACGGTGAAAGAAAATAATTTCCCCCCAAGAAAAGATAAAATCCTAATTATGGAAGCAAATGCAAATGCCTCTCGGATCACTCCGGAGATGAGTTGCACTCTTCCTGATAAGCGGTGTATATTTTTTTGGTTTTTTGCGATCGCTAATTGTTTCGAAGTCATCTATGAAATGGCTACTTAGTTAAATGAAGCAAGCGGATCTCTGTCTTTGGCTATAAAGGAGTAGGAAATTATGTAGTATTCACTGTAGTTAGAAGCTTGATGAAACAGAATACCAAAAAGGGTTTCACCAAACCTTAGATTTTTCAGTTATGGCATATTATATATTGGGGAGATATTATTATTGTTACTTAGTTGTGTTTGCGGTTTTATCTGTTAAAGTGTTGAAAATTCACCTTTAAATTTTGATTGCTCTATATTTTGCAGTCTAAGCCATTTTATTCAAGAATCCTTTAATATCTAAATTTATGAGTTAGACGAGTTTGAAATATTCACTTGTTTAATTTGAATGGAGAATCTGCATATTTTAGATGATGACTCTTTCCTATCCAATGCTTTGCTTTTTCACAAATAGTTTAATGTTAAAGGATTAAACATTTGGAAAATTCCGAAAATTTTTGAAAAGAAATTAAAATTTAAATACTAATACCAATAATTCTAAGATATTAGAATAAATAAAACACAAGAAGACCACATTTCTCTAAAAAAAACACAACTGGCTAGGATAACATTACTATAAAAAATTTTAGTTATATATATAATACTAACGAGTTCTTCGGTATCTCTTTCGGTATTTTTCAACACTTATAAACATTCAAAAATAGGAACGATTACTACACTGTTAACCACTAGGGTGAGGAATCCACCTACCGCAGGATTATTCTAGGAATATTATCTTTCTTTTAAAAAAGGAACCGCCTAAAATAAAATCCCTTTTACAAATATCAAACAGGTTTTTGATTTAAATATATATAACGAAAATTCAATTACTTTCATTTTGTAATCTCCGTGTATTTGAATTTGAATATTCACATTACTTATACTTATAGATATAAAAAACTTAGATCAGAAGTGGATGTTTTGACACAATCTCAAGTTTATTTTTCCTTTTTACATGAACTGCCTGTAAAACAACTTTTCCTTTAGGTTTGTTTAAATGCAGCAAAGCAAATAAAAGTATGATCACTAGGCCGGGTCGAAAAAGACGAAATTCAAAGAATCGATATGTAATAGTGTGGAAAAGTTGTAACACACTAATACAAGCATAACGCAAAAAAAATTTTTGAAATCGGTCAACGTTTGACCCTCGCGCAACGCGGTCAAAGTTTTGATGTTTTGGTCATTTTTAGAGAAATTGACCGAAAATCCCAAGATCGCGTGATCAAATGATGTCCTTAATTTTTTCATAGTTGTGTACCTTCATTGTTAATAGTTTGTGCCTAGTTTCATTAGTTTACATCCCCATATTTTAAAGCAATAAATTTTTAAAGTTTTAAAACTCCTGTAAAGTTGTTTTTTCCGCTTTTATAAAATAGCCATAACTCAAGAACAACTGCAGTTAGAAACTTGCAACTGGTGTCATTCAATGCACACTATTTTTCTGGTTAAAATGGTGGTTATCACGACTATCTTCCTTTATAAAAAATATTCAAAATACTTAAAATTTAAAATAAAATTTAAAAATTTAACAAAAAAACAAAATTCTGAAAACTGGTAAAAATGAGGCTTTATTGCAATTGAACATCTACTATGAACATGTTTTCAAAATTTTAAGTTGAAATTTCAATGTTATCTCACTGAAAAACACATTGCCTTCGTCTTTTGTATATAGTCTCATAGAACCTTCTTTATGAACGGTTAAGTACTAATAAAGTATTAATAAAAAGTAACAAAACTTATTATTCTATTAAATAAGAAGGACATGTTAGTTTTTAACTTAAATTTAGAAATTAATTATCCTCCATTTTCCCATTTAAAAGTGCGCATCGCAATTGCTTTCGAATGTAAATAATTTCTTCCCGCGACTTGAATGTTGCTCTTATAAAAATCCTTTACGCTTTTGGTTGCCAGCTTTGGTTTTGGTCATCCAAAAAAACGTCTTTATACGGATGTGGGGGTTCCTCACTTAATTATAACTTGGCAGAGAATATTATTCGAGAGATCTGTTTAAGAAGTCTTTCTACTTTGTCTGCGACACAAATCCTCCCCATTCGTTTGTTTCGTTGTTCATAAAGAAACCTAACTTCAAGTTTTGGTATTCTTTTCAACTTTTAACAATTGCAGTCAATCAACATGCAATTCAACAATGCAATCAACATGCAATTCAAAAATGCAATGTCAAATGAATGTGTATACACATTCATTTCACATTACATTTTGCAAATGTCCTATAAATAATAAATGCAAATGTAGAAAAAGGGTCAACGCATGTGATTGTCCAGTCCACCATTGATTGACAGCAGTTGTTAAAAGTTGAAAAGAATACCAAAACTTGAAGTTAGGTTTCTATATGAACAACGAAACAAACGAGTGGGGAGGATTTGTGTCGTAGACAAAGTAGAAAGACTTCTTAAACAGATCTCTCGAATAATATTCTCTGCCAAGTTATAGTCAAGTGAAGAACCCCCACATCCGTATAAAGACGTTTTTTCGGATGACCAAAACCAAAGCTGGCCACCAAAAGCGTAAAGGATTTTTATAAGAGCAACATTCAAGTCGCGGGAAGAAATGCCTTACATTCGAAAGCAATTGCGGTGCGCACTTTGAAATGGGAAAATGGAGGATAATTAATTTCTAAATTTAAGTTAAAAACTAACATGTCCTTCTTATTTAATTGAATAATCAGTTTTGTTACTTTTTATTAATACTTTATTAGTACTTAACCGTTCATAAAGAAGGTTCTATGAGACTATATACAAAAGACGAAGGCAATGTATTTTTCAGTGAGATAACCTTGAAATTTCAACTTAAAATTTTGAAAACAAGTTCATAGTAGATGTTCAATTGCAATAAAACCTCATTTTTACCAGTTTTCAGAATTTGTTTTCTTGTAAAATTTTTAAATTTTATTTTAAATTTTAAGTATTGTGAATATTTGTTATAAAGGAAGGTAGTCGTGATAACTACCATTTTAACCAGAAAAATAGTGTGCATTGAATGACACCAGTTGCAAGTTTCTAACTGCAGCTGTTCTTGAGTTATGGCTATTTTATGAAAGCGGAAAAAACAACTTTACAGGAGTTTTAAAACTTTAAAAATTTATTGCTTTAAAATATGGGGATGTAAACTAATGAAACTAGGCACGAACTATTAACAATGAAGGTACACAACTATGAAAAAATTAAGGACATCATTTGATCACGTGATCTTGGGATTTTCGGTCAATTTCTCTAAAAATGACCAAAACATCAAAACTTTGACCGCGTTGCGCGAGGGTCAAACGTTGACCGATTTAAAAATTTTTTTTTGCGTTATGCTTGTATTAGTGTGTTACAACTTTTCCGCACTATTACATTTCGATTCTTTGAATTTCGTCTTTTTCGACCCGGCCTAATGATCACGTTCAGATGATTGCCATCTACAGGTAGAAAATATAAACAACAGGGACTTGCAATTAAGGTATTATTATTATTATTGCATGCCATAGATGAAATTCAAAATATTGACTAACTATTAAGAATAAAGTAATTAGTTTTAAATAGGAAAAGCATTGAAGCGCTAAATTCTAAAACTTAATTATAATGGTAACTTTTCAGAAACATGAAAGAAAATTTTCGTTCATAATAAATTAAGAATTTTATTACTCCGAATGGATATTTTCGATTAAAGTGATGATAAAAAGAAAGAAACATTGCTTTGATCTTTTCTCTATTCATTACGCATTGCGCTTTTAATTTTTATTAATAATTAAAATAAGTACAATCAATTTTAACACATAAATATTTTTTTCACTAAAAAGAACTTAATTAAAAAAGAACTTTATACCATATAACATAGACCCGGAAATAAAATAGTTTATATCACACTTTAAAAACATTTTTAAATCTGAGTAAGTTACAGAGTCAAACTGGCTCCGAATCAAATTTTCTCAATTTCGAAACATGTATAAACTCATTTCTGAAAATAGGCAGATGCTCAAAAATGATATATCATACGCTCATTTTTGTAAGTGCATGTTTCAGACGTATTGGCAAGCATCCATCTTATAATATCAAAACAACTAATCCCCCCTCTCGACCAGCTAGTAATAGTTCGGTGTGTGAATATCTCATGCTTCTCATACTGTGACGTCTGACGTCCCACCTTTTTAAGGAGGTTCTAGTTGTCTGTTTCAAATAAGAGCTTTCAATTTCAAATCATAAAATTAAAATAAATATTAATATAGACGGCGAGACTAATGTATAGTTTGAAACTGAGTATTTCTGGTAATTAAAAATTGAAATACGTCTTGCCGGATGTAAAAACCCCTTCATTATACGCATGCGTCATAAAGAAAGAAGATGTTATAATAAGTTTAAATGTTACTGAATTTCCGCTGGAGTAGTGGTAGGGTGCTTGCGTCGCAAGCAGCTGTTCCTGGTTTCTATCCGCACTTATTTTTTATTGTATTTTCCAAAAACAGAAAAAATTAAGTCCATGTGCATTTAAAAGGGGTTCTTACACCAACGAGACGATCGTGAAATAGCTGGATAGTCATATTTATAAAATAAGGTTTTCATATAAAAAAGAAAGCACCGACTTATAGTACTCAGATTTTGAAACGTCATTATCTCAGTGTAGGTGTGACCGAACTCTAGAAAATTAACTTAGATCTCTTCGTGCAGAACAGTAGTGGGTTAAAGATTGAAAGTTTTCGAGCAAACATACCGTAGTCTTCTATTAAAATTATAATTTGTGGACTTTCCGTCGAAAACTGCGCCGAACATCATCAGCGATGCAAAATTCCAGAACTTTCCTAGAATTCCTAGAAATTAACTAGAACTCTTCTAGAATTTTACATCGCTAATGATGTCCGGTGCAGCTCCGGACGAAACGTCCACAACTTATAATTTTAATACAAGACCACACAGTATCTTTGCCCGAAAACTTTTAACCTTAATTCATCTGACCTCGAAATCCTTTCATCTTTCATGTATGAATTTGAACATTTCTTATTCATGACATTATATTTTAGTGTAGTAAAAGTGTATTTTTGGCACTAACATCGTTTTCCATATCACGTCTTCGTCAATTCGACTGCCTTTTCCTTTCAATAACCATCCCTTGCGCGGATGTGTTCCATTCCGAAGCAAGTGAAGTGAAGAATGGTCCTCCCCCTAAAGTGTCTCCGCGAGGGGTCTCATTCCCTCCCACCAGACGACAATTGAACGCGTTTTTCGGAAGGGAAATAGAAAAGATCGCTGAGAGAGATATAGAACATCCTGTAATGCATCGTCGGAGGATACGGGACTAGGAAATAGAACCTTTTCTATAGAAATGAAATCCTATTTTTTATACCCGAAGAGGTTCTTATGGCAGACATTGGTTGTTTTCCATTTGACTTCTTGGTCATAAAAACATAAGATTGATATGTATTTGTATTCTTAGTTTGTATTATTTTTTCTAGATGTTAAGAAAAAGTAACTGGGGTAAAATTGTGTTTAATGATAACTAAGAGGAAATATTCATTGAAATAAACTCCTATCATTTGCATGCCAAAATATCCCATTATTTTATTTTACCGAATACATGCATTAATAAAGACTTTCCACAATCATACACTTCAGATTATTGTCCCCCCGATAACATTTTCTAGCTATTTGTAACTATGTTCACAACCTAAAAAGTAAAGCAAAAAGTACCTCATCTCTCGAAAAGTTTAATTTTTGTCCCTCAATTTGTTGCAGATAAAAAAGTGAATAAAATTTCTTACAAAAGTGTAAAGCGGCTGCGACAGGCGATTATCATCTTTTTTCATTAATTCAATTAATGAATTATCATCGATTAAGGCGATTATCATCAAAAGCTAATATTTAAATTTTATACCTTCTTTTTTTCATCTAGCTTAAAAACTAAACGAAAACCTTCTTAAAATGCTTTAGTTCCGTACTATTAAGTCTTCTCTCACCCAAAGTTGTTGCTTGACAAAACTGTCGTTTAATGCTAGTCATAAAAATCAACAGAGTCACTTTAACACACTTCCAGTATCCCTTTCACTCCTAAACCGCCCGATATTATCATTGAATCCTATGAAAAAATTTGGTCGGCTAAGACTAAAAGTGCACACTCTTAAAACGACAGTCTCAAAACTGAGTGAAAAAGTATTCAAACTGGCTCCGATCCAAATGTACTCAAATTTGAAAACATGAATTTACTCATTTCTAAAAATGTGCATACCTACTCAAAAATGAAACTTCTTGGGCTTGAACTCAAAAATGAGCTCCTGATGTTTCATTTTTGAGTACGCACATTTTTAGAAATGAGTAAATTCATGTTTTCAAATTTGAGTACATTTGGATCGGAGCCAGTTTGAGTACTTTTTACTCAGTTTTGTTTTGACACTGTCGTTTTAAGAGTGCAGCTCCCTTCACAGGTTTAAATTTTACGTCACCGCCTGCCTCAGTGGCGGATCCAGGGGGGGGCAACAGGCCTTTTGCCCCCCCCTTGGGCTCAGGTACCTTTTTTAAAAGTTACGGTAAGAAAAGGAAAAAACGAAAATCGGACATCCGAAATTCGGACAAGGTGTACAAAAACAAGTTAAAACACCTGTTTTATTGGGTCAAATTTCCAAAAATTTTCTGGGGAGGACCCCCAAACCCCCTTTTGTATTTGGAACTCAATTATTCACAACTTCTTTACATTCTGCACATCAAAATGAAAATCCTACATGAAAATGAATACCTGAAATTCGGGCTTTAGGTACCAAAATTAGTTAAAAATCTGTTTTTAGAGTCAATTTTTCTAAAAAATCTTCTGGGGGAGGGCCTCCAGTCCCCCTTTGATATACATCAAACTTAATGAATTACTCACAACTTGTCTCATTCTGTACTTCTTTAAGACGCAAATTATACTTAAAATGTGTTACAAAGTTTCATTAAACCTATTTAATATGTATGGGAGAAATAATTTTGGGCCCCTCCTGAAATAAATTTCTATAGTATACCACTGAATAACTTTTTAGAGGATATATTTGGAGACTCTTTCCAAATAAAAAATCTATTTATGCCTGTGGAGTGATGAAAAAAGAGAGGGAAGAAAATTGGTGACCTGTGGGAGAAATCAGCCACATAAGGTCCGGGCACACCCTGAGAATCGAGCTTTGGCTTTGGGTACCAAAACGAGTTAAAACCCTGATTTTTAGGGTAAAATTTCCAAAAAAATTCTATAGGAAGACTCCCAGATCCCCTTTTTGATATTCAAAATATACTTTTCCTTATTTTGGTTTACATTTTTATACTACAAATATACTATACATCAAATACGAATATATTTCCTATAAATGCATTAAAAAAAGTATACATAAAACCTATGAGGAAGGTTAGGAATAATTTTAGGTCCTCTCCGCCCTCGCTTTTCGCCTGATAATGACTTATTTTTTGGAGGATATTTTGGTTCCTTCAGAAATAAATTTATATTTATGCCACTGCCATCTACATCAGTGATGACCGCTCATCTTAAGGGTCTCTCTGGCTGGAAGGGTGGGACGTTAAAATGCTATCCCCCGATCGCATCTTAAATCAAAAGACTACTTTTCAAGGTAAAATTTCAAAAAAAATTCTGGGGAACGACCCCCCTTTTTTCCCTGGGGCGTCATCCAAGTACCTTCAATTATAGAATCAAATTTTTAAAATTTTTCTGGGGAAGAACCTCCAACCTTCTTAAAATGTGGTTGCCCCCCCCTTAGGACCAGGCTGGATCCGCCACTGGCCTGCCTAAAGCCTTTATCCCCACAGACACGCTTAAAAACTCAGCGAACATTTTCCCACTTAAAAGTGTCTTCTCAAAAGAAAGTTCAGCGAACTTTTTTCCTATTCCCCGACCGGACTCTATCGTTACACCTGCCCTCGAATTCGATGCAAATCCGTTCCATAATGCAAAAGGAAAGGAATGACATCCCCCTGTTATGCGAAATCGATTCGCTCCAAAAGGAACAAATTGAATAATCTCATCGAACGCTGGGATCATCTTTTTGACGTTCCAAAGACCCCTCGGTCGGGAAAAATCGAATTACTCCCCTCCACCTCTCTCTCCTCTCCTAAATGAACTTGCCTCTCTCACTTTAAGGCTAAAAGAACATTTTAGAACGGTTACATAGAACTCATAGGAAACACTCAAGTCGTTCGTAAAATAAAAACGCGCTAAGTTTTTTTAATATCTCGATATTTTACTATCTCTTTGGAAAAGAAGATAAGTGCAGCTGTACCTAACCATTTGAATTTATGTGTCCATAAAAATTTCAATTGTATTTTTGTATATTTTACAGTAAATATTCCGAAATGCGTATTAGCACATTTTCAATCATTTTTACCTTTAGATGAAACTAAGGTTATGGAAACTGATGCAAGGTCATTTTCCTTTTTCTTTAAACCTTTGTCTCACGAACTTTAAAATTACATAATAAAATATTTCATAGATTTTTTTCTGTAAACACATTCTGAAAAATACTTATATCTATTATTTTTATCTTTGACTAAATTTATTCATATTTTTTTAAAACAAGATTTCAAGTACGATCAAGGATTCTGTTGCTTGTTTAGTAAACAGTCGTGTTATTTTATTCTCGTTCTCTGGAGACGATTCTCAGACGAAGAACTCTACAGACAAGCTAAACTCATCTCAATATAGATGAGGTTGATATGTCTGACGAATATTAAATACAGAAACCATTTCCTGATATTTATAGTTCCAACGTCAGGGTCTGTTGGTTGCAAAACAGTGCAAGATCAAGGAATTTACTAAGGGAACACGGTTGCAGGGGATACGTTTTGTAGTGAGCAGCATGGAACAGCAGTTGTTTGTGAGAAAGGCAATTCCGAAAGTCTGCTCGATTCAAAGGTACACACCGAAATTATAATGCCGTTTAAGGCGCAACATTACGTAACAGATTTTCACCACATTTTCAGGTCAGATGAATAACTTACTCTACATAGGCTCATTCAGATTGTTCACTTTTTGTGTTTATTTTGGAGGAATCATCCAAAGTGAAAAGATACTTTGGTGCGGCCTCGTTTCACTCTTTACTCCTTCACTTTTCTATGGAAACTAGTGATCCAGGGTAAATATTGAAAGTGATACATGTATCCCACATACACATTCACACTGCAGCGTGAACGGGCCTTTAACCCTTTATCTACTGACGGTACTTACAACTTACAATTCGCACCAACTTTAAAATTACCTAGAAAAACCCTCCTTACGAATATACTGACGATAGTTTGCAAGAACACTCTTATAGTTTTCCTCTTCCAGGGTAAAAGTCAGCACGGGTTTTCTGTGATGAGTATTTTAGCGGAAAATGCAAATTTATTTGAAACTGAAGTTGTGCTTTCAGCTGCCATATTGATCGGATTCCCATGATTGGCATTTTCGTTTCCTCAAAAGTAGTTAAAGTCAAAAGGAAAGTTTATTATTTTTAAGACTTAAAACTGCTATAAAAATCCATATGTTTTTTTTGTATTGTGAGAATATTTTAGCCCCCAGTGTAGTGACGGTACTCAGAAGTATCAATTTAATTAATTACCTCTAGAGCAGTGTTTCCCACCGTGTGATGCACGCCTCACCGAGAGGCAATATGATAGGGGGCAATTTAAAATATTTTCAACCAAATCCCCCACCCCCAAGCGGGGCATGGACCACCAGGTTTTATTTACTTTCCAAGAAGGAATTTCGAAGAAAAAAGACACTTTGGGCATAGAAAATTTAGAAAGGATTTGATGAGGCATGGACCGAAAAAGGTTGGAAAACACCGCTTTAGAGGATTAAATTTTCCAAAGATGATTTTTTTTCATTTATGTATAAGTATATCCTTTAATTTTCAATTTAGTGACTAAAAAAATATTTACATGAACAAAATTGCAGAAAATCATAATGCATTAGGATAAAGGCACGCACTTATCTTGTATGGGTGAAGCGTAACAAAATAGCAAGTGCTGCTATTGCAGTGGGCCTTCTTTGTTCCAAAACCATTCGCTTCAGTCTATTCAAAGTTAAATACTGCAATTAAATTTACAAAAAATTTGATTAGTGAGTGCTATCACCATTCCTTTGGTTTTCGAAATGTGTGGTTCTCCACATAAATCCGAAGCGGAGTGTTTTTTCGTCACGCGATTCTTTCCGAGAGGACCGGCTGCGAGAGATCGCGCCTCGTAAATCCGCCCCCCCCTCGTGAGCGTGGATGATGTACGACGTTGATCCTTCAGGATGAGTTATGTGCCGCGCGTGCTTTCGACACTCGCCTGATTTACGGTTGCAACTAAACTCGGCCACCCTTCATTGTTTCGAGAGGGAAATTATTTTCGGGCGAAAACCGTGGTGAGGGCAAAAACAACGAGCAGATGCGGTCGACGTTTGAAGGAGAATGTCTCAAGAGTCAAGTTTTCTTACAACTAGAAACTGATAGTAAAGATGGATACATTTGGGGATCTTGAACAAAGCATTTAGTAACGAAGTATTAATCAAAATTGTTTAAAGAGACATAATATTTCTAGTTTAAGTCCGTAGAGTTGTGTTAAATGAGTTCATAACTTGGGCAAGTATGATGCTCCAACAATGATGTTCAATGCGTTTTGATTATTCGAGATTCTTTGTAATCGTTTATGTTCACGATTCCTTCCTCAAACTGTCGGGTAAACCCTCCTTTTGGGGGACACGGAAGATATCAAGGAATAGAGATAAGAATTAACACCTCCTTTGGTAATTTAGGATAGTCGGGGGAAAGCGTCAAGTATTATGCTAATAAACTTGATAATAATTAAATATAAAAATATACCATTCAAATATAACAGGGTTTTCTTTCAATTTTTCCTATATTTTTATGCGCAAATAATAAAACGTTTCCGGCTAATCCTGAAGTACCCCTCGTTTTTAAAGTATCTCTGATGAAAAATTAATGATACACTTCTCCAAACAATATTCCTATTCTATTTCATTTATATATTCTGTAGAAACTAAAACTAAGTGTTCTGGATATTATCTAAGTATTCTTAATTTTCAAGTTACATAATGTAAGGAAAAGAGGGATGTTAGATTTTCATTTTTTTTCTTTTTTCTCACTCTAACTAGATAAATGGTCTTTCAAAACCTGTACTTTCTTTAAAAATTTTTTAAAACTTCTAAAATATATTTATAAATGCTTTTTTTATTTTAATAGCATTCAGATAGATAGATTGATATGATGGTAGCAAAGGTAAGTTATACAATATACAGTCAAACCTGGAAAAGTGGAATTCCTCAAAAAGTGAAACAAAAGTAAGGATCCCGACCCCTAAAATACCACAAACCTCTTTTAAAGGAATTTCGTGTCATGTAAGTGAAACTTAAAATTTTTATCCCAAGTACAAAATTTATCTCTGATCGTTTCGAGTTTTAAATGTCGGTGAACATATTATAGTAACCACCAGGATTGATCAGAAAGAAAGGTTGCTCTCTGCAGCGCTGTTTTATCCGCAAGAGATGCTGAATTCCAATTTGGAGCTAGTACATATATTATCTTATGTCACATGCTTAAAGATAAACGTCCTCACGTACAAGACACCAAATCCACCACCAAAAACTCAGAAGCAGCAGCCAACTTTCCCAACAAAAAAAATTCCTTCGCTTCCTCACTAGATAACAAACGATATGAGAAAGATAGAAAAATGAAAACGGGGCCTTTTCAGCACCACACCAAACGGTTTTCCTCTTTTTTTCTTCTTCTTCGGTGGCAGAAGCTCATTAAAGAGGCTGCTAATGAGATTCCCTCTTATCTGGAACTTTTGTTCACACTTTTGAATGACGGCCACCCCTCGGCGATACAATGGACCCGTCCGTCGTTAGCGCTTCCGATAAGAGACGTCTTTTTGCCCCAAGTTCCGGAGAAGACGACTTCTTTTCTGAGGGGAAGAGGGGATTGCAGATGATACTCCATGTTAATTTCAATCTGGGACACTATCATGAAAGCGATTATCAGATCATCATGATATCAGACGCAATGCAATTCCAAACGACTGATAATCTTCGGTTTACTTTTACTTTCTATAAATGAATACCCCATCAATCAAGAACCAGAGCTATTACTTGTTGGATTATCTAAGATCTCTAATTATTAAAAACAATAGGTATTAACATCTCAGATTGTGTAGATAGTATTGCTCAAATAGTTTCAGATAGCTTTTAATATCAAATACACTTATTCTTATTGCAAAAGATCTTATAAGATTAGATGTATTTAGTTTTTAATGAGGAGGAAAACGTTTTGGGTGTCATTTTCGTAGTCATATTGAAATAAATTAATTAATTTTGCATGAACTTAAGACAGCCTAGTTACACAACTAAATTTGTTTCAACAATTCACTCAAACATCTGGCCAAAGAGCGTAGATTAGAGATCAATGCTGGTTCATTTGCATAGGAAGATTTTAATTGAATTAATTTTGAAAAATGTTCCAAAGCATTGCTTTAGACTGTCAGAAAAATGCATCTGATTTGGATATTTCTCCAATACTCTTCTCTTTCGTTGTTCAAGTTCAATTTTATGCTTCTGTTTTCTGTAGCCTCTGTTCAACCAACTATAAAGGAAAAGATAGAAATGGTCATTAATCTTGTTTGATTAAAGTAGTTCAATTTTAGCAATTTATGAAGAAAAAAACTATTGAGTGATACTTTTATGTACGAGTTTGAAAATTGCATGAAGTATTTCACACAGCTCATCCAAATATATTCATTAAAATATAACAATGATTTAATTATTCAGTTAAAGATAGAAAATATTTACATAAGTGACAAATGTTTTAAAATTAAATTCCTTATGACTGCTTGTGTAAGCTCACGCTACACGTACGCAGTAGAAGAATTCAGGAAAAAACCCGGTTGATAGTAATGAAAAGACTGCATCTAGTGTAAGTTTTTTTTCATTCTTTATCTTTGTGTTTCCATTGTTTTCTATTCAACTGTAAGCTTTTCTCCATTTCCCCCTGTTTCTTCACAAATAAGGACTGTATTTCTGAATAATTTATTAAATTGTGAGTATATCTTCTCGTGTAACTCTGACTGTTTGCTTTTTCAGACTCCAATGAAATTTGTACCCACTGAAAGAACTAATCGCCTACAAATGAGCAAACCTATGAGCATAAACAGCTGGCTTAAATCGAACTTCTTCACCTCCTCGCGGTATGTTTCCTTCAGTTTTTCTATCCAAATCGATTCCCACTAAGAAACAAAACCAACGATTAATCGATACCCCACAATATGAAAAACTCCTCCACCCCTCTATCAGGCCGCATAAAAACGGAAGCCAAAAAAAAAACTTCAATCCCGGGTGTAATTAAGCGTGACCGAAAACAAATTACCTTCAAAATAAATAGCTATTACTTTCAGAGGGATGCGCTTTTCTTTCGCTTTACCTTTCAATTAGACGAATCGAACGTTTTTTGGAGGGGGGCTAATTAGGGGCGAGGGGGTGTGACGGATGGCCCTGGTGGTCATTTACCATCCTCGGGTGACACTTAATTGGGTGGTTCGAAATTCGATAGAACCTTTCTCTTGACCGATTGAACGTGGTTAGATTGCTTTTATTAGAAGATTCGATTTCGATGGAGCTTGGGGAAAGTGGGTCTTGGCGTGCATTCCTGGGGGGACTGAAGAAAAATTAAAGTAGGCATTCATAAATTACATCGAGAAAGTTTCGTTGTGTATCTTCTTCTTTCCTTCTAAATTGCTGTTTTTAACGCTGTTTCTATGTTTGAAGGATCCTTCTTCGGAGTAATACAGTTGTTATACACTGCTGTGCAAAAATTAAGGACGGAACTGTTTTTTCAACGTAACACCTAGTAGAATTATTTTTATCCATGAAAATCATACCAAGAGACGTTCAATGGGTGGGAATACAATGACTGAAAACAAATTTCCCCTAACAATGTTTTAAGGGGGTAAATGGACCCTTCATTGATAATGGAGTCCCATTACAATTTGGAGCTGTGGCAGTAACGTCTATGTGAGAGGTATTTAACCAAAAATTTTATGTTTTTTGTAATGAAAATGATTATTCCTGAACTTGATGCATGTTTTTAAACGTGTGTGCTACCTTTAAATGGTATTTTGTTGGTTTTATTGAGAGAAATCGGTCTAATCATCATTTTTGCCAAGTTTTAGCTTCTGGGTCATTTTTGGTAAGTGGTATCTGACCGTCAACCATGTTTTTAGTAGTTCTCGCATGTGCTTGATTGTGTTTAGGTCTGGAGACCCGGAAAGTAACTTCTTTCTTTCAATATCGTGACTTTCAAAAAACTTTGAAATAGCGAAATTGTGATTTTGTGCAACTTTTTCACTTATAAAGAGAAATTCTTGACCCGAAATTACTTCTAAAAGAATCAAATAGGACATGAGAACACAAGTACGCAATAGCAAACATCAGTGAAAATATCTGCGGTGTATAAGAGGTGCTGAAACGGCACAACAGAATTGTAAGTTTCACAGAAAGGACATCTGCTATCAATGTTGGAAAAAGATAAATTTTTTAGTGTCTATGAATGTAGACATATCTAAAAAGAAACATTTAGCTGTAAAAATATATCCATTACCTTTGAAAGGAGTTTTAAAGAGATCTAATTTCTCCATTGAAACTCTATTATTCTTATAGACATTTCAACACCCCCTATACACGAAAAAGATTTTTACTGATATGTGCAATTACGTATATGTTCTCATGTCTCATTTTCTTCTTTTAGAAGAAATTTCAGGTCAGGAATTTCTCTTTATGAGGGAAATAAATGCACAAAATCAAAATTTGACTATCTCAAAGTTTCTTGAAAGTTACGATATTGAAAGAAAGAAGTTACTTTCCGGGTCTCCAGACCTAAACACAATCAAGCACATGCGAGAATTACTAAAAACATAGTTGACGATCAGATACCACTTACCAAAAATGACCCAGAAGCTAAAACTTGACAAAAATGATGATAAAACCGATTTCTCTCAATAAAACCAACAAAATACCATTTAAAGGTAGCACACATTTAAAAACATGCATCGAGTTCAGGCATAATCATATTCATTACAAAAAACATAAAATTTTCGGTTAAATACCTCTCACATAGACGTTTCTGCCACAGCTCCAAATTGTAATGGGACACCATTATCTATGGAGGGACCATGTACCCCCTTAAAATATTGTTAGGGAAAATTTGTTTTCGGGTCCTGTATTCCCACCCATTGAACATCTCTTGGTATGATTTTCATGGATGAAATATAATTCTACTAGGTGTTATGATGAAAAAACAGTTCCGTCCTTAATTTTTGCACAGCACTGTAAGTAGTGTAATTTAATCCTGAGAAATAATTGTCTACATAGCGTTTTACTTTGCATGCTTAATTTGAGATGTTAAACATAATTTTTTTTTCGTTAACAAGTTTCTACAAATATCTTTACTCTTTTATATGCCAGTCATTTTGACTTTGTCCTTGTATTATGAAACCTTCAAATTCATTAATGTTATCTCCCCTACTCCATTTACCATCTTAAAAAGTTTTCTATTTGAACAAAGAAGATTTGCAATTGCTATTAAAAAGATATTTTAAAGGGAAAAATCACTTCGAACGATTTCCCAACAATCTGAGAAACCAAGGAAACATTTTTTTCATCGATAGAGACACAGACAAGCCTATTTTTTATTCAAATTCAAGCGAGACGAAAAATAATTTTAAAACTCAAGAAAAAAGGGGTTTCGTGTTTCCTCAAATGTGATAAAACTTATTTTGCAAGCAATTTTGTCAAGCATCGCACACGCTCCACCTTCTCCGGCATGTCTCAAGACGGATATTACATAATTTAAATTCCGATACAGCTTGTCGTACACCCTCGGAGTAGGGCGTGCGGTACCCATTGCATTATTCCCCCTGCAACAAAATCCCCCATAGAGAGTTGTCCACAGCATGAAAGATGCATGAGTATTTGGCATGCATATTTATAACCAAATCATTTTGTCGACTCTATTCGTCCTGATCCATAATGGATGAACAGTTCCCCTGCTAGATTGGTTGCTTATTTATGTCTATGTGGCATACATACGAGACATTAGACACCTCTGCCACTAATCGGCGCAGCAAAAACGGTAGGATGACATAACAATCAAAACGCATTCTTCTCGTTAGAGAATGCATATAAAGTTGCCTTCTTGGACGCCGGAATAGATAATAATTAATTCATGCATGTATTCAGATTTAATTGATAAGGTCTTTGCATTCCACGCATACCTCTTAAATGGGTTTGGATTTGAAAGATTTTGAATAACTAGTCTAGACCTAGACCGATTAAATTATCAGATTGGGACTATAGAAATTGAAATAACAAGAGAGCATTTGCATTCTTTATAATTTACATTACATCCTCTCCAAATATAGCTTTTGAATCACTTGTTAATGCTTTAGTTCTGTAATCTACAGAACGTGGCTCACGAACCACACATATAATTTTATTTTCATTGATTGTGTGGTTTTTCCACTACATATTCCACTTTTTTTGACAGTTCAAAGGATATGACGAGTAACAATGAACCCTTAAAATGGATATTTTATTTAAGAAAAACTAATTCAATATTATATCAAAACCAAGTAGTATACTTCGAAAGAAATCGAGAAATAAGGTATTCATCGTATTTAATAGGTATTATTTATTCTTTGACATTTACTGTTCTTCTGCTCTTGGAGACCTTAAGCAAAATTAAATCCATTGACGTATAAGCAATCTTCTGCAACATGCTCTTTATCAATGCTAAATTGAGAACGCCTGTGCCTGTCACATTAACAGAACACAGAATTCTGAAAATTAAAAATCAATATAGCTTATAAAATTATTAAGCTATATTATAAAAAATAAAACATGATTGGAAGGGAATGAATTAAAGAAAATAAATGGTATTTATTTTCAGGTAATATATTTTTAATATTCTTATAAGGGATAGTGGGATCTTTTAATCCAAAAAGCCTAGCTACTAATAGCATAGAAAACAAATAAGCCTACTTCCATTATCCCCTCCCATAAAAACTATTTTTAGTACTTTGATCATATCAGCTATGTTTAATGCAGTTTTTCTTTTAATCTGCTTTGAAGTTAAATGGCTAAAAGACATGGTGTGACTTACAATACGACTCGCGATTTGCTGACCCTTACTCCTGATCAAGTCTGATGGCTTATACAGCTAATCACTAATAATATTTGAACATCTGCTATATGAATCTCTGCTACTTTTAAGAAATAGAAGAAGGAATTCTCAATATTCAAACTAAGGGGCGGATATCTTCCTCTATTCTTAGCTGCTTATTCAGAAAAGAACCACACCCACACATACACGCAGTCAATGAGCATAAAGGTTTTTATTACTAAATTAAAGGTTATTCATCTAGCACAACTAACATAATCCCCTTTACCGGTGAGATTAAGTGTACTATAGTATGTATATGCATCCAAAATGTCTCTCCATGTGTTCCACTTATGTAGATGACGATGATCCAGACCGTAACTAGACTTTTGTTTTAAGGGGAGGCTCACAAAGTTATTTCAAAGCTTCGTCCTGGAATTTTTTTCTTCAAATAAAATAGTTTAAATATTCCGAGAGAAGCGTTAAAAACCCACTACTAAACCTTCCCCTAGTATACCACTCCGCTCAGAGAGGAGGCCTCAAATTACTGCCCAAAAGGAGGAGGTGGACGTTTACTTGAAGGCCGGAAACCCTCACTCAAAAGATGGAGTGTGGGAAACCACCCGACAGCCAACCAACCTCTCGTAATGGATAACCAGGTGAAGTTTCAGACACACCCGCGCGAAACAGTTTCTGGGGAATCGGCCGAAAGAAGCTGCTCTCGAATCTAATCTCGCGAAAGTTGTGGTAAGTGGATTTGCAGTGTTTGTCCGTCCTCTCCAGATGTTTGCATCAGCACTCTCCCGTCAATTACCCTCACCCCCGGGGACCCCCTTCTCCCGAAGAATATTCGCTCCTCCCGAATATATCTCTCTGGATATACTCCTCTCTCTCTTATTTCTCTCCTCCAGTCAGCTGTGTTTCATTGGCGGTCTCTTTCTCTTCTTCTTCTGGCCATCTTTTTTCTATCGCGTCATTAATAGATGCTGTCATTATTTATGGATTAAAGCTGTCACATTGCCCGAGATGCAAGGGGGTTGATGATGGTGCGTTGTGTTGTTTGCTGGCTGATAGGAGGGGCTATTATTCAAAATGGTGTTTTCTCTTTTGAGAGTGATATTTCCAAACGAATTTTGGTGTTTTGTTTGAGTTTCGTGTGGGAGAGTGTTTTAGTATTTCCTTAATGGATAGGGTTCGTTGATTTAACTGAGTTCCGTGTCAGCCTTGCAATTTTAAGAGCCTTGACGAGTTGACGGCGGGATCTCAATTATTATTGATTGTATCAAAGGTATTTGGAAAAATTGTATGCACTGATTATTGTATCTCCATGACCTTTCTATAATGCAGCATCAATTGGACAATATTGTTGGAATTTACTACGGTACGTTACTAAAATAAGATGTAGACGTTAATTAAATTCAGTAAAAATAACTGGAAAAATTAATACACCAAATATTTTAACAGTACTTCGTATTAAGTTCAGTTACAACGTCAAGAAATTACATTGATGTAGTTGAATGCGAGGTTTTAACCCAAATAACAGATTAACGAGTAACCTACGACTTAACACAGTTATTCTGAATTAAATTATTTTCGGTTATATATTTTGTTTTATTCTATAACTTCAAAAATGCCCTGAGGAAAAATACACATTTCAACTTTTTTTTGTTACAATGTATTCGGATGCTGAAAAATAAAATAAAATAAATATTTAGGATGAAATTTATCCTTTAGGATATAAAAGTATGGTTTCCTTCATTTTTATGTTAAATGTTTTAATATTTTAAAATTTAATTATTATTTTCAGTTTAGAAACTGTTTTGAAGTTATTTTTTTCTTTAGAAAAACCTTAAATTTAATGTATTTACGTATATCTGCATTAGGAGCGTTAAAAACCTAATAATTAAAGATATTTTCATTTATATATCTCTTCATTTATAAGTCGTTTTACGTAGGTTCCTTGAAAGACGTATAAACGTTGCTTTACTGTATAAGAAAAAACTTTTACCTCTTCCTTTACTTTCCACATACAGATTCATTAACTTTTCTAATATCCGACTCTTAAGTAGTACCCCCACCAAAACACGAAACCCGAGAGATTTTAAGAGACATGCACCCACTTCGAGTCTATCTACGAGGATTACCGTCAGAAACAGTCTTTTCTGTGTTTTCCCGAGAAAAAAAAAGAAATCGGGAGAAACAGGAAGCCTGGGGGGAGGAAAGACGGATTGGATGTTCGGACATCCGGTTGATCGGAGAAACAACTCAACTCCGCCGAGAACAAATTGAGGGCCTCTTCTGTGGGTAATCTGGGGTCTTCCGAATCATTGGCTCCGCGTGGATTAGAACGCGCAAGAATCGTTCGATGTGGTGTTTGTTCGAGTGCGAGGACACACAAATCATAAGCGAGGGATTTTGTGGATTATCTTTTGGGATTCTTTGAAATGGCTTCGGGAAAGTTTTGGAAGCAAAGGGAAAGTGGGCGTGAATATCTGGCCAGGAAGCATAAAAGGAACACATCTTGGTTTCTTTTCGTAGTACGAAGTAATGTGATCCCCTTCTTAAGCTTTTAAATAACTGATGCTTTAAGTACGTATGTATGGATTCTCATTGCAGTTTATAACTCAAATGATGCACAAGTATCCATGTTTAGTGGTAGTTAGGATTAATGTTAACTAAAGTCAGATTTCCGAAGAGAGCTTATGAATATTTTTTCAAAAGATATTAATTAGTAGATACTGATAATCCATGTAGAAGAAATCAGCTAGTACGGCAACGACTGTTGCATATTTATCTTGAAGCTTGCAGATTAATTTACCAATACAGTGTCTCAAAAGGTTGATACCAAACCTAACATGCATGTCTGTCATGCCATGCCAAACAAGATTTTCATGGAAGCCATGTCCGCAAATGTGTCCACTAGAGGACAATGTTCGCCGGCGAAAGGCAACTTTTAACTTTTTTATTCTTCATAAAAATATATATTATTTATCACGTATATTTGGAGAGAACACCCGTAAAGCTCCTATGAACCAAATTTCATCACATTCTACCGGTAATTAGCAGAGAAAATAACTTTCTAATTTCAAGACGATCTGAAAAAATAAGGAATTGTAATTGAAAGTGAAAAATGGTGGCGATTTTAAAAACTGTGTAAAAGTTACTTTACCGTAATGCATTACTTTTCTCTTAGTTTGCATTATCTGCAGTTTCAATTTTAAACCTTATTCATATTTATTTATTTCTTGCACAAGTATTATTGGGGACTTCCACACATTTTTAAATGCAAATTTTGCTTTAAAATTAATATAATTAATTATGATAGTAAGCTTTTATCTACGCATTATTCGGATTTGGTTGTAGATAAATTTTAGCTTTTGAAAAAATGCTGCTGCATATATTAATATAAAAGAAATATCCACTGGACTGGGACTGATAGAACGAGTTTGTTAGTGTTTTAATTAATGACACTTTTTTCAATTCTCTATTTGGTATTTTAGAAAATGAATATCACTAAACTTTTTAATAATTCTTTTAATACTGTTTTACACCTTTTTTTACATTCTTTGTGAAAAATGAGTAGTATAAATTTTGCTCAAGTTGATACATGATATCGGGGTTAAATTTCTTTACATATAACAATACATAGTACAATTTATCTTCTGATGCGTAAAAGTATAAACATTTTCTTTATTTACATCTTGCAAGAAATATGAATTTGGAATAAAACGGCAAAAACTTTGAATCTCGTTCTCTTGGGAAAACTAGAGCGATAAAGATCCTAATCTATGCAGTGCACAGATGAACCTTTTCCGTTTTCCCAATACAAATCTGCGCACACAGCCGAGTTTTATTGCAAACAAGGGGAATGTGCTACAGATGTTCCTCCACATTTTGAGTTTATTGATCCTTTTCTTGAATGCATAAAACAAAGAAGGTTTGCGATTGAAGGCACGTATGGGCCTCTCTATACAGCTTCTACCTGAATGTTATATATTTTGCTCTCTCAGTTGGTTTAATAATATAAATCTATTGTTCTTAAACAATTATATGCTAACAATAACTTGTAACCATTAATGGAATTTTGAGAGCATAAATAATTCAATGGTTTAGTTTCAAAAAATATCTGAAAACCTAAACTATCATATTTAGAGTACAGAGAATGAATTAAAAACAACAAATTATATTCAAAATGTTCATGTAGTTTATTTATGAATTAGTTCACTCAGTAGGTTCAAATGGGCAAACTTGTTTAAAAGAATTAATTGAAATTTAAATTGAATGTTTGGTTAGTTATAAAAATGAAAAGAATAGCCTAATTAAAATTAAATCATTAAAAGAAAATAAGTTTGAAAAGCATTTTAAATCCTACACAGGGTTTTCAATATGAAATTTTTTCCATTGTTGCAGAAGGCAAGATTTTTTACGAAGAAAAGTATAATGTTTTTCAACAATGTGAATTAGATAATTTACTGAAAAACTGAATTCGATTACTTTAACCATTTTCTTTCTCGCTTCTGTAAAGTGAGCGTCATTTAAAACATTTAGCTGTTGACTTGACACAAGATAGGGGGTGTGCCAAGCCAACTGCTATGTTTCATGTGCTGGCTATGCTTTCGAGTGAAGGAAGAACTCTAAGGTAAGTTTATCTGTTTACCCTAATGGTTATTGACAGTGCAGTATTATTTAACCTCTGGGAGTCCTTACTTACCTCTTTAGGGCATAGAGGACATCCGTGGTTGGAGTTTACAATTGAATTTTTTTTGTCGCTTAAGACCATACGAAAAATCAGTTCTTACTTCTAACAATCCTATAGCAATAGCAAATTCAAACTACTATATAACTATGATCATTAAATTCACTGTTTAGAATCCATTCAATATTAATCTATTCCGTTAGTAATCAAAATATTTTCTTTAGTTTAGTATTCTTTATACCTCTATTTTGCACAAATCCAGAGTGCACAACTAAGTGGGTGCCATAGCTTGCCCTGCAACACTTGTGATGCTAGGGTTGTTTCTAGGGCTTTAAGTAAAGAAAGAGATGGGGGAAAAGTTATTTGTGTGTATTGTGATTTATGAATGTATTGTTATTTGATGCAATTATTGAAGTGGTCTTTGAAACAATTTTGTGAACATTTCATAAAAAGCATTGCACAAAACCATATTTACGTTATTTCTTCAAACCCAGTTCTTGTTCTTAATAATTTAGTTTACTAATGATTGAGAAAGAGCATGTAAATGTTTGCTTCATACTTTCCCTATTTTGTCCTATTATTTTATAATATACTACTTCGTAAAACATTTTGTTATAAAAAGCTTGACAGTACGTCGCTTATAAAAAAACTAAGCACATTTCAACCCCCTAAACAGGTTCCTCCTTTGAACGTAAACTTGAAAGAACTGACAGTATCAATAGAGATAGTTCTGGAAAAAGCTTTCCTAACCGATGTTGCCGCTACATTGGCTGTCGGGAAGTAAACAAATCTATGCGGAACCGTGATGAAAAAAAACCCGACTTATATCGCGAGCATAGAAAAAGAGTGGAAACATCTAGGTTTTATTGATTCATGTTTGCAACAGGGCAAAAGATGTTTCCGCGGCCGAACACGAAGAAACTCAAGTTGTGTTGCAAGTTGGCTTGCCTGCATAACGAGTGGTAGAAGGAAAAGGGTGCTTTATAGGGAAACGAAATAAAATAGATCTCAGAGCTTGGTTCAGTTATCAAGTGATGATTCAAGAAAATATAACACTCAGTTTTGGTGAGTGGGAATATTGGGAGTAAAAAAGGTTTGGGCGTAGAGTTTAACAACGTATTCTTGGAGACGCTTTAGCAGTTATTGGGGATATTGGTTGAATTGACGTCAATTGGATTTATAAGTAATGCTGAAAATTATTTTAAACTGTGGAGAAGGAAATAATGAAATTTGAATTAATTTAAATTTTTTTATCATCAAACAGCAAATGCGTGAAACACTTTTGCAACGCTAAGTAAACACAATAATGAGCACCTCAAAGCCAAAGCGGTTTGATTGTGTTGCGAATGTGTTGTGTGAGAAAAACACTGTGTTGTAAAAGTGTAGTTAAAATTTTAGACAGAAACTGTGTTCATATTGTGTTTCTATATAGATTTAAGAACAATTTCAGATTCTCATTTCAGATTTTGCAATGTTATTCTTAGAAAACATAACTAATACTTCCCAAACATATTCACAACACCAAAGTATAAGTTGTTAAAGTATTCTACCGTACTAATCACACACCATTTTGATATGACAGATCACTGTATGCACCCAATCGAACTTACAATTTAAATACGAACAATAATAACAAAGTAATAAGAGTCAGTTTTTATAAGTTAATTTTCTGAACATTCTTTTACTGTGCGTATCAGATTTCAATCTTATGTGTGTGTGTGTGTGTTGTAATGACAATGACAATTTCAACAGACAACCTAACATTCAACGACATATATAACTATTCGAAAGATTGATAACAAGGTAAAATTTAAAATTAAATGTAATTTCTGTGATTTTTTTAATCACACTCCATTTTGATATGACTGATCAAGTATGACCACAAATAAGTTAACTGAATCAATTTTTAACAGCAAATTTTATGAACATGTTTTTACTGTATAAGATTTTAATCTTCCTAATTTGTGTATATTAAAAAACTCATAGTTTGAAAACATTAAATGACATATACTACAGTAATAACTCTTCAAAAGATTGAAAACAAGTTAAAACTTCAAATTAAATACAATTTAATGCCCTTTCCATCGGACTCAACCTTATTTTAATCCGGCTTTTATTCCCTTTTCACCATAGGCGGTGATTAAAGGATCCCTCCGATGATGACAGTTAATAGCAATAATTTGTTCGAATAACCTTCCAGGAATTTCTTCTGTGATCGTCGAAGGTCCAAAACGTTCGATTTATTCGTTCGAATGGAAGGGGACGGAGGGTGCTGCGTACAGACGATAAGGGGATGAAATCATCTGTCAGGCGGAATGCCGCCATAAGCCGAATGGAACGTTTGATAACATCTTAAGAGCCTCTCGCTAAGCCTATTTCCCCGAATCTGCTCCACCAGAGACCCCTTCCCTAGGTACGCAGGTAATGTGGCTTACGAAAAGTTCACAAACGATACATTATTTGTAGCGGAATTCGAGATTTTATTTTCAAAATATTTGTACAAAAAATATACATTAACCATTAACTCTTTCAATCCTATGGCTTCCAAGATTACCATTGCATCCTATGGAGATTTTGGGGCGCTAGGTCTTAAAAAGTTCGAAAAGTTCAAAACCTTATAGACTGAATATATTTTCAGGACTTGTTATAAAGTTTTCCATAAATTTAAAATCTTAAATATCGATATTATTTTGCATATTTTTCTTGATTTTAAAAAATGTAATAATCATCCATCAATATTACAAGAAGTAAAACTAAACATTTTTAATTTTTTGAAATAATTTTTATTTTCAACACGAAATTCAAAACTGAAGTACTATAATTAAGTATCTTGATATTGAATGTTAATTTACTATTTTAAAACTAAAAAACTATTTACAATTCTAAGAGAATGTTTCAATTTTTCAAAAGAATTTGGAGGTTTTGCAACAAAAAATACATTATTATTGACTTGTAAAAAATTGTCTACTGGAAAGAGTCAAATAATGGGGAGATTTTAGCATTCAAATTTCGTCACAAGTAATTGTTTTGTTACGAGAACTGTATTCAGTTGAATTGTGGCAGCAAACATTGTTATATTTTTATACCCAAACTGAAAACATGGAAAATATGCTCATATGTCATGTATTTTTTAGTAAACTAGGGGGCTCTGCCCCCTGCTCGCTATCGCTCACCAACCCCCGGAACTGCTTCGCAGTTCGTTGAAGATCGCTTCGCGATCTTAGCGAGCAGAGCTCGCTTGTTTCATCTCAACTATCCAGTAAAACCTGGAACTTGTCGGCTTAGTTTATGATAATTTAAAATCGAAACTTTTATCTCTCGAACTTATCAATAACTTAATTCGGACCATAACTACAAAAATATCAAAATAAAACTGCAACTGAAATATCCTTGTTTTAACTTGTCAATAATTTAATCGAAATGTTTTTTAAAATATCCAGCAAGTCTACAAGTTATCATCAACATCTTAGAGAAAAAGCATGCCATTAATATCTTTTAAATTTATGAAATGCACGTGTATCTAGTGAATCGTTGGAAATAAAAGAAATCAGACTCACATAAAAATCGGCTGTTTCTCTAGTGAACGACCAGAAAGAAATGAAAAAATTGAAACTTTGAATCTTAATAATTCTAAAAATAATTCGAATTTTTTAAAAAAGGAAACGCCAATCTTTCTATAAAAAATAATTGTATGCGTGTTTAAAATATCATATTTCTACTGTGATTAGTTTTTGTATTAAAACGAAAAAACCGAAAAAGAGTAAAAAATTTCGAAACTTAAGAATTTAATTACTCCAAAAATAATTCGAAATTCGAAAAAAGGGCGACGAGGTGCAAAACTTCATACCTAAGAGTATGTGTCTGCAAAAAATCATGTTTCTGCTGTAAATAGATTTTTCTGGGGGCGAACTCGCAGCCGAAAAAAATAATTTTCGACTTTGACATTAAATAACTCCAGAACTAATTATCCAATTAATTAGGTCTGGAAACTGAAATGACCCTCATACATTTGTCTACCAATGGTCAAAATTTCATAATATTCCTTCAAATAGTTTTTGCGTAGTGATAGTTCAAAGTGTTAAAAAATAAAATTTTCAAAATCAGCGGCGGTGACGGTCACTGTTACTTTTTTTTAATATAGAGAGACAATAACGGCCATATTCACAGTTTTCGAGTTGACACCGGTGTCAGGTAGCACTAGTTTGAACGGGCAAAAAAGTTCACACAGATTTGATCCGATTCCGTATTCATTGTACTCGGATTAGCTGACATTGTTGCTGGCTTTGGCGATTGCTTGGCGAAGTTGATTTACGCTCTCTGATTGGATAAAGAGAAGCGTGTCACTTGAAACTTGTTTGTTTAGTAAATACAAACACGTGGCAATGCTTTAATCTGGCTGAGCGGCTTAGGTAAAAATACTGCAATGTTTAATGCAATCGAAGAACTATAATAGATCAAATTAAATTAATTACTTTGAGTTTTTAACCTGCTGATATATTTATAAACTGGCATATAAAGCAACATATTTATCGAATCTTTAGTACTTTAAACTCAAAGGCAAAAACATTAATTATAAAGCGTTTTGATGGTTTATAGCAAACAATTTATTTTACAAAATATTTCCTTAATACATTTATTTCGGGACATCTTTCTGAGAATAAAATTGGTATTATACCCGTGATGGCATAGTTTTAATCAGTTTTCTACCGAACTTATTTACGCTCAAATTAAAAACACGAACAATCTATAATTTATAAATAATTCAAAAGGAAATAATTCAAAGGAAGATTAACTTGCTATAAAATACTTAAAACCTATGTCATAATAATGGATCAAAACAAACTGTGTAGAGAAAGGCAGGTGGCAAAAGATACTTCAACCAAAATCAGCTGCTCTCTTGGAGCGAAAAATATAACCATCAATATAAAAAAATAATGAAGGGAGCTCCGAGGAGAAGAAAACTAATTTTTTAAGTGCTTAGAATATTACGTTTATAATAGGTACCCGACCTTTATAAATTAGCTTTTAGTTAGTATTAATTAAAATTTTAAAACACAAAAGCATAGCATGAGGTATGCGTTATGTCTGGACTAGAACGGTTTTGGAAACCTACATGTGTTGAAACTCAATTAAATAGTTAATATTAAATCTATTTGTATCAATCTACAAGATATTACAACCTATCAGAGTATTAACTATCAATTTAAAACTTCCCTGAAACTTTCCTTGATAAGAATATTAAATTTTAAAGCTATTAAACAAAACTAGGGATGAAATATTTTTCATTTGGATGTTGACTGTAATAAATTTTATTTTTTTAATGATTTTTCAGTTCTTAAAGGCTCATATTTTTACAAAATTCAGGGACAAAAACAGCCTTAAAAATACTATATTTTTTTTATTTGAGGAACAAATTTTAAAATGTACTTACTCCAAGTGGTTACTCAATATTATCTTTATTTTTTTTATCTAGCAAAAATTAATATGATCAAAAATGAAATAAGAAAAAAAGAACTTAATAAGCTAGTTCTCACAATATTAAAAAAGGCAATAAATTCTGTCTGGATAGTTCATTTAACTTCCATGCAATAAATAAGATATTTTTAAAAATAATTAAAATTTTGATTTTATTGAATTTAAAAATACCTGATTTGAAGAAAGATAATTTAAGTTCTTAAAATATTAGCTCTGTAAGCTAACATAAAAATATATATTCTTAAGCAACATTAAAGTATAAGATGCATTTTTATTCATGAAATAGTAATTTGAGCAACTTTTTGAACATAAGGGCCATGAACATTTAGGCCATGAGTTTTTGAAACAATATTTGCTATTGTCATACTTTACCTTTGAATAATTTTCTACTACTCTTATTACAAAAATAATCATAACTAATATGAATAAAACATACCTTTATTGTGTATAATTTATGACATCCTCAATTAAGAAACACAAAGAAATTATGATACTGTGGTAAAATATTTTATTTCACAATTTAAAACTAAAACTACCACTATCAATAATTTTCAAAGAATTTTTCATGGCACACACACAAATACAGACTGGAGCTAAAGAAAGATAAACATATAGGCAGCTGTTATATGGAATCTGTAATAAAAAGAAAAATCTAAGCCCTCAAATATTCAGATTATAATTAGTGATTGAAAAAAGATTATTAATTAATTTTTTGTTCTTCATGAAAACACAACAGATTAAAACAAATGTTTTGCTTTGAAAAAATAATTATGAATGAGTGTTCTAACAAATGTTTTCAAACATCAAAAATTCAATTTCTTATTTCATCGTTTGCAGAATGAAACACATACAATCGGAACAATTCTCGTATACAGTACTATTGCATTAAAATAATTTAACTGATTATATTTATGTTGAATGAATATTTTAACAACTTATTTACAATTACGTGAAAAACTTTCAATTTAAACTAGATTATTTACTATAATCAAAAATGTTCGCCTGGGCAGTATTTGACCGTTTTAAAATAATAAATAGATAAGAACTCAAAAAGTTATTGATTGATTCAAAACATAAAAAGTTAAACAAGAAGAAAATAAATATTGTCTAGATATAGGAGTAAATTAGACATTATTTTAAGGCCGATCTATTAAGTAGTTCTCTCATCATGTTTATATCGTAGTATCAAGTAGTGTATGCAATGAGCAATTTCCAGATCGACATTTTTACGAGCGGTATTTATACAAAACTTACCTCTATGTTCTTCATTCCATCGCAGAAATTGTTTTTGGTCGGAGATTTGTTCCATCGGGCTTTAATATTCTGGTTTCATGTTCTGAAATTTGCGCTGCAAAATACTTGGTTGGCCGCCATTTAATTTAAAGCTCTCCTGTTTTATGGAGAAGTAGCGACTGCGCATGCGCGGGTTCTTGATTCAGAGTTGACACCTCGGCCTTTGGGGTATCAACTCTAACACAGTTTTACGGTGTGAACCGGGTACTATGAATACGGTTTTTGGGTTTTTTTTTACTTGACACTTCGTCGCCAAGGTGTTAACTCTGATTCTGGTGACTGTGAATATGGTCGTAAGTATCTTTCATTATTTTATGAGAATTCAAGAAATGGAAAACGTAACTACTTATGAATTCAATAAAAACTCCCTTTCATTGTTCTTTTCTTGATTATTTAAATCTCTAATACTCATACGGAATTACTTAAAGTTGAATTTTTATGTAATAGTCCTTAAAAAGGTTTTATTATACCATTTCAAAAATCCCAATCGTATGTTCATCTTTTCAATACAGCTCATGTAATAAATGTGACAAGAATGTTTCTGTTTTACAAAGATAATTCACAGAATTCAAATCGTACAAAAACTTCATAGAACTTAGCTTAGATTTTGAATATACTCTTGAACAACATTTATAAGAACAGTTTTAAGTCTTATTAAAACACTTAAAAAAACGCAACCGCCTTTCACAAGATCCTGTCACGAGCGGTTAGTTCTTTCTTACTTAAAACTCGGGTTCATTACAAGGTGTCATTTGTCAAATAAAAAAATCCCCCTCAGTAAAAGTGGTGTGCATCGATTGATCGTCTGAAGGGGTTTTTGATGAAGCCCCGGAACAGCTGCCGGAATCGATGCTCAGGATTAAGTCCCCGCACCCACTGGGCCGGATATCGGGATTCAAAGATTAATTTCATCTGACCATGAGTCATGCCGAAGCGAATTTCGTGACACTTTTGCCAATGAAAGAAGCCCGATATTGCGCCCTTTCTGTTCTTTGCAATGAAACTTGCTCTCCTTAACCCAATACGACAGAATTTTTTAATCAAACTTCTTTACAAGTTCCTGTGTATTCGATTCTTAACTTTTTTTCTTGTAGGGAGTCGGTCCCCAGATCACTTTTCCTCATCGCTTTTCTCATACGTCGCAACTCTCCAACTCCGGGTACTCCACTCATTCGCATGAACAATGCTATAAGTCCTTGTGAATAATGTACAATATTTTCTCATCTATAATTTTATTTTAATGTTTTTTTCCAGAAATAGAATCTAGCATGTGTTGCGATTTTTTCCTGTTACGTAAAGGAAAAGTTTATTTCAGTATAACGTAATGCATACGAGCTGATGGGTAAATAACTTTTCTGCGATTTATTTTATTTTTTTCGTTGAACAGCAGTATAAAAAAGTGTGAGAAAGGGATGTTTTTTAACTTTAAATTAAAGTTTAAATTTTAAATTAGAATACAATTTTAGACATAAGAGAACACGGATGTAAAGGAAAATTATAATTCTTCTGCTAAAGCAGAATTTACGCTGCTCACAGATTTATTCATATTTGATACAGCATGACACTTAAACTTATTTTTATATCAACAATATAATGACTATATTTCATATCAGAAATATAGTATCCTTCTAATTCTCATAGCCCATAGAAATATAGTATCCTTCTAATTCTCATAGCCCATCACTCAAAGAATTTTCAACTGATACGCTGTATTTCAAAAGTTTTAGAGACAGGGATTGATGGAGTCCTTCAGAAAAAATCCCGAAGTCAAAAAGATAGTAAATAAATAAAACCAATGTTTTCATTTATCACTTTGACCATATACACCACGTTTTACAAAAATTAAATTAAAAATGTACATCTGAGGTAACAATTTTGACAGGAAGTTGGCGTGTTATAAATAGTTTAAAAGAATAGTTAAAAATGACACTGCACTCTTACAGCGAGTTTCAGAACTGAGTAAAAATTACTCAAATATGACTATGTCGTCACATACACAAACTGGCTCCGAGTCAAATTCACTAAAATTTGAAAACATGCATGTACTTTGTACTCCTTTCTGATGAGGTACAGATACTTGAAAATGAAACATCATGTGCTCATTTAATTTTCTTGAGCTACTGCATGACATTCTCAGAAATCAGAGTGCAATGAGTGTCACTATGAGAGTGGCAAACAGATTTGGAAAGTAGGTGCTATAAAACGCAAAGTTGTGTTGCGCGCTACACCACCAAAAATTGTGGTTCTTCCAAAAGTAACCAAAAAAAAGGTTTTAAATTTTCAAACATAAGTTAAAAATAATTGAATTGAGTGATTGAGTAGTGATTACTGAATTGTTTGAATTTAAGTACTTTTGATGATTCAAAATTGAAATCATTGGTTCGTCATGTTTGAAACAAAAAGTTTCATACAAAGATGAAACATAGATTTACGCAAATTTAAACTGTTATTTTTCTCTGTGTGCACATAAATTAAAAATTTGAACTAAAAGTTGTTTCAAAATTGTTTCAGAAAACTTTTTGAGTAATCCATTTAATATTATTTCCATACCTTTCTCTACTCCATTTAAGCATCATGTTCATTTTCCACCGAGATGGTTTTGTTTCTTAATAACCATTATCTACATCGAATCCGATACTTCCTGAAAAGCGAATCCCTCGCTAGAAATCTGAACGGGGTTCTGTCCACTCTTGAGCCACCCACTTCCTAATCCCTCCACCGACCGGACCGTTCGGAACAGCCCCCTTTTCATGTTCGAATAACGCCCCTGATTAATTCCGCAGCGCGTTCTCCTCCAGGGGAGGGTCATTGGAGCCTCCGTTTTATTAAATTCTGCACCAACCCTTAATTACGAGGGCTTATTTATCGGCTGCCTGACAAACGGTTTGCGGACGCTCTCGGCGATTTAATGCGAAAAGCGGAGTTTCAATAGGAACAGCGAAGAAAGTTTGATTTAGACATACGGGAAATGGGATGGTATGTTCTATGCGAATATACCCTTTCCAATTGTTGAATGGTTTTTGGGTGTCCTATGTAATAACATAATTTTAAGTATTTGGATATTGAATTGTTTACTTCAGTTTAAGTTTGAACCAGGGTTGGAAAAAAACATGTTTTTTTTCATAAAAAAAACAGGTTTTATTTGATTTAAACGTGTTTTTTTACCCTCGACAAAGAAATGCAAAGAAAAACCATGATTTTTAAAAATTTAAATTTGATTTTCAAATTGAAATTAGATTAATAAAGCTATACTTTTAAATACACCACAAAAAGTTCGTTCATTTAGATGATTTTTGTAAGTTTCCTTCACAGCATCGTGCTCTTTATCAAGTAATGTACTGCCTATGTCATGGAAATTTGGTGGTTTGTACCCAAGCCTTATACTTGACACAATTAAGCTTTGAATGATCCACACTTGAAAATGGTGAGTTTGTTGCCTAAATTAAGGGAGCAACTTGCTAAAAATGTATGTGTTTTAAACAAGGTTTTTTTTGCTTTTTTTAAACATGTTTAAAACGAGTGTTTTAAACAAAGTTTTTTAAACGAAACAACCCTGGTTTAAATTACTATTTTTCCCCAGAAAAGAGAAAAATCTGCTGTGCTTCTCAGTCTGTGCTTTTGTATTACATTTAATTTTCTTTGAATATAGTGCTTAACCCAAAAAAGTGTAGCTACACAACGCAAGCTGATGTTTAAGTGCTATAAGAACATTTATGAGAAGATCCATTAACTTAATTGGCCGAAATAAAATCCTTGCTTCGTTTTATATATTTAAAAATTTTGAATGAAAAGAGCACTAAAAAGACCCTTGGAAGCACCGTAAATTTTTTTACTCTGTAAACTAAAACATGAACAAAACAACTGTGATGTTTATTACTATTTACAGAAAAATTTGTTTAAAATGTAACACAAGTCTAAAAATAAAGTGCGAGAGTTTGAAATAATGAATAAAGTATTAAGAAAACCGTAGTAAAGTTAAATGAAGTTTTACGTAAAAACAGTTTCGAATAAGCAAGGTCTGTTGTGTTTTTATAGATGCTTTAATTATTTATTTAATTATTTTTCTTTGAAAGGCTTTTAATAACATACAGTAACTAGTTTTAAATTCCGTGGATTTTTTTAATTCAAGGAAATTTTGGAAATGTCTGGTATTTTAGTATTAGCCGTGGGCATAATGGTCGAGTTTTAAGCTAAATTGCCTAAAATGATCAAATATCAAAATATAACATCATTAAAATGTCTCAACTAGCAGTGTATCTCTTTATTTCTCGTACATCTTTATGCGTTAAAAGGTTGTTAATGCAATAACATATTTTGATTAAAGAGATTTCAGCACGGCCTATCATAAAGTACCATTTTTTATTTCAGAAATAGAGGTCCGCTTTAATGAAGTTACCAGATGTATGAATCACTCGCAAAAAAAGAGGGATAATTTTTTACATGTTTCTAAAACTAAGGAAGAGAAAAAGTCGAGTCCATTCGAGGTTTCGAAATCATAACAGACTACATTCAAGACCTCGGACAGAAATTTGACTTTCAAATAATACTTTGAGATACTAACTCGGTCGCAGACATGAATGATATTGGACATAATCAAATTAAGTATAATTTCTCACTGTATAGAATTACTTGGAAATTTTCTTTGTCACTTTTTTCTCACTCCCGTCCTTTTATCCGTCTTTCTTACGCTAAAACCTCGTAGAAAACTTTCTCTAGGATCAATGCAGTATCGAAAACCTTTTACTGAAAACTCTTTTAAAAGGGGCAGACAGCACTTAGTATTATCCATTGAATGAATCAGATTCCATCTTTTTCTGAAAACAAAAATCGGATATTCTTTCTAATAGAGGAAGCTTATAGTGAAAAGGAAAAAAATTAATTTTTTAGTTCAATTTCAGTCAACTTTTAGTTTAATTTTTCCAAATTAGCTTGTTTTACATTTGTAACAGTATGAATATACATTAAAAAAACATATATGTTACCAAGTGGAGAAAACCTGTGCAGGTAGCTAAGAAAAATTATACTAAATGTAATTATTTTTTTGCATTATTAATAAATATATTTATAATTTTAAATATTATATAAAGTTTTATCAAAAATAATTTCGTCTTCCTTTTATCTCTTTCATCAAATAATGTCATTTGATAAAACGTGAAAAAATATTTCTTAAACTAAAAGTCTATTTGGGTTTCAATCTAAGACCACCAATTTTCAACACCAATTTTCTATTAGCATCCCCATTTGAATTTCTCCCCATTTCAACCCCCCAATCTGCTAACTTATAACAATACTTTATGATTTCGAGTACTCTCTTTGCTGTCTACCAATCACTCTTTATGTGTCGCCCAATGTGGCTCTGAACAGAACACAGTTATTGATATACCACGCTATCTCTATTCTTGCACGGGTGATCCGCAAGGGACGTCACTGTCATCTCCCCCCTAATCTGGACCCCAGAGGGGGAGCTCCCCCCAGGAGGTCAACGACTTCCATCTCGAAAATTGCTCATTTCGGACCGATGGAAAAAGTCTATTTCACAGAAAATAGAATTCCTTTCCGTTCCATGGTTCACTTCGGGGAAGAGTGGTCTTCTAATGTCCCTGCTCTTCTGATCTTTTGTGCTTTACATATTAAGTAGTACAAGAATTGTCAAGATGTTATAGGTTCCTCTTGGTGGTGCTATTGATAATGGCATAGGTTATGTCTTTTGAAAAGGACACAATTTATTCTACAACTCATTTTAAACGAATAAAGGTACTGTAGCATTATTGGAGTAAGTAATTTAAAATGAACTTATATTGTTATCTTGGCTTACTTTGTGATTAGTTGGTTTTGTAGCCGTTTTGTGTGTTTTGGTTCTTGACTTTTCATCAAAATAATGTAGCGTGTGAAGATTTTAGTATATAATCGCGAAATGAGCTCTCTGAATGAGCAATGTAGGCATACGTAGTATCTTTTTCAAATAAGTTGTCAGTTGCCACAATATCGGTTTCTATTTTTAAAACTTAATTTAAATCAGTATTACTTCTATCCCAAATCCCAAATTTCTTGACGAATGTTTTCTTACAGTGGTTTAATGATTTCTTGCTGGTTATTTCCCTTCCTGACTAGATATACACACTCCATACTGATTGTAGGTATTAAAAGATAGGTGTACCATAAAAGAAGAAACATTTTTTTGGGGTTTTTTTCTTGTTCTTAAAATATCCTAATAAGGGCCTTGTGCCATAAAAACCCAAACAATCAACCAACTAATTTTGTTTTTAGGTGAACATAAGAAAAAGATTAAGTTGTTTAAGAAAAATATAATGTAAATTGGGTAACTAATATATCACATGGAGTGAAACACTATATGACCCTACAACCTGCATAAAATTGAAACTCGAGACGGTTAGTTGAAATCAATTTTTCTTACACTTTCGGTGACTGCAATTTAGTTCCACATCAGGAATAATATAGCCTATTTTGTATAACAGTTCCATAGATTATGAGGTTAAAAGGTGAAGCTCAACAAAATATTTACTGGGGACATTCAGGCTTACGATGACAAGATAAATTAGAGCTATGATGCCCTCAGTTTCAGTTTTAAATTTAAGAATCATTATTTCGAAGCTCCCCAGACTGATTTATCTGACATTTCCGTATATTCACCTATTTAGCCTAATTAGATACCACTACTTCACTGAAATTAGAAATATCATGCGGGTTCTCCTTATTACATAAACAAATTAAACGAGGCGCCGCAGCATGTTCAAACACTTAGCATATTGATAAGGTCCCTTAAATTGATGCGTATCCATAAGCGATTTAGCTTGAACGGTCGGCAAGTAATGAAAGCGAATTCTTCTATATTTCTCTTAATGACCGAAGAAAGAGAGCTGCTGCAGTCGGATGCAATAACTTCAAATTCTCCGTCCGACTTCCAAATCCAATCATCCGTCCATTCCCCGTCGCCATAGCAACCTGCCAAGCGACGACAACACGACTTTATTTGTCTCGATTTTTTTTCACAAAGGTAACAATACTTCGCTAGGCTTTTTTTTCTTATCGCCCTGCATCAATGGGATTAGCCTCGTGTACCGGTGGCGCTATATAGAGGAATTCCAGCACGTATCTGTTTAATATTGAAGGCATTGTTGATTCCATGCTATTTTGAGTGATCTGAATTACCAAATACCATATCTTTAATTATAGCACCATTGCCCTTTTCCAGGTATTTATGCAATATGCATGTTCTTAATACTTTACTTTTAAATTATTAACAAGTTATCCTTGAAACAAGCTTAAATGGGGTCAAATATGAATAGGTTCTATTGACCACGGGATGTGTTTGATTTCGAACATTTTAACTCAAAAATAAATGGTGAAAATTTTACTTCGTAACTTTTGATTGAGAATTAAAATATGGTGCACAAAATTTAATCATCATCATCATCACTTCTTTTCATGCCCAGAGGCATATAAGGCCTTCAATTTAGTCCTCCAACCCAGGGTTGGCAAAAACCCGGGTTTTTTGAAAAAACCTAAGTGGATTGGGTTTTTTTGGGTTTTTTATATAAAACCCTGAAAAAACCCATGTAAAACTGGGTTTTTTCGGAAAAAGTGTGGGTTTTTTCAAAATTAAGTGGTTTTCTTTTAGAAAGTAAGTGAGTTTTTTCAAATTTTAGTGAATTCTTTCTATTTTAAATGTGTTCTGTCAATATAATGTCAGTTTTTCCACAGTTAAGTGGGTTTTTTCAAAGTTTTTATACTTTGAAAAAAACCACTGAAATTGTAAAAACACCTCTTATTTATTGAAACCTGGTTTAAATTTTGAAAAAACCCACTAAAATTTTAAAAATATCCTAAACTTTGAAAAACCCCATTCAATATTGAAAGAAAATCTATTCAACTTTGAAAAACCCACTGAAATTTAAAAAAATCTTCTTAATTTTTTATATCTAGTTTGAACTTTAAACGTCCTAAATTTTGAAAAACCCCATTCAATAATGAAAAAACCCACTGAATAATGAAATAACCTATTTAACTCTTAAAAAACTCCCTGAAATTGAAAAAACACCATTTAATTTTTAAAACCTAGTTTAAATTTTGAAAAAACCCATTAAAATTTTAAAAATATCCTAAACTTTGAAAAAAAACACATTAAATTTTGAAGGAACTGCCAAAATCTTGATTTTTCTTGAAAAAACCCGAAAATGGGTCCAAAATGTGGGTTTTTTCACATGGTTTTTTTTTAAAAAACCCATTGGGTCCAATCCAGCCAACCCTGCTCCAACCCCTCTGTCTCCCGCAGCTCTCCCTGCCTCCGCCCAACTTGACCATCCTGCCTCGTCTCTCTCTCTCCATCATCCGTCGCTATGTTAATCGAGGGCGACCACGTTCCCGACTTCCTTCAGGTGCCCAGTGTAAGGCAAGACTGGGTATATCATTAGGCTCCATTCGTAAGATGTGTCCGGTAAAACGCCATCTTCTTACTCTAATGCCATGTTCATTGTTCAATGGATTTTAACCTAGTTCTCTGTAAAAGCTCTTCATTAGTTATTGTATGTGGCCAAAATATCTTTATGATTATCCTTAAACATTTATTCTGAAATGCTTTTAGTTTTTTAGTTTGGGTTATTGTTAACTTCCAAGTTTCAGAACCATATAAGAGAACAAATTTAACTAGGGATTTAAAAAGGTTTAGTTTTACTCTTAATTCTATATTGCTAGAACTCCTAACTTTGCTTAAGCTTTTAAAACACTTATGAGTTTTTGAGCAAAATTTACAAAGATTTTATTAATTAAACTTAATATTTAGTATTTTCTGGGTAGCAAGATATCAGATAGATAAGTCGTAAACAAGAGTGTGAAAATTTTATTGAACGATTAAGCATTTAATGGATAAAAAAGCATATAAAGGAAAAAATTAAATAAATAATTTTACAAGAGAAAAAACTCACACAGGGAAAAAATTAGATACACAGAGTTTTGTCCTTGGTACGTCTAGAGATACCCATTTAATTAAGGCATCAAAATATATCGATTTGTTAATCATCATTATTTCGTTAATCATAAAGGTTTATTCAACTGTTCGCTTTGGGGGTATACGAAAGATATTTCCAAGCCCGCGCAGCGTAGAAATCCTTTATGTGAATACGTACTACATCCAATTATTTTAGGGCTACAATTTTATACATTGTAATTAGCATTATAAGGCCCCTATAACCCTTGGAGTTTTGTCAGTTCCGTCAACTCGATCATGTTTATAGTTTTGGCTATCATATTTGCAGAGAAGTTCTTTAAATTGATTTTGTTCTTGACTTCATATTATTAACTGCATTGTGAAAAAAGTGCAACCCTCTCAAATTCAAAACATGCTGGGTTGTGCTTTTTGAAGCAGGTATCTCCGTCCCTTCGGCAAGCCCATCATCAAGCTAGGGCCTCCGATGCTCACCGTGAATCGCTGCATACCGCAGGGGAGCTTTTTATTTACCCATCGGCTCAATCCGACTCCATTTTCGTTTTAATCGCTGCGGCGGCGGGCCTTGGCAGCAATCGATGGGGTTGGCGGTCGCCGTGGGGTCGCCGCGTGGCGCCGACCCGCTCCCGACACTCTCCGGAGATGCCCGAACGGATTCGCACGCGCCCCCGCCCCTGCTCTCCGACTCCCACTCGTAAGTGCATCATCCTCTTTCCTTACTAGAGGGGTCGACTTTGCACATAAGGGACGATTATTAGAGGGGTTTTCGTCCCTTTTTTAACCCAATAGCTGTATTATTCGCAAGATGGGGCTCCGTGTGAGGAAGACTGACTTCGGAATTGGTGTGTGTTTAAAACGACAAATGAGGTATTTCTGGGTTATCATTGAAACGGCTCAGGATTGAGCTACTGTAGATTAAGCAGTTTTTTTGTAGTGATTCCCTGTAGGTTGGGAGAGATGCTTTTTGAATGTAAAGAACACATGGTACGATGTTATGAAAGAATACAACGCACAGCTTCTCTTAATATTAAAATACACTTATAACATCATTAAAAAACGTTTAGAAAGAGAAGCAACACATAACACCGATAAACAGGCAGTCATGAATGCTTTCACTTCATCTGTGTAAGCATGCTTTAGGGAGAAAATATTAACTACCCCTTAAGCAAATTTTCAGAGACCATAAATCTGATCATACAACACTCTGAAAGGTATAAAATTGTACTGAAAATAATGATCATCATGAAGGCTCTTTTGTTTTATAAATATATAAATTTTATTTGTTTTAATAGCTAAACACGCTGTCTTAAAAATGTATGTCCATTTCAGCTTTTTATTTAGATTTAGAAATCTGTTACTCATCATTGTGTGTTGAAAAATAACATCCATATGACTCAAAGTTCAAGAGTTTTCACACACTTATCTTTGTTAACTAAAAATTAATATTTTTTTCAGGTTTAAGTAAAAAATATATAGGTACTATTATTTTTTAACAATTTTGTAGTAGAAGTGTTCAATTTTGTGTTATTTCTCCTGTTGTTAGATTACAAATAAATCAACTCAGTCTATCTTCGAAAAGTGGTCCGATGGTATAATCGTGGATGATTGATTTTTAAAAACTTTATTTCCATGTTTTTATTTCTGGGAAAAAAACTAAAGGACTTATATATTTTGAGATGTATCCCAGTAATCCCCTTTTAAATACCTTGTTTCGACTTAGGGGAGTTTCGGAACTTGTTAGTAATTTGACTATGAAGGTATGAGAAATTTATTTATACTAAAAGGAAAAATTTAAAATAGGTTTTTCAGCACAAAAATAGTTATTTTGACATTAAAGTATCGAGAGAATAACCTAAGAGATAAACAAGGTAAGGTTGTTAGCTAGTTCGTGGCTCCCTTACACATTTCTCTGATCCTGCCTGATTCCGATGTAGGTTTACACTGTATTGAAATGCAACCTACAAAAAACTAAAAAATTAGGAGTTTTTTTACAATTATGGGTTATTTTGTGTTTTTACTTTTTAAATTTAATATTTCAATTCTTCTAAAAATAGCACAGGTTTTTCACTTTTGCAGTAATGGAAGTATCTTGATAGAAGTGACCTTTTAAGAATATATTTAAAGGTAACATAGTATTAAGGAGTTAAAATTTTTTATCACTTTCAAGATGCAGGTCTGCTGCTGATTAAAACTAAACTGATGCATGCTACCTTTTCTCTACAACTAAAAAATACTGTGGTTTTTTCTTGTGTAACTATTTCTGTTGTGGGTAACTGCAGTTAGTTATAACTATTTGTGAATGAAAAAAAAATTTATTTCTTCTTTCATTTGATATTTAAAAAATCAGCTTGTTAGGTAAAATTTATAAGCCATCGGAGAAAGATGCTGCCAAATTTTTTTACGGAAAATTAAATTTTCTTTTTTTTAAAGAATAATTTATGAAGTTTGTTTTACATTTAAGTTTAAAAAGTTACAAAAATACACTGCTTAGGTACTGTTTATTCACGTTTCATTTTATCGGGAATTGTGAGAGATCATGGAACCTACTATCAACAAAACGCTGGTAAAAATTTACATCTTCTTTCCGGCTAAGACGTTGAACTACTGTCTTAAACAGAGCAGTTTATTCTAACTGAAGTAGTGAGGAGTTACGAGTGTTGACACTACTTGAGACATGAAAATAGTGGATAATGAAACTTCCTCATTTTTAATAAGAGAGAGGTACTTGGGATGTAATATCGCTTGAATGGGGTTTTATTACAACCAACTGATGTTGCACTAACGCTGTAAGATTCTCTGAAGAATTATGTAAGAAGGAAAACAATTATTCCTGGTTTTCTTAAAACGTATAGGCTGGTTACTTTTTCTAAAGTAAGGAAAATTTAAGATAAGGTTATTCAAAAATAAGTTAAGGGAAGTAAGTTATACTCTATTCATTTAGAATTGGCGCTTGAGAAATAGTGCTTTCCCCCACGCTAGAAGCGTAACCATAGTTACGCTCTTCGAGCAGCCAATAGTAAGCCTTCTTCATCACTTTGACGTGGATAGTTGCTATGGTTACCAATCGGTGGTGGGGGAAGGAAATATTTTCAAGCGCCAGTTAAAAATGAACAGACTATAATGATAATCTCCTTTTCACTTCATTTTGCTTTGGTTGTCATGATTTGGAAATTTGCTTATTCTGATCTTTAAAGTTTCAGAAAGTTTATTTAATAAATTATTGTTTTATAATGCAAAGTGGAAACGAAAAGGTACAATTTTTTCCTAAAAATGAACAACTTATTTCACTTGCACTTTTTAATTTGATGCTTAAAATTTTTAAATTAATCTTACAAAAAAAAGAAGCACGAACTACTTAATATTTTTGTTTTACGTCACAAACACAGGACCTCTATAGACGGGTTCAACTGTCTGACGTCTGTAGCCCAAGAACACTTCCAATTATATAGTTTGAATTCGAAATACGATTCCTTTTCATGTTACGGAAACACCGGAAGTGCTTTAGGGATTACTGGTCAAAGTAGCATATTGTTTCGGTTAAACTCATAAGTATTTTCGAAATTAATGAAATCTAACTTGGCTTGATCCCCAAAAAAACACGTAATAATGGTGTTTGGATTATTAATAGTTTTGCTCAAAATGAATATATAAACGAAAAATTTTTGCTGAAAACTGGATATTTTATTATTTATATCAGTTAGAGCAGGGAAACGTGTTTCCCCTATGTTTTTATTCTTCGTTGTTTTTTACCCTTCCAAGAAAAATGTTTTTAGTTCTAAAAATGATGTCCATAAGAGGTTCCAGTGGCGTACAAGAAATTTATTTCGGGAGAAGGCCCAAAATTATACGTTTTTAACTAGTTTTGGCTCAGTTAGTCCCAATTTTTTAGATATACATTTTTATGTAGGATTTGCATTTTGTAGAACTTAATATAAAAAAGGTTCTTAATTTTAAAAAGTTTTAAGCGCAAAAAGGGGTCCTAATTTCGGGAGGACAGAGTATATGGACCTCTCCCCCCTGAGAGGGTCACTGAGAGGTTCATATAATCTTTTTCCATTTCCGCCACATTTTTCTGTTATTTCTTTCAACGGAAAATGCGCCAAATGTAAAAGAAACTTAAGCATACATCCATCCCTTTTTCTGTGAAAAGAAGTCTTTGATCGGGGTTTTTTTTTGTGTGTGCAAGTTGTAAGAAAGATATTTGGCGTTTTTTAACACTAATTTTGAATAGAAGGAAAAACAAAGAAATTTTGAAAAGAAGGATGAAAAGTAAGAATATATCCACTATTTTCACCTCCCATAAACAGTTCAGTATATTCCCTCTTAACTCCATATTTAAAACTTTTGCAATTTTTGACAACTTTTCTTGATTAATGGCGCGGCACCCAGTTTGAGAACCTCTGAGTTAAAGATATTATACTAAAAAAAGGTTTTATAAAACAACTCTATAGGTACACATATAAAATTTATACACATGAGAATACACATATAAAATTTATACATCTATGTCTCTTTGTACTAAAGAATCACGTTTACTGAACCATTAACTTCAAAATTAATTCCTTTAAAAATTTCATGAAATTTAATAAAAAATTTCTACATATTTTAAATGTTTTCAAGAGTCAATAAAGATTATTAACAGTACTTCATTACTACATTTATAGGTACAGGTTTTTATAAAAAATTGCGTTTTAAAAGGTATCTTGTAAACCCTGTCCAAGATCACTGTTCCATAATAAGGGGAGGAGCGCATTTTATCACCATCTCGTGTCTCTCATTATCGTCCCTCGGGTCGGAAACTGCCGGTGTCACTCCAACACGTGTCTCCAGCGATAAGGCTCGCTTTTTAATTCTCTGGCAGATAAGGGTGTCATCCATCCCCATCTAGGGGAGATATTTACGACCCTTCTCTTTGTCTCTCCTCTTCGGGGAGGGAGGGGGGCTGATGGATGTTTACCGCCCCGGGAATGCGGGTTTTTGCTCTCTTCTCGGCCGGGTGCCCAGTTGGATGTGGGTTTGTTCTTGGGTGAAGTTGGTGACTGTCGCTTCTTCAGCCGTAAAAATGTCACCCACCCCGGAAGAGAATGGACTGATTCCTTCTTAGATTTTCTTCATGTTCTACTGCGCTTGAGATAATTTTGCAGTTGGGTGATCTCGGTTTAATTCCGTTTTCAAAACTTTTCTTAAATGGATGTACTCCATTTTTTTTAATGAGCATTTACTTTTGTATGCTTAAAAATCCTCCAAAATAAAACACTCTTTAATGGGAGATAAGATGCTTGTGTGAACACTTTTATACATTGAAAAATCTAAAAAAAAATGAGTTTATATTTTTGATAAGAAACTTTGTAGTGCTATTCTGTTAATACTTTGCCCCGAATTGGTGGCTGTGGATGGCGAAAAAGCAAGTTTTACTACTATAATTTAAAATGTGATGTGATGACCGCAGTAAATAGGATTAAATATATATATACTTAAGGTCCAGATGTCATCATTACGAGTAGTGCACATTTCCTCGGGGTTCAACTAACCATTCCAAACTAAATCCACATTGAATTTTAAAGGGTGTTACCACTATACTACGAATGAATGCGTTCATTACCATTCGAATGCATGTCTTGTGTTAAAAGATTTAATAGTTCACTATGGTCAGAGCGAATGTGTATAAACATTAAACACATTTCTACGTGCACTCATTCGGATAGTATAAACGCCTCTTTATAACAAATGCGGTTGAATTCCTCCTAATTAGTTCACTTCCCTTCTTAAAGGAAGCACTTAATGTATCAAAGGGATACGTGCTTGCTTTTGAAATTTAGTTGAATTAAGTACAAAGAATAAGTTGCTTGTTGTAGGTTCTCCCTGACTGAAACACTATCGTTTAAATTTATGATTCATGTAGAAAAAAACGTTTTTTTTTAAATAAAAAAATGTAGGCTGAATCGTCCCTCTTATTATTTGGTTATCTAGGATCAAAAATATTACTTTTCTTTAGTATCTGATAGGTTTCTACCTTCCTACAGAGGGATGATCCCAAAATTTTTAGACAAATTGTCCCTTTCAATCATTTATAGCAGACGGCGTCAATAGAATTTTTATAGAAAAATATTATTTCTATACACAATAACGTGGAGAACTTGATATTCAAAAACAGAACGTAAATACAGTCGACTCCGCTTAATGTAATCACGGTTAATGTTATCAAAATTGACCGGTCGCGATAACTCCTATTTAAATTAATGTAATATGCGCCGTTTTATGTGATCAATCTTTCGCTTGATGTTATCAAATTTAGGCGAAATCCCCCAAAATCTTCTCTTATACCGTTTGAAGCCCAATTTTAATACATAAACATACAAAATGAGTCATTAATTTATTAATGATTTATATTCCACTCTCATATTTTTCTTTAAGAATGTATAATTATTAAAATATCAACTAGGGAATCGTTTTAAATTCATCAATTAAGATTACATAGTTGTGGTTTTAATGCAAAACTCGAATTACAGTGTTTGAAACTTTCTAGTATCAAATCGCTTTTTATTATCATCAATCGGATATTGTGTTATCATTCTACTCTTGGCGGAGTAGCTTTAGTGCTTAGTAGTGGCTTTTTCTACTCTTCCATAAGCGGAGTCGACTAACACCAATATGTAAATCATGCAGCTTTCTCACTATGCCAATTCGTCCTACTGATGAAATCCTCCACAGTAAGACAAGACTCTTAGTTTTATTAAACCAGAACTACGATCTATTGACCCGAAAACACCTTTCTTCCCAAATTATTTATTAATTTGATAACATTCCAAAATCCCCATACATTACTCCGAAAGCAGTATCTGGCAGCGAAGGAGTATCCGAGAGCCCCCCCCGAGCGTTGCTTTGCGGATAGTGTAGGATTTTTAAACTGGGGAGGGAGAGACGACAGGAGCAGATAACCGTGGCGTTCTCTTTTTGTTTTCTGTGGGGGTGACACCTCGACACGTTCCTTTCACATTTGACTATCTTCGGAGCGGGGGACATTATTCTTGTCGCAGGGAGAGATACCTGATATCATTGTCTCCTGCATGCTCCATCCAAAAGAAGAATTCTTGGAAAAATCTGTTATCTAAGTACAACAAAGTTAAACTCTTGCTTCGTCATTTGAAAGTGATTAGTAACATAGAAGCGCAAACCTAGAATGTATGAACTTTGTTTATCTCCCTTCTTGTTAATATTTATTTTATGTGTGATTTCATGGATGTCCGCCGCTTCATTCATAAAATAGACACTCCTAAAAGCTTACTGCCCAGTTGCATTTAGATTTAATAAAAAAAAGCATTCATATCATCATTTTTTTAGTTAAAATACGCGCGTTTTTACTTCTTTCATTCTTTCATCCTCAAATCTTAACTCTAACCTAATTTTGTAGCATTTTACTTCCTATTTAAGTTTTTTGGCATTACGTTTATAATAGCTATCAGTGTTAACAAAAAGCGCATTAGTAACAAAAAATCTTGCTTACAAAGCATTACACTTAAAAAAAGGTCCTACTAACTATATTTTTGGAAGCAATGAATGAATTTGAACTGTCTGCGTTTGAGTATCTGAGAGAAATTATAAGAATAGAGGGATTTAGGGAAAAACTCCGGAAAGAGAAAAGTATAAAAATTATTCGGGTCTATTAAGCTAGGGTGCCTAGGAGAATCTAACAGGTATAATTATGTTCTTTCAATATAACCAAGTATACACTGCAAAAAAACGAAAAATTTAACAGCAAAAACTGCTGTTAATATTTTACGCATTTGCTGTAATCTCAAAAAACTGCCTTTTAAGCAGTAAATTCGAAGCTCCACCTACTATAGTTTACTGGCAACAGACGTGCTAGTGACCAGATACTAGGTTCATATTTTTTCTGGTTAAAGGGGATATACAGGGTGTCCCATAAATGTTGGGTCACACTTCTAGGGGGATAGTAGACACCTAGACGAGTCAGAATCACATAGGATTTGGGAGTCCCAGACCAAATTGAAAAATTCAATTTGTAGAAGAACTACTACTGGTAAAAACTTAATTATGGTCTCAAAAATTGTGGTTTAATATGATCTTTAAAACTATCTTAAAAGTTTTCAGTTTAAAATTTTGTTTATTACAAAAAAAGTTTAAAAACCACAAAAAAATGTAAAAACTCTGTCAAAAATTTATTTTGTATTTCGAAATCATTTCTTTGGATTTAGTAATCTGAAAGATCATAGTTGAAAACCCTTAAGTTCAAAGTGTAACGTAAAAACCATCAATATTAAATGCTTGAGATCCTGTTAAAGCATGGTTTAAGTCCGTTTTTTGCGTTCGCAAACTGCCGTTTTGGAAACGGCTATAGGAAACCAGTTTGCGCACGCAAAAAACGAACTTGAACAGGATATCAAGCGTTTAATATCGATGGTTTGTACGTGAAACTTTGGACTATAAAATCAAAAGAAAGGATTTCGAAATACAAAATGAGGTTTTGGCCGAATTTTTCCATTTTTTTGTGGTTTTTTAACTTTTTTCATAATAAAAAAATTTTAAAGTGAAGACTTTTGAAATAATTTTAAAGATCATATTAAACCACAATTTTTGAGACCATAATTAAGTTTTTACCAATAGTAGTTCTTCTACAAATTGAATTTTTCGATAATTTTTTGGGGGAATCGCTCCCTTTTTAACTCCCTGGGATTAGGTGTGCGACCCCCAAATCCTATGTGCTTCTGACTCGTCTAGGTGTCTACTATTCCCCCTATAAGTGTGACCCATTATTTATGGGACACCCTGTATATATATAGTCATACAGTTTCTGTTTAAGTGATTGAACTAATTTGGACTAGAGAGCCTGTATACGAGAGAGGCGACAACCCGGTATAGCTCGCTGATTGGTCAACAGCGTTTTCTATTCACCGCAGATTTCCCTCCATTGAATTAGTATGGGAGCGAGATCAGCGGCATGATACAGTTTGGACAGAATCGGAGATTTGGACAGTTTTAACTGCGCGCAAGGATGCGCAGAGACGCTTTTAAGTGAGTTGTCGTCTCTCTCTCGTATACAGGCTCTCTAATTTGGACAAGATTGTCTTTAAATGGAAGTGATTAACAATAAAAGAGCAAAAAAAACTTGTTCATTAGGTACAAATTTTATGGTTCCAGCTTAGAAAATCTATTCTCGGTCATTTACGTCAATTATATTTTTTACTTCCATTCGAGCTATTCCCCCTAATTAATTTTGAAATGAGTACCTAAATTCATATATCAACCCTTTTTTCCCCTAAGATAGATAATAACTGAACGGGGTGCATTACAAAAACAACACAACTCAGCTCTTCATCGCGTATTTTCCCACTCAGCTTTCCAATTTTTACACACACACACAAAAACTCTTTTCGTTGTTTTTCTCTCATCAGCAAACAGAAACGCCTCCCAATTACCAGGATGAGAAAGCGGCTCGTTTAGGCTTATTTATCGGGCCAATATTTTAAAGGCCTCCCCCATTAGAACGATGACGGGGGTCGAATACAATGGCTTCCATTTCGAAGGAATTTATGCCGCGGGCGGAAGCGCCATTTCTCAAGAGGAAGTGAATAATTCGAGAGCGGGTGGCAGCGCCTCGAGGGAGCCCTTTAATCAAGGTGCGCTCACAAAGTGATGATCCCCGCAAAACCGGTGAAAATATGCTTTTTAGAGGGGGAGATACGGGCCTGAAAGAACTAGAAAGGCCTAGGATGCATAAAAAAAGTCTTGAAGCGTGGTTGTATAAATTTTTACCCCGTTTAAAGCTTGATGTGTGCATAAGTATTGTGTATTTGTATGTGTTTTTGTAGATTGTTTGTTTGAAAGCCCGAATTCACACTTTATTTGAAGGAAAAACTATTCGGATGGGTAAAACGTTTTGAATAAAACATCTGTCGTATTAATTTTTCAGTATAACTATCATGAAATTGTTGAGGGTAACTACGTGGTTAAGAAATCGACATCTGGGTCTCTTTTTTTACCCATTTCTATACTAGGAGTGACATGCTCAAATAAACTAAAATAGCTCAACGTGTTAGTTTAAGACCTTTTGACAACTGGTTTTTTATATTTTGATCTCAGTTGCTTTAATAAGCGTAACTTTAATAATGAGTAAACAAATAAGTCTAAAGAATCACAATTGTTTGTGGCTGATTCTTCTAATAATTTGACTAAATATTTTAAATTTTTTTACCCTTAGAATGAGCAAAATATATATCGTACTGTTCCATCAGATATCTGGATAATTGAATCAGTATAACGAACACAGTGCTTTGGACTAAAAACATATTTATTTAGACTTTTTCTCAAGACATATAACTTTTCAACTCATATGTATTTTTCTTCTCCTAAATGTATTTTGTGAGAGATTTACTCTTCTCTTAAATTTCTTAGTAATTGTGTGCTGAAAAATGAGAGAAAAGGTTGAATGAAAAAAAGAATCTTTCAAATCTAAAAGGCTTTGTTAAAAAATGATCTTAACTTCACTAATGGTAGATATTGTTTTTAAAAGCTTCCTTCAAGTTTGATTTATTTTAATTTTACTTTCTTCTTAAATCTCCTTGATTTTCATAACTGAAAGAAAATTCATTATGAAAGAAATTCCTCATGCATCATCATTTTTAAAGATGAGCAAATAAAAAAGCATCTCCAAAAGAAAACAATCTTTTCCAACAAAGCTGGTTATTAAAAACTCGCGGAAAGATTATCATTAAAATTTTAATCTTCCGACTTATCACTCAATTTTCTTGAGGGTGATAAAGCAATTAGAGTTTCCATGGAAACGAAGACAATCTTGAAATTAGCGCACCATGCATTTTAGGCTTAACATCTGGTTATATAATTAAAGATCCTTTTAATTATTCTTAACTTGAGCCTTCCAATTAAAAGCAGTCTGGTTTGTTAAACACAAAAATTTTAAGGAACAGAGATCAACCCATTTCAAAAAACATTTTTTTATGAAAAAGAAAATAGGATGTTAGTTTTTGTCTTTCTAATAGTTGTAGCGTTTTTCATATTGTAAAAATGGAGTAATTATTCGTACAAAACAAGGAAACAACTCAAAAGGTAATTTGTTATAGTTTAAGAAGCCTTAATGCATTTGTATGTCGTACTACTTATCTCATATGTTCTTTCGAGAATGAAATTAAAGGTTTCTTTGAGGATGATTTTATACACTAAATTTAATCTCTTTTTGATGAATTTAGTGCGTATTAAATTTGTCTTTAGAAATTTTCCTCATTCTTTTTATAAAATCCCTTAAAGGTTCGTTTAAAACATTTTATTTTTACATTTACTAGTCTCGCCTCAATAGATTGCTTATAAAGGGATCCAGGACACAAAAACTGTTAGGTGTTTCCAACTTTCTTTCATTTAGAAACAGTTTCTACTTTTTTCTAAAAATGCTCTTTGAATTAATTTTCTATATCGTAAATGAAACCAGATACAATCAATGGGCAATACCAGCATTTTTGAAAACAGAAAAATGCATTTTTTCAGTATAGAAATAGATCTGAATCGACATGAAAAGTTTCAAAAAAAAATTTGTTAATTCAAAATTTTAAAATAAAAATCGAGACAATCCCTTTTCCTTTGTTTAGGATTGAATGACGTCAGATCACTTTCGGCCTTACTTTAGAGCGAAAACCAACAATCACTTTGAATTGTTTAAACAATTGAACCATTTAGTCCAGTCAAATAGTATTTATTTTGGGAAAATTTTGGGGTAGAAGATATTTTTCGCTATCTGTATGTTTTTGGGGTGCTGAATTCGAATCTGAAGTTTGCCAACAAAATTTCGTGACGGAACATTGTGGAAATTCGAAAAAATGGCGAAAATTTGCCCCTTTTTTCGTTTTAGGCCCCTAGAACATTACCTTTGCGCTTCGCAGCTAAACAGTCAATCCAAAAAATAAAGAACACTAAGCAAGCTACAAAAAAGTCACTTACAACTTTTCTCTCAGACGCATAGTTTCGCCGATAGAGCACGTTGAAAAAGGGGCTATTTTCGTTCGATTGGTAAGAAATCGAAAAAATTTAACTAGTATCTCCAAAAAACCGCATTTTTGGAACAGGATACAATAAAAACTGCCTAAATAATATTTCACATGAAATTAACCATCTAAAAACTCCAATAATGATAACTAAAAGCATTTTTGTTCGGTGATTTCTCTTAAGAACGAAAGGTCAACAGGAGATAATAGTATATTTCTATAACTAAGTTGCTTCTTCGAAATTACATGCAAAATTTTTCTATTGACTGCTCTATATGTTTTTGAGGGTGCTGAATCCGAATTTGAGGTTTTCCAACAAAATTTCATGACGGAACATTGAGAAAATTCGAAGAAATGCCAAAAATTCACCACTTATGCTGGTTTTCTGCCCTTAGAACAAACACTTTGCATTTCTGAGCATTTATGAGTCAACACCAAAATAAAGAAGAGAAAACAAGCTACAAGAAGTCAATTACAACTATTCTCTCAGATGAAGGGTTTGGACGCTAGAGAACGCTGAATATTGGGAAGTTTTTGTTCCATTGGTAGAAAATTCATAAAATTTCACTCGTATCACCGAAAAGCGGCCTGTTTTGGAACAGGATACTATAAGAACGTCTTCAATTATGTGTTACGCCCATGAAATCAACGTTCTGCATACTCAAATGTTAATTGATGAAGAAAAAAAAAGGTACAGCAGTTAGTTACTAGAGCTTTCAACAAGGTGTGTGGGGTTCCATGGGCGTAATCAAGGGGGATATGGGGAAATACTTACTCGTTTAAAAAAAGTTAATACTGAAACTAACTCAAATTCCTTCCGAAATATAAGTATTACTCTCCGGAATTTTTACTAGCTATACCACCAATTGTTTATTTTGCTCGGAAGGTATTCGTGTCAAATCTTCTCATAAATAAAGGAAAAGAGGTTCCCCGCAGATGAAAAATGACTGTATATCTGCACTATTTAGACGCAATACATTCCCATCGACATTTTACTGGCAGTTTCAGTTTGCAAAAAAATAGATTGTAAAAAAAAGTGTTTACAAAATAGGAATTAAAGTAAATTAAAAAAATAATAAATACATGGAACCTGATTGAAAGATACCGCTCAATGGTGGGTTCTGGGTCACTTTCATGAAAATAATTGGTTTATGTGAGGTTCTGATGCACAAAAGGGGCTACGAAGGCGGGCACAGCGTTGGCGTTTGGAGGGAATGCCAACATTACCAGCAGCGCGCTCGCCCACAAAACCCCCGCTCGCGAAGGGGGAAAAGTGGAAATGAGGATGGGGTTCACTGAATAATCCCCCTAGACATCTACCACACCTCCTGAAAAAAATCTATGCATCAGAATGCCCCAGAACTGTAAGAAATATTGCAAAATAGCAAATTTTTGGTAAAAATTCAAAACTTTAGGCCGAGGTTCAGAACAGAAGATATTATTTGATGGGGCTAAAATTTCACACACGAGTTACTGTTATGGGTAGGCAAGTTTTCCGCACTATTACGATTTGGTCCGCTGAAATAAGTGCGGTTCGACGTAGTACCTTAGTACATTCCTCTCTTGAGTATCTCTATCGAATAAAAAAATTAAAAAAAGAAATACTGGAATTGCCCATTGTGTGAGCTGTTTTGGTAATTCAACTATCAATGTTCTGCCTTTAAGTGCGTTTTTCTGTATGATGGATGTTTTAATCCACTATTTCTCATATATAAATTGATATAAACCAATAACGGCATTTAAGAAAATGAATCAAAATTTAAAACACATATACTTATAAAATGTTACTCAAATTTTAAACTAACAAATTAGAAAAAATTTTAACATTATTTTTTAAAGTTACAATAAAATTTCAAATAAATTTTCACTTAATTTTTTTAAAATTTCATTAAAATAAGATTTTTTAATATGTGATCCTTAACATTGTACTTCAAGTCAATTTTTTATCTTTTAATAATGCGATATAATATTTAATAAGTTGAATCAAATACAAAAAAATATCCATGCATAAAAATCCATTTAATTATACATAAACTAAATTATAACATAAATTGATGAAAACTTCCACGACCAAGGACTCTGCACCGTGCAGAGCGTCTGGCACCCGGCACTTAAGAAATGCGGGATAAAGCCAACACAACAATAGTATTAGTATCTGATCTCATTTTCATTCCACGTTAGCATTCACGCTGTAATAAGGAAGTTGCATGTGTCAGATTTTCAAAAACAAACAAGTGTTCCGTATGGTTTTTTGTATGGTAAAATGAAATATCTAGTCAGTTTTTCAAAAAAAATGTACAGGTAATAAATTTTTTAATTTAAAAGTCGAGAAAAACACGTGACTGAAAACGTTTATTGTTTAAACTATAAGATGACTTCAACAATAATACCATCAACTCCATTGCTTTACAGCAATGTTTAATATAAGATGACGTCACATCCAATCTCTTGGCGTTTTTGTCGCTCTTTTAAAAAGGGGATTTTTTTAATTTTTATGGCAATCAAAAAATTTCTCGATCGGCCTCAAATTTTGGGTAGTTGCTTATTTTTGCAAGAGGAATCGATTAAAAAATAAAAAAAATCATGCAACTTCCTCATTGTTTGGTATTTGTTTTTATTTTCAATTTTTATCAGTTGATTTTTTGCCACTGAGGATGCTCTCCGAAGCAGAGAGCGAAACGTTTGGAAATTCCATTCATCAAACACGGTCATCCATCCCGGAAAATGAAATAAATTAAATTATAACAATTTATTCCTGACTTACTTAAAAAATAAAAGTACTCAACATTAGTATATATTTAATAAAATGTTCAAACTTGTGTTGAAAAGTTAAAAAGAAGAAATGAAACCAACGCAGAGCAACACAATAAACAGAAATTAAAAGCTATATTAGTATTAGTATATATTATACTGTACTTATATTAGTATTACTGTATTAAGTTTCAGAAGAATTAGTATTGATAAATCTCAAAAAGAATCCGAGAAAAAAATAGTACACGGACGATGCTGAATGGACGATGTCACGTTGGCAATACTTATGTAATTGCTATTGAGCAGTCTTAAATCAAAATCAGTAAAACTAGACAGTTTTAAACTTTCAAAACTTCCATTCCAATTTACTCATTGAAGGGATTAATATTCACCTTAAAAATTCTGAAGATCTTTTCCCCCTGTGAAATGTATAAATATAAATTATAATTTTATAATATATTTTCAGTTTTGTGGGTAGTGAATAGTTTTCAGCTGAAGTTTTCATAAAACATTTCAAGGAATTACTTCGAGAGAATGATATTAATATGAATAAGCTCTTATTTGCATGAAACATAAATAAGGTTATGGGGGAAAAGTTTTAGGAAGAGGTAGGGTAGAATATTTTCTCAAACAAATATTTAAAGTAGAATATCTTTATTCAAGGAGAGTAAGGATATCTCTCTTTCCACTAGATTTCTATAAGAATGGGTAAAAATAAACGTTTTTACTCGAAAGGGTATCAGTGGGTCACCGAGTTCCGATTTCATCAAATTTGATCCTAATTTTACTAATAATAAACTTAAAATTACTTTTAATATTAAGTAATCGCCCTTCCCCATACTCTAAATTGCAGAATTTTCTTAGTGGGGAGCATTGAAAAATGTTCGCACCTTTAGTGGGGGCAGTAGCTTTAAAAAGGATGAAAACCACTACAGAAGAATAACCAGATACTTAGAAAAACTCCCTCGTAATGTTTTATTTCCAATGATTATAGAGACTGATGAACACTTGACTAGCATGCTTTCTTTTAAGTACTTGTGCTTTAATTCTTAAGAATATATTTCTCACTCGTGACGTGAATACATGTTCATCAAAAACATTGTAGCACGCTTTTCTTCAATGGTGGTGTTGATTGGTCATGGTGATGCCACCCTAGAGTAAATAAACCGCCTCTAATCCACCTGAGAGACTCAACAGGAGGCTCCGCACATCTGTCTGACGCCAGCCTCTATCGATCCCTGCTTCTCTCCATCCTCCCGCGGCAAGGGGTGAGAGAGATCCGATGAATTCATCCAGATAAAAAGAGGATTTCTCGGGAAAAATCGAGTGTTTTCACTCGTCATGAAATTATTGTGGTTGGTGAGGAAGATGATCCTTATTCATTAAAGTTAAAACAATCCTACGTTAAGAAGTAAGCACGCTGAATATTTGGGTATAGGTTTAATTGTTGATGTATTGATTGATTTCTGAGGAAACTAATAATCAACAATGTACACGTTCTGCTTCGGCGGTTTAAGCTTAAATATAAACGTTCAAACTGCTATTGCCTTTTTAAAAATCGAGGCGTGAAAACGGGAGGGGTGTTTTAGAAGAAAAATGTCGAATAAAAATTAAAGCTCAAATGACCTTCTGATGCATAAGACCATAATTTTCTTAAATATCACACAACATAACTCATATTAAATGCGAAGGATTTTCTCAGCACTTTAAAATATAAATGAAAGGATAATTTCACTATTATCGCTGGTTAAAAAGACAATGGTAATATCACTAGAATTACACTGAGGAATTAAATCTGTCTTAGGAATGCCATTGTCATTCCAGCAGATGAGTGGAGGACTAATCAATGGTCACCACTTTTTCAGTTATAGTCGGCTAGACTAGTACTTGCCCTCTGCTCTCTTGCGTTACCATCTTATACTGTGCTGATCAGTTCTAACAAAGACGAAACCGGTTCACGGTTGGAGGTGACGCTTGAGAGTTGTTACACTGCAAAAAATAATCGTAGATAAACAGAAAAGCTCTGGCAGCAAAAGTTGCCAGAGCTATCCTGTCCACAGAATTTCTCTGTTGACTGAACTTGTTCTGTAAACAACGACTTTTCCTGCGATAATATTTAGGAAAATAACCCACTAAAATTTCCGAAGTTGGGATAAAAGAGACCAATTTTGAAGAGAGACAAAATATGTATTTAAAAAAATTGAATATTTCCGTTGGAATAGTTCCCAAAAGTTTCGAAACGGTCGTAGCACACGGAAAAAGTTCAGTCAACAGAGAAATTCCGTGGAAAGGAAAGCTCTGGCAACTTTTGCTGCCAGAAATTTTCTGTTTTTGTACGATTATTTTTTACAGAGTAGTTTATACTTTAAAATATAGCCTGATTGCATCATGTGTATGAATATTTAACATGATTGTGTGTGTAAATTTTCTTTAAATTTCATTCGCAAGTTTTATCAAAAGTTGTTTTTTCTGATTTTTAGGATTTGCATCTCTCAGTATATTTAATTCAACCATTCAAAGCAAGTAAATGATCTTTTATGGAGGTTAATTTTAAGTTTTTAAAAGTACAATTATTTTTTAATAATACTGGCTATATTTGTAATGAGTATTGCTATTTAAGTTTGAATATATCTAATTTATTAATTAAAGTGGCTTTTATCAGTATAACCCTACACGACGCGGGCGTAACTAGTTATTTGTTTGAGTATAAAATAAATTTTGAGACACCGGGAACTTTCGCTTATTGGTTGAGATATACGGGGAAAACGACAGTTTGGAATATATCGTGATACCCTAGTACTGACTCACTCCACTATACTTGGATAACAGCGATGGACTTCAAACAAAAACAATTTACTTTAGTAGGGAAACAGGGGTGTGTAAATTTAAATTCAATGACGATAGAATGTCCTAGCAATTTTTGTCAAAGCCGCCTTTCAAACACCGTACACAACTCTAATAACCAAAGCCACCCCCACCCATAGGATTATCTCCGACGTACATTAACATTTTATAGAGCCCCCGATGTGTGACGCTCAAAATCTAAAACACATCAGAGCGATAACAAAAGCGAGTGGGACAGATCGGGTTTTTTTATGAGGCCTCATAAAGCGGGCTGAGCTGAACTTTGAGTTCAGGGTTGGACAGCATGAAAAATATTCCAGGGGGTGCTTCGAACTCTAAAGGGCTGTAAAAGTCGTCCGATCGTAAAAAAGTGGACGTGCCTCGACTCAGGGTGGATATCAATAACCCCCTCCTCCCATCCCCCTTCTTTTTAAAGGCGTTTTGACCTACAGAGGGCACGTCCATATCCCGGCCCTTGTCCCAATTTTTTATGGGTAAAAATCTCAAAATTGGGGCCTAGGTATAAGCCTGCTGCGGGTATTGTATAAAGTTATAAAATAAGCTAGTTTTTTCTTAGCTTGAAATTTTACCTTCAATTTCGAAGTGCGTGATTTAATGCCCGGGTTTTAAAATTTTGGAAGTAATTGGATAAAGTAACACGTGGCATTCTAGAGTAGAAGTAGGAAGTAATAATGTTATGCGCCACAAAAGGACTTCATAGATAACAGCCCGGGGATATTACCATAAAGGGTATCCAAATCTTATTATGATTGTTTTTAATAATTCATCCGCTCTCTTGCGTTGCCTTCCTATGCTGTGCTGATGAGTCCTAACAAGGACTAAACCGGTCCATGGCAGGAGGTGACGCTTGAGAGTTGGAGTTTACACTTATTCTCCTCTAACCAGAGGTAGTGGTGAAATACTCTCTTTTCAATTAATTTGATTGTTTGAGTTTTAAAATATTAATCTAAATAAATTTAAACTTTAATTTATCAGTCAGTTACGTAACCTTATAGAATGTTTTTATTATTATCTCCTTTTAAATTAAATACTTGACATAATAAACTGACATAATTTCCTTGCAGAAGGTTTACCATAATGCAATTTCCTTTGGTTGTTTGGGTCTCTAGAAATGCTTGCACATTAATTTATAATCACCCCTTAAAACAAGATAAATTTTAGAGGTATTTGCTGCTCTCTATTTCCAACCATTTTCAAGCTTTGATAACGATGGATCCCTTTATGAATGATTAAATTTCCTGTACATAGTGAAAAAAAATCCTGAATACGGTGACATTCAGGATAAGTTAGTTTTTCTGCAAAGAAAACTATTTGTGAATGACCCCTTTGAAAAAAAAACTAAACTGAAAGGTTTTTCACCCAAAGTTTATCCCATCGTGAAGAAAGTTCTCCATTTTGACGTTTCCAGGACAATTAAGAGGGCCCTGCACCCCGTTCTGGAATTTCTCGGAATCTCGGATTGAGAGAAAAAAAAGAAGACCCAGACACCCGAGTTAATCATCCCCCTTCCCATATCAGCTCCCACTTCACTTCAATTCCTACCTCCGAAAATATCGAAATTGCAATTACGCCCTCCCCTCTCAGCAATTCGATTTCCAGGCAACAAGCGGGATGAAAAAATTCCGTTCGAATGAATAAACGAACGGAATCGGAATAAAAAGGGAGGGAAGGAACAGTTTTTCGTCCCTTTGGGAGGAAAGGTGGTAATAGGAGTGTAATGACGTTTCAATTCCAAAGGCGTCAATTATTTTTCCACAAAGGAATCGGATTCGGGGAAAGGAAGATATTAAGAAGCGGAGATGTTTTTTTTCCGTTATTTTCTTTCCGAAAATTATTCCTTTATCTTTCTTATTTTTTACCCACTTTTGTTTTCCTTTCGTAATTTGAATCAAGAATCTTCTCTTATTTAGTGGAAAAGTGTGTGTGTGTGTGTTCGGAATAAGTTTTGATTCGCTGGAAGAAACTCGTGCTTAACTAGTTATTTAGGTTCAGCGTACAAGAGATTCTACTCTGATTACTAAGAAGTTATTAAGCTTTTTTTATTATTATGAATAGAATTGTAATTTAAAATGCCATTTAACTTGAAGTTTTGTTTTAAACTTTTCTTTAAAACTAAGTTTGAAATGAGAACTATAAGTTTCGGTTAAATAAACCAGACTGATATTTTTGTTGATGAAAGCTTGATAAAAGTTTAATAGGGTCTTAGACATTTTTATTGTGCGAAATTATGCATTAAAGCGGAATAGGCTAAAAGCCAATAAGGCTATTATCAACAATTCTTAGAGGTTCTATCCTTTATATTTTATAATTATCCTAGAACAAAAAAGTCAATACTTATAAATAATTACTACAAGGAAAATAAGTTTGGGGTCCGTGCTTTTTGAAGGGAGGGGGACGTTTAGAGTTTATTTTGTTAGATTGTCGGTCAAATCCATTAAGATCTAACTCTCTCATTTCATTCCAAATTAAAATTAGGAAAGTTAAACAATTCACTCAAAGAATAAAATTGCAGTAAAACAAAAGTACACCAGGGGAGTAGGGAGTGGAAATAGTAAAAACTTATTGACAAAAAATCCTAATATTACCAATAATTTCATGATTTTTGTGCCTTCATTATTATATCCCACACACACATTCTTTTTTATTTCCCTACTTTATTATTAAAGCTACATCACGTGAAATATTAACTCTTTTCACTAAAGCTGAAGTGAGCAATCATTTCAAGCAATTTGGCCATTCTTTGAACTTTGATCAAAACGCTTGGGGAAATAAACGCCCCTCGCTTAAAAAAAATAAACAAAAAGTTTTCATCCAGTTATAGTTTGACAGTTGTCCATACATCGTCAGTGATTATCAAAGAAAAGAAAAAAGATCTAGTGATAAAAGTGAGCTAGCATCCAGCCGACTGCATTCTTCTTTTGTGTGGATCCAATAATAAGAAACAATGGAAGCACCAGATCAACTCAACTCCTTTGAGGATGAAGGTAGGCGATGATGAAAGCGTAATAAGGTTTCAATTTCAAAGACGACAATTATTTTTCCCGCTAAGAATGGTTTTCTAAAAAGATATGAAGAAAGGTTTTTGTCCCGGGTGTTTTTGCTCCCGGAATTGTTCTTTCGCTTTCGTTCAATTTTTTCCTTTGTTTCGGTTCTTTTGAAATAAAGAATCTTTTGTGTCGCTCGAAGAATTTTCTTGAACTCGAGTCAATTGTGGTTGGATCCCTTGTTCATTTATTCATCAAAAGTTACTCATGTTTTATGGAGACACCAGAACTTGAACAAGTCGAGGCAAAAACATTGGAAGTTTTGACTTAAAATGTTTTTAAATGCTTATTGTTGGCACCCCAAAGAAATGCCAAAAAAATATGAACTATTTATAGTTTCAGGTTGCGTTTAAAGATATTAATATTTGATTGGAAATTGTCAAAAATACGAGAAATGATAATGTTGGGATGAAAAGTTAATATTTCTGGATATAATTTGTTTCTTAATAACAGGTATCTATAGGAAAAGCTAGTTTATCATTTACAAAAATGATCTATTTTGTTTTTTTACATTTATTCTCAACATTTTATTCAATGGAATTTCAGTGGAAAGGGATTTGAAATAATGATTAATTATGTATTGAAATTTTGACTTTTTTTTATGTGGAAGACACTTCATGTATTCATTGTACTTTTATTAAGTGAGTAGCGAAAATTGTGATGATTAGTTAAGAGTTAATGGTATATTTTCCCTTTTTCAATTGAAATCCTCAAGAAAGTCTATTGTCTCCGACTGTAACTTTTCCCCGTATACTTCTCTGGTTATTATTCATACCTGCATGTTTTTCTCCTGCCTTTTAAAAGAAACAATGAACCATCTCAGTCCTCATAGCTAGTACCTCCAGTTTCAAGGTTCGTAACTTGAGTGCATCCGGATGTCCTAGGAATAGATAAAACTTTTTGAAGTAATATTTCTGAGGTGTATGGATGCGTATGAGTTCTCTATTGTTGAAGGTGATATGTGAGACGAACTCATTTTATGTCACATTAAACGTCCTCTACATGCGACGACACGACACCAATAACCGTTTACGAAACAATAGGAGGGTTATTTAAAAGATTTACTTCTATAATCATTACGCTTTTGTAAGTTTTATTATGCTCATCACACGTCAGTTTAAGCTTTCCATAAAGGTTGAAGAAAGAAAAAATGTGTAGAGTTTACTTAAACTTTTTAACGACATGGAGCTTCGGACAAAAGTTTTATCACAACGTTAAAAGATCTTATTTGCATAGCATGGTTAGCCTTGTAGTGGAACAGAGCTTTAAAAGTTTGCATAAGTTAGGTTATTTTATTTTCAAATAATGTTTTCCTTTTTTTTCTCGTCGCATATTAATTGGTTACGAACTACTAAAAAAGTTATTATTTAACTCTTTATATTAGAGTTATTTTGTAAAAAATTATTTCTTCAAATAATGGAAATTATACGACATCACTGTTGCCATTTTTAATTTATGTACTTTAAGAAAATATCTGTTTTTTATGTCAAATGAAAGAAACTTTCCGTTTTTTGAAGAAGCTTTAAAGTTCTTTTAGATTAGTTGGAGGAGGCGGCTTTTAAAACATTCCATATAATTTAACGAAATTTCATAATTCGTAATGACATTATGACGTCACCCGTCACGGGGAATCAATATACCCCTAGCTAAATGAAACTTGTCCTCGTTTTTTAACCACATGACAACAAGAAATTTTTACTTGCACCTACTTGTTTTTAAAATTAGTTCGTTTAGTGGTGATTTTATCAAATCTAAATTATCTTTGTGGAAAAATTTTCACAGAAAAGGCACACGTTTTCTAGGTATATGAAACTTTTTTTTGTCAAAAACATTAGAAAATATAGTGTAAATAAAAGACCAACTTTTTTAACTCCTTAACTTGACATTCATGTTTTGTTATTTTGCTTCTTCGAATGAAGGCTTTAACCTTTTATCTACTGACGGTACTTACAAGTCCTACCAACTTTAAAACCACATAGAATAGCTATCCTTACGAATATACTGACGATACTTTGCAGTAACACTCTCTTAGTTTTACTCATCCAGGATAAAAAGCAGCAAAGGTTCTATGATGATTATTTCAGCGGGAAATGCGAATACATTTAACTGCAGTTGTGCTTTCAGCTACCATTTTGATCGGATTCCCTCAAAAAGGTAGTTACAGTCAAAAGGAAAATGCATTATTTTTTAAGAATTAAAACTGCGATAAAAAGCTATATGTTTTTTTTATTGTGATAATATTGTAGCCCTCAGTTTACTGACGGTACTCAAAAGTATCAATTTGATTAATTAGCTCAAACGGATTAAATTTCACAAAGATAATTATCAATTTAGTGACTCAAAAAAAACATTTGCGTGAAAAGAATTGCAGAAAATCATAATACAGTAGATAAAGGGTTAAAATTACTACAGTGCTAAAACTTTTATGGATTTCAATTAAGGCTAAAAACCGCATACTAATTGAGGATTTAGATACGATAGAAATCCTCATCATAGAAATCCTTAAAACACACATGCGAGGGCAGTCAAAAGTTTTATCTTCGCCCCTACTACATCCATGCCGACCCACAAATAATCTCTTTCACTGCAATACTCTTCGGATCTGTAAAACTGTTTTTTCCTTGATAGGTGATACTATGCAGAGAAGGTTACTTAATCTTCGCGCGGGCGGCGTCCGATACAATCAGTTCATTCATAAAATAGAGTGCCACATTTAGGAAGTAAGTGGGAGTAATGTTACTGGTAATAATGGGTAATGTAATTTAAAGATGAGATGGATAATTATTCACGAAAACATAGAAGCATGGGGGAAAGTAAGAAATTTTCATGGTCAGAACTAGATTAAAGATTAAACTCTTCCGCTACAGAAATTAGTTGTTATCATTTCATTCGACAATCTGTTTCGGTGGCTTTAGTATGTCTTTGAAGCATCTGGTCTTAGATAAGAAACTGGTTACATTGTTGAACTGTTATGGCACTAATTCGGGAGTCTATGGTCCTAAATAGCTCCATTTTGCAGTATTATGAATTGCCGGACGTTTTTTTTTAACTTTTTCACTCCTAGCCGACCCGAATATTCTTTAGGATTCAACGGAAATCTCAGGCGGAATAGGACTTAAAGGGTAAAATAATATATTCCGTAAACAAAGTATAACAAAGAAATCTATCGGACCGTTCTTTCATGGACAAATCACGATTCGAACTATTTTATAGCATTTAGAAAGTGATGTTAATTGTATTAGTGTATCATAAAATTTCTTAAAATACTAATCTTGGTAAATAAAATATGGACAATATTGTCATGGTGAACGCTTCCAAGTGATACAGGTGGTTCTTAATTCTGTTCTTAGCCCAAAGTATTTCGGTTAAGTGGTCAGCTTATTTCTTCTAATTGGGAGCCATTATTTTAGAGTTTCTGATGTAAATAGATAGATAATATTATATTTTCGTTACTATAAGTTGTTCCCCACACAATACCTGATGAAATCCTTCGATATAGAGCCTTTATTTAGTGATGTTAGAAGAATAGAATCGATAGAAAAGAAATCAGACTGAGTAAGATCAGACAGGGGATCTTTCTTCCGTATCCAATGATCTAGGAGGAGCAGTGAACTGATACCTCTGAAAGGTCATTCGAGAGCATAAAAAGCGGGAAGGAGAGATTAAGACTTAATTCCCAAACGCTCTTAATTATTTCGAAAGAGAAAAGAAGAAAACGAGGAGGGGGAAAGAGAATAAAAAACATAATCGAGTGAAAGAGGATTAGAGCGAATCGAAAAACAGTTTTCGGTCGGAGGGTTCGAGATTGAAGCTTGGCTTGCGAAATCGAAGCCCGTGGCGAGTTTTTTCCCTTTCAAATTGGGGCAAATACACAATTTTGCAGTTCTGCGTGACAAAGCAAAAAGACGTCTGTCGGAGACTTTTGTTTACCAACCGTGAATTGGAGGTGAACACCTGTGTGAAAAACTGAAGGGTAGAATTTTAAATCCCACTTTGTATTTTAAGGGGTCGAGGAGCTTTCAGTTCGTTTTCATGGAATTCGAGTACTTAGGCCTCGAGTCAAAAGTGCTCAAGATCTCTTCAAAACTGCTTGCCTTGCAAAAGGATTCGAGGGTTTTTCACCAGTCGGATTCTTTTTTTCTAGATTTACATTTGAGCATTTTCAGTTGTTTTATATCCTCTAAATCGTGAAGGAATAAATTTATCTAACTCTAGTCAAAAATTATAACTTAAAAGAGTTACTTTTGCATTAGTCACTTTTGTATTTTTTGACAAAAAAAATACTTTTATAACATGAAAACCGAACTATTTTTAACACAGAGCAAGTACTTAAAGTACATTATTTTAAACTAATTAAAAGTTGCATCTCAAATAATTACATCTCAACTACACATTAAACACTTTAGTTTTGTTGTTAGGTAGAATACTTCAACACCTTATTGTGTTAGAAATATTGGATGGTGCGTATTGTTCTTAATATGTTTGAAAAGCGTTAGAAATGTATTTTATAAATAATACGTTATAAAAATGGTGTTGTAAATGTAAAATCGTCACCTAATATAAAACACTAATATCTCCGTTCCGCAAACTTGGGGAATCCCTATCCTTAACGAGCTTCTCCGCTCGCAATTCCGAATATTCCTGAATCAGACCAGAAGATTATTTGATTCTAAAGTGAAGAAGTATGTTAAGAATTTGAAAAGCTTGATCACAAAAAAGCAAACTTGGGTTAAAAAAAAGTTTGAAGTATTGAACCGATGATTACTGTGTTACACAGGTTAGAGATGGAATAAAAGAGACCTTAGCTATCGACTTTAACTTAAATTCACTCACCACTAAAAATATTAGGCGATATATTTGAAGTTAAAGTTTCCCAAAGAATTATTATATCTTTGGTTTGACGATAACAATTGAAGGGCTTGGTGGATAAATTCCCTAATTCTGACTGGAATTCAGTCTCGTTACTTTCGGGGCAGGCCGTGTAACATAGCCCCTTCATCAACCAAGCCCTTCAAATATCTGAGAAGTTAATGAACCCTCCCTTTTTAGAGCTGATCTAGTAAAAATATGAGTGAAAGAATTGGATCAGATTTAATTTAATGACCATACTGATCGATTCCTGCAACTATCTAACGATATCTGCACTGTCATTTATTTGGTGACTGAAACGGCTCGACACTCGTTAGTAGATATTAATACTGATATATTATTACATACGTGTAGGGTGTGATTTTTACTAGCTATCCATTCTGATTCTGGTTCTGGAGATGTGGTGTACGTGTCCCGACTATGTTCTAAGTCTAACTATCCATAGTCACCACTGAAATGAGTAAGAAATTTCTCAAGTGTAGCACCTTTCTGTCTAATCCAACGGTACCTGCACTCTTCTATTATTTGATCTATACATAGGGTTTAATTGGATGACGGATTTAACTCGACGGTTTAATTCAATGTGGAGAGTGTCACATACTTTAGTTATTGGCTCATATAATGACCAAACTTAGCTGTCTACCTAGTAGGCAGAGATGGGCGTAATCAAACTACTTTTGTAATCAGATTAATAATCTGATTACATTTGTAATCATTACATTTGTAATCTGATTACTTTTTGCAGTTTTTAATCTAACTACATTTGTAATCATTACATTTGTAATCTGATTACATTTTGAAATTTTCAATCCAACTACATCTGTAATCTGAATGAATGTAATCTGATTACATTTGAAGTTAGATTACATTTTGTAATCTAAATGTGAATGTAATCTGATTACTTTTGTAGTTTGATTACATTTGTAGTTTGATTACATTTTTAGTTTGATTACATTTTTTGTCTAAATACATTTGTAATCTTCAATCCAATTACTCTGGTACCTTTACCGGAAGTGGTCCACAACTTGCCGGAAGTGGTCCATGACTTACAGGAAGTGGTCCACAACTTACCGGAAATGGTCTACAACTTGCCGGAAGTGGTCTGTTTCTTACCGGAAGTGGTCCGTAACCTACGGAAGTGGTCCATAACTTACCGGAAGTGGTCCACAACTTGCCGGAAGTGGTCCGTTACTTACCGGAAGTGGTCCGTGACTTATCAAAAGTGGTCCACAACTTACCGGAAGTGGTACGTGACTTACCGGAAATGGTCTGTTACTTACCGGAAGTGGTCCATGACTTACCGGAAGTGGTCCGGAAGTGGTCCGTAACCTACCGGAAGTTGTCCATGACTTACCGGAAGTGGTCCACAACTTGCCGGAAGTGGTCCGTAACCTACCAGAAGTGGTCCATGACTTTCCAGAAGTGGTCCACAACTTGCCGGAAGTGGTCTGTTACTTACCGGAAGTGGTCCATGACTTACCGGAAGTGGACCCCAACTTGCCGGAAGTAGCCTGTTACTTACCGGAAGTTGTCCGTAACCTACCAGAACTGGGTCAATGACTTACCGGAAGTGGTCCACAACTTGCCGGAAGTGATCTGTTACGAACCGGAAGTGGTCCGTAACCTACCAGAAGTGGTCCATGACTTACCGGAAGTGGTCCACAACTTGTCGGTAAGTTTCGTAGCACTTCCGGGAAGTTGTGGACCACTTGCGGTCAGTTGTGTACCACTTTCGGTCAGTTGTAGACCACTTCCGATCTGTTTTGGACCACTTCTGGTAAGCCGCGGACAACTTCCGGGAAGATAAGAACTATGCCTATTAAGTTGCGTACCGTTTCCGGTAAGTTTCAGAGCACTTCCGGTCAATTGTGAACCACTTCCGGTCAGATGTGAACCACTTCCGGTCAGTTGTTGACTACTTCCGGTAAGTTGTGGACCACTTCTGGTGAGCCGTGGACAACTTCCGGGAAGTTACGAACCACTTCTTTTAAGTTGCGGACCATTTCCGGTAAAATGTGGACCATATCCGGTCAGTTGTGGACCACTTCCGGTAAGTTTCGGACCACTTCCGATCAGTTTTGGACCACTTCCGGGGAGTCGCGGACAACTTTCGGGGAGTTACGAAACCACTTCTATTAAGTTGCGGACCGTTTCCGGTAAGTTGGGAACCATTTCCGGAAAGTTTCGGAGCACTTCCGGGAAGTTACGATCCTCTATTTTTAAGTTGCGGACCGTTTCCGGCAAGTTGTGGACTACTTCCGGGAAGTTTCGGAGCACTTCCGGTGAGTTGTTGACCACTTCCAGTCAGTTTTGGACCACTTCCGGTCAATTTTGGAGCACTTCCGGTCAATTTTGGACCATTTCCTGTCAGTTGTGGACCACTTCCTGTATGTGGCGGAACAACAATACACCCTATTCGCACCCTACCATTATCAATCAGAAAAAGTAATCAAGATATGTTATATTAGATTACAATTGTAATCTGTAATCAGATTAACGATTACAAAATGTAATCTGTAATCAGATTACATTTGTGCAAAAGTAATCAGATTACAAATGTAATCAGATTACATTTGTGCAAAAGTAATCAGATTACAAATGTAATCAGATTACATTTGTGCAAAAGTAATCAGATTACAAATGTAATCAGATTACATTTGTGAAAAAGTAATCAGATTACAAATGTAATCAGATTACATTTGTAATCGTAATCGTTAATCATTAATCTGATTACATTTTGCCCATCTCTGCTAGTAGGGAATGGTTCATCTAGAATTTAGACCTCCAAAGGGGAAGAATAACATGAAGTACTCTGCATGCTTTCTTGTTGAAGTGCTCCGATGCCACATGTGTCTACTCTGGAAAGGATGTAAAAATGGAACAACTAAAAAAGTGGTGATTTTCTTGGTGAGAATCAATCAGGTTTCTTTAAAATCGATTGCAATGCCGAAATTTAATCTTCAATAGCTCTTTAACTTACTTTAGCATGTGACCGAATGGCCTGGAGTGCTGGAGCGTATTGCTTCGAGTCGAAATGTTCTGGGATCGTACCCCGTCTGCTGATGTGTTTTTTTCTTATAGGATATATATTAACTTTATGAAGGAAGCGACCGTTTCTGGAATAGGTAGTTAATGCAATGGTGTCCCCAGTTCTTAAGTGCACTAGCCAAAAGTGATATGCATTATTTTACATGGTGAAGTATATCACAAGCTGTGAAATTAATTAGAAAAACTGACTAGTTGAGCAGGTGTCCTCGGCTCTAATCCTACCTACCGCTGGGTAAAATTTCAAAATAGTTTCTGGACTTATTTATGAACTTCATATATAATAGAGAACCTAACGAGAGAACGAGTAGCATGGTTGGTTAATGCACTGGTATACTGTTACGGAGGTTCACGGTTCGGTCCTAGGTTTTTATCCCATTTATTTTTTTTAAATGGTGGTGTATCAACTTCAAATTAATTAGTGAACCTGACTAGTTACAGTAGCGGATGGCTTGGTGTGTTAGTGCACCAGTATCCCATCCTAAAGGCCCTCAGATCGAATTCATTTGAGTCTGGGCCTCTCCCCGGGTATAGCACTCGGAAATAAATGCAGTTGGGCATTGATAAATTTGTTCCTGCTTACCCAAAGTGGAGGTCTTAACGTTTTTTCAACCATTAACTGTAACCGTATCAGCCAAAAATTCTTTGGAAAAAATACTATTTTTCAGATTTTTTCCAAGACTTTTATGTCAATTTTCTATTCAAGGCTAACTTTCTTTTACCTTCCAAGGAAATTCATCAATCTTAAAGGAAGGAATACCGAGTCTTCGACGACGAAATATAAAAACTCTGGAATATTCTTAAATAAATTGAAATTAATCATAAACACTTTATCCATCCCAAACCCCACATACCAACCCAGGGGTTTCGTTTAACTTGATATATTTTACCTTGTTTTTTAAGTGGTGACTGAAGCACAGGTACTATTTGATGCAATGGAAATTTGCTTGATTTAAAATCATTTTCCTGATTCTTGAAACGGTGACAATGAAATTCTGCAAAAAAATCCTGGGTAAGTTCTCATTTTTTTAATAACCTTGTCTTGAACATTAAAAAACAAGGGGAGATACTTGAGGGCGTATTTTTTTCTGTCCTTATAACCTCACTGGGTGAAACCATGAACATAGCTTTTACAAAACGTGTGACAAAGTCGCAGTCAGCTGAGCCAAAGCCTCTTGTAACCTTGGTCCTCCTTTTATCGCCCACGAAGGGATAAAAGGCTGAGTCTTGCCTTACCCAACCCAGGAACAGAACTTGGTCCTGCGTTGTGACATCAAGATGCACTGCCACTGGGCTCCTCTTTCAACAGTGGATGAAAAAGGAGCTTCACTTAATATATTTTCTATAGTTCTTGAAGTGGTGACTGACCGAGTGTAGTACTTGGACATATGAGGAGCAAACAGTCAAACCGTGTTTTCTCCAAAAAAAATTAAAAATGAGTCACTGCTATTTTCATGATCTCCACATTAAACTGCACAAAATAATGCTATTATCTTCAACTAAAACAAGTTTTAACCTATTCTAAAACTACTTATAAAATCGAAGTTTCAATTAAAAAGTGTTTCGTCTAGAGCCTGTTTTCAGTCAAACAGTGATTCCTCCAGTCACAGCCAATCATAGCTGTTCTTACTCGTCACGTGACCCACTCACTGGTCAGCGTAAAGTTGGTGATGTAAAAATATTGGTGGGGACTTTTTGATACGAATATAATTTCTAATAATAATATTTCTCTTTATTCAATTACAAAATGATATAAAATAACACTTTAGTAAAATGTGTACTACCTTATTTTCATTCAAAAAGTGTTTTGTCCATGTTGGAAACATTCAAACCATGTTTCCTCCTATGTGTTCGATCAAAACGTGATTTCTCCAAATTTCAAATGCATTTAATAATTAATTTTAAGTTTTTAGGTAAATTATGACTACAAATCTTCTCAGTTACTCGTTATAGAACTAAACAAACGATAGTTAGGTTTTTAAATTAGTTATTTTTTAAGTTATTAGTTTTTTGTGTTTCCTGAAAATCTGTATTTGAAGGAGGAAGCATGGTTTGGTTGTTTGCTCCTCATGGATATACGAAAAAACCGTTCAAAACTAAAACCGTTCAATAAAATATAAACAAATTAATTACATGTGTAAAGCTATGAATTTTTTTGTTTTTTGAACGGTTTTTGTCTGAACGGTTTTTGCACTGAACGGTTTTTTCGCGTCACCCTCCTTCATATATGCTGATTGCCACTTATAAATTTAGTTCCTGCTTAATTCAAGGGGTGTTTTAGCTTTTCAATTGTAACCTTGTCAATCAGATTCTTCAAAAATAATTCAATTTTTATTGACTTTTATGTTTACTGTATTTCATCCAAGTCTATTTGCTTTCTGTTTTAGACGGAAACTAAAATGGGAACTTATGAATATTGGAGTATTTAGGAAGGGAAACTGATCGAAAAATTTTCTTTTGCTTGATTAAATTATAGCACCACCATAACCCCTTTTATGTTTATTTTTACTTCACATATTTTTTCTAATTTTTTTAAAGTCGTGACTGAAGCGCTGGCTGCGTTAGAAGATACAATAGAAAGATGCATCAGCATGTAGAGCTTAATAAATAATAATATATTTACTAACCTAAATAAATATTAATAATAACAAAATAAATAATAACCAAAATTAATAATTCAAGAGAGGTAAAAATTCAAATTGATTAACTAAAATGGTCTTTATTGGGAAATATTAATTGTTCTCTATATTTCTAATTATGCTTAACCCCATGTTTAGGGGCCGTTCAAATAGTACTATTACGTAAGCACCTAAGTAAACCAAAAATGAACTTAACAATAAACTTTGAACAAAAAATTCAACCATTTTGACTTTGGGGGGGTTGGGCAGTTTTCCAATCATAATTATGAGAGGGGTGTTTGGGGTTTGCTTATCTTTGTTGACAAAGGGGAAGAGGGGTCAAAAGTGACCAAAAAACATACTTACGTAATATTTGAATGTCCCCTTACCCCCTTTTATGCATCCCTTTAAAATATTACTTATGCTAGCTAAATTGCTGGAAAGAAAAAAAGATATTTCAATTAATTAAACGCAAAGCAAAATTTTCTAAGCCATTTGCATGTCAGGGCTGGGCACCTTATTTCTGTTAAAAGCAATCAAATGTTAGATATTTCCACGAAACCTAATGAGATAAATTTCCACTCGTCAGAGATAAAAACAACATTCTCAGATAGTTTTAATTTTACCAAATGTTAAAACTTTTATCAGATTCCACTTCAATTTTAGCACACCTCTCCCCGTTAGTAATTTTAAAGAGCACTCGCCCTCTCGCTTGGCTTTTCTTTTTCGCGGCTTTATTGCCCAAGACTTCACTCCGGATGAGTCAGATGTGTTTAAGTTTCAATTTGAACGATCGAAGAACTCGACGAAATCCCCCCCAACTTTGCCTTGCCTATAATTAGAAGAGGGTGAGGAGTAATTTAATTCCAACCCCCTTTCTCCCCCGTCTAAATGGGGTGGGTTGGGAGCGGGGGGATGGAAGGAAAAACAAACGAGGAGGAGAAAATGTAATTATTTCCATAATCCCCGCTACCGTGATTTCTTGTTTTGAGAGGGTTGTTGAGAGGAGACTTTTTTAAGCTCCTGGGAAATTCTTGACGGTTGAGGGGGGATGTGTGTATCAGAGCCAGCTGCGGCAGTTTCGAAAAATACAAGGTGTTCGTGTGTCCAAAGCTAACTCTGGGAAGAAGATGTTTGTGCAATGCGAAGAATGGCGAATAGCAGGGTTTTCAAGAATCTGTAACATAATACATCTTTGGAAGTGAACGGATTTTATGTTTTGTAATCGATCTAATCTGAAAGAATTTTCTGTCGACACTATTCCTAATTGCGTCTCTTACAAATAAGAAGGGCACAGATTTAAAAACAAATTAAGGTTTAAAGTTTTTTTATTTTCTCTAGTCGGTATGGTTGTTCTATCTTCAGGAAGTCCTCTCTCAAGTAACCTAAACACTGATGGGGGTTTTCTTGACGTTGACACAAAATGCTACAGGAACACCTTTGGTTATGGCATACCATAGTATTTAATTTTCATTTTTACACAGAGAAATTTCAGTTTGATTAGACCTCCTTAGTTCCGTTTTGTTAACTACCTCTTGTTTCCTTTGACTGAAGCGATTTTTTTCAAGCGGAATTAACTGTAATGTCTCATTTTATCAATACAGGTAGTTTACAAGTAGAAGTTGGCCACATAGGAAATTTCCAATGAACTTACTATCTTAGATTTAATCCGATTTCATCTCAGGCACTAAGTCAGAAATAACGAAAATTAAACTATCGTTATTAATTAAACTATCGTTATTTGACGATATTCTTTATTTCAAGTCTGTAGTATAATAACATCGTTAAAAATCGGCGAATTTAGCGTAGGGTGAATTGCCCAGTGATTGAACACTTATTTGGATTTTCGATTTTCCCATTTTAAATATTCCTAGGGCTTTTCTCGGTCAATTCTTAAAAAAAAAGTAGGAGTTTCCATGCAGCTTATTTCACAACAGTATGTTAAAGGGGTTTTCAGACCGCAGAATTTGATATACACTGCAGTAAACCCCGTTTGCCGCAAATATGAACAACGCCTCTTCCCTGTGAATGAGCACCGAAAGTAATCACCAGTTTTAGCATTCTGGAAAAGTCTATAAGATTATTTGGTTTATGCATGCCAGGAATAGGAATAAACCAAACACATGTCTTGTAGACTTTCCCAAAAAACTGAAACTGGTGACTAATTTCAGTAAATATTTTTTTCTAAATGAAGTTTTTGGATTTTTCGTTGCATCGGTATTCGTTTTAACGGGATTTCATTGTATCTTCTCTGATTTTTTAAATTAAATTAGGATGATAGATTAAAATTGCAACAGTTAAGATAGCTGTGTGTGTGAGCCATCTCAACATATTCATCATGGTCCCTTTACTAAAGGAACACTTTATTCCCCTGATTTTAATGATTCTATAAAGCGTTGTAGCTAAGTTGGACTGTTCAATAGGGCGTATCACGATAAACTTTTTTTCGAAATTCAAAAAGGCATACTGAAAAAAAGTTGCCTTAGGGGTCATATGTTCACCATGGAAAATTTCAGCCCGATCAAAAAATGTTTAGGTCCCCCGGAATTGGGCCAAAGTTTTGGAAATTGCCTCATTTTTCAACTAATTGGCCGAAACCTCCAAGATAAAATTTTTATATAAAGTTCATAATTTTTCTAGGATAATCTACTATCCTACCTTATAGTTGGCAGTTGGTTTCATATTTTTACTACTCTTCGTTTAGGAGTAATAATTTTTTTTAATATTACACGATATTCGTGAAGTTGTTTTTCCTGCATTACTAAAGTTACCATAAATCAAGTTCTATCTACCCTAGAAAGTTGTAGTTTGTGTCATTTTGATTAGAATTTTATTTTCTAACATATTTTATGCCCTGTACAAATTATTTTGGTTTTGTTTTACCTGAAACACCGTGTATAATTATAAAAATAGTACTAATTTTGTCGTTTACAGTAATATTTTTAAAACTCCTATGATGTGAATTTGTTAAAAGAAATTTGTCCATAAAATGCACATGAACTCAGATAACAGTACATAATAATTCAACTTTAATATATTTACTAATAATTCTAGCTATTCTAATTAAATGAAAAGTATTTGATTTATCCTTTTTTAAGACTAATTTTTTGGTAAAGAGTAAAAATTCTAACTACAAATAAAACTAACAAAAAAGCCAATATTACAAATTATAAGTAAAATAAGATTTATTTTACATATTCACTAAGTATTACAGTATGTATAAAGGAATACATACACTTTTACTCATAGTACATACAAACATTTTTGTTCCTTTGTTTCTGAAGAAGCATCTAAGAAATCCCGTTTAGTTTCAAACTTGGAAAGGAATTTACTGTCCAATAACCTGGATTTAATTAACACATCACAATTTTTGAACCCAGAATTACGAAGGGGAGCTTCAATGACTTCCTTCACAATATTTTCAACTGCTTGGGTGTGCGAAGGAAAATTTTGAACTCCTTTCTATCACTCAATCCAGTTTCAACGATTAGCTCGATTTTTTCTTTATTTAAGTTATTCAGAAGTGGGGGTTCAGTTACAGTCACATAGACTGACAGTTTATGATGTCTACGATATCATCCGCCTCGAAATTTACTTGAGGTGATTTAAAAACCCTTTTTCCTATAGGGAATTAGCATAAGGTACTTAGACAATGATCTAAAGGATGGGGTTAAATCTACCATGCAAAGGTATGCCTTTAGGGTGAACCCAGATCAACTTCTTTTAAGAAATGTTATTTGACCCTCAAAAAACATCAGATCTATGGCAAATAAAAAATACAGGAAGCTCGCAAACCCCCTCAAGTAAATTTCGAGGTGGATGATGTCGTTGACATCATAAACTGGTAGTCTATGATTGTAACTGAACCACCACTTCTAAATAACTTAATAAAAAGAAGAAATCGAGGAAATCGTTGAAACTGGATTGAGTGATAGAAAGGAGTTCAAAATTTTCCTTCGCACACCCAAGCAGTTGAAAATATTGTGAAGGAAGTCATTGAAGCTTCCCTTCGTAATTCTGGGTTCAAAAATTGTGATGTGTTAATTAAATCCAGGTTATTGGACAGTAAATTCCTTTCCAAGTTTGAAACTAAACGGGATTTCTCAGATGCTTCTTCAGAAACAAAGGAACAAAAATGTTTGTATGTTCTATGTGTAAAAGTGTATGTATTCCTTTATACCTACTGTAATACTTAGTGAATATGTAAAATAAATTTTATTTTACTTATAATTTGTAATATTGGCTTTTTTGTTAGTTTTATTTGTAGTTAGAATTTTTACTCTTTACCAAAAAATTAGTCTTAAAAAAGGATAAATCAAATACTTTTCATTTAATTAGAATAGCTAGAATTATTAGTAAATATATTAAAGTTAAATTATTATGTACTGTTATCTGAGTTCATGTGCATTTTATGGACAAATTTCTTTTAACAAATTCACATCATAGGAGTTTTAAAAATATTACTGTAAACGACAAAATTAGTACTATTTTTATAATTATACACGGTGTTTCAGGTAAAACAAAACCAAAATAATTTGTACAGGGCATAAAATATGTTAGAAAATAAAATTCTAATCAAAATGACACAAACTACAACTTTCTAGGGTAAGTAGAACTTGATTTATGGTAACTTTAGTAATGCAGGAAAAACAACTTCACGAATATCGTGTAATGTTAAAAAAAATTATTACTCCTAAACGAAGAGTAGTAAAAATATGAAACTAACTGCCAACTATAAGGTAGGATAGTAGATTATCCTAGAAAAATTATGAACTTTATATAAAAATTTTATCTTGGAGGTTTCGGCCAATTTGTTGAATATTGAGGCAATTTCCAAAACTTTGGCCCAATTCCGGGGGACCTAAACATTTTTTGATCGGGCTGAAATTTTTCATGGTGAATATGTGACCCCTAAGGCAACTTTTTTTCAGTATGCCTTTTTGAATTTCGAAAAAAAGTTTTTCGTGATACGCCCTACTGTTCAAGTGTTCATTCACTGAGAAATTCACCGTTTTATCTAATAATAAATTTCATTCATTTTTTATTTAAGTGCTTTCTCTTGTAAGCTGACTAAGAATTACCAAATGTGCCATTCATGATTTACAAAAACATTTTTTAAATTAGTAGTTGGTTTGTAATTAATTCTTATCTGATTAATAACTTTAAATAAACCAGTTACTAAAACCTTTCTTGTTCTTATTGTAATTTTTTTTATTTTAGGTTGAAAGTTTGATTCACTTTTGAAAAATGGATTTACCAAGACTTTGAGTTAACAATGTAGATGATATGTGATAAAACTTCAGCCCCCACAATTTTACAAGAGGAAAAATTTCAACACTCAAATTCAAACAAGCTTCATATTTTGTCAACTTCGTGTCATCTAAAATGTGACCATTCATCCCAACGATCTATTTTCTTACTGGCTTCTGTGAAGCTCCGAAATCTTTATTCGACCTATATTTTACTTTGCCTAAAGCCACTGTGCAAAAAATGTTTAGGCTAATAAAATTCTCAAGTGTGTTAGTTAGATTAGAAAGAGTTTTGTAGTTAAAGCAGAGATGAAATATACTTAGTAATGTTCATTTGTGATAATGATAGAAAAAATCGTATATCTCATACAAGATAAAAGTAAATATCTAGGAAAATGAAGGGGACTTAAAAAATGTCGACATAAACAGTTCTGGTGTAAAAGCTCACATCATCGTCATCAACTCAATGAGTTATCTGTCAATATGGTGCTATTAACAAACAAGTATATTCATTCACAAGTCATTCCCAAGAATCGTCGACCATCCTTGTTGAACCAGTATAATGTAACATAGATTATCAAGTTATTAAAAAGATGCACATTAGTTTGAAAAAAAAAGGAATATAATCTTATCAGAAGTATTCAAAGATATTTATACATGAAACAAAACATATTTGACTTAGAAGGGGAAGTGGTTGATAAAGATGCATCTGGGATGAAAAGGGAACAGTATCGAGCCAATTTTTGCAAGATAAATGTTTGCAAATATTTTTGATACACGCCTTTTGTTCATCACATTATAGCGAAAATGTTAAAAAGTTTCAATTCTTCATTAGAGACTTTGTGGTTTCTCATTTTTCGCACGATGCTTGCAAGAACACTACTGCTCACCTACGTCCTCCTCTTCCCTTCGGACGCCCTCCCCTCGTGCCCCCACCCCTGCCAGTGCGACGGTGGCAAATACGTCAGTTGCCAAGGTGACAAAACCCAAGGGCTGCCCCCAGGGCTGACCAACGCTTCACCCCAACGGCTGCAACTGAAAGACTTCGAGGACCTCTCCATGTCCTCGGACCTGAAACCCTTTGGGAAGGGGCTCAGAGACCTGCGAGTGACAGAGTGCGGATTGAAGAAGCTGGATCTGGCGCCCTTTCCGGATCTGGAAAGCCTGGATGTCACCGGGAACGACATCGAGTCGATCGAGGGGAGGGACTGGGGGCAGTCTCCCCCGCACCTCCTCAGCCTCGTAGTCAAGGACAATCACGTCGCGAGTATCGAGGACAGCGCTTTGGAATGCCTCGGAGGGTTCCTGGAACACTTGGACTTGAGTGGGAACCATCTGGAGCGGCTCACCACCAAGACATTCTCAGGCCTTACAAGGCTCCAGACCCTGAACTTGGACCGAAACGACCTAAAGGTGATCGAGTCCGGGTCCTTCCAGGACCTTCACGACCTCAACCGGCTGTCGCTGAGCGTGAACCCCCTCTACGATCTCCCCCGGCTGGATCTGTTCGGCCCCAGGCTGAGAGGGGTGGATCTGACCAGCACCCACTTGGAGAGAATACCCCAAAGCTTGTCCCGCTCGGTGACAGAACTACGGTTGCCTGGCAACAGACTGAAGCGGGTGAGCGCAGGGGACCTGGACAGCTATCCCCTGTTGTCCATGCTGGTGCTGGACGACAATGGCCTTGAAGACATCGAGGACGATGCTCTAGGGAGACTCGAGGGCCTGTCGAGGCTTTGGCTCAACAATAATCTTCTGTCGCGTGTGCCGGCCGGGCTGCCCGCCAACCTCAACATCCTCTACATGGAACAGAACCATCTGGGGCAGCTGCCGAAAGGCGCTTTTGGACAGTTGACGAGCCTACAGCAACTGTTCCTGCAAAGGAACCAGATCCAGGAGGTATCTTCATGCGCCTTTTGCGGGTTGGACGATCTCAGGAACCTCGATCTGAGCCGGAACTGGATCCGAATCTTGCAGCCAGGAGTATTCTCTAACCTCACCCGCCTGCTGACACTGGATCTGTCACAGAACCCTCTGGTGAGAATAGACAGCGGCTCTTTCGATGGCATGCCCCACTTAGTCTCGCTGCACCTGTCCCGAGTCTCGAGTTTTTTGGAAACTTGGAATGACACTAGTGAAGTCGGTGCAAGAGCGGGAGACGAAAGTATCTTGGACCCTGCTCTTCTAGAACCGAACGATTCCCGACATGCCGACATAGAGACACCGGGAACATCGCATAAGAATGATAGTCAACCAGAAGAGTTTCGCATCTCCGAAACGGTGCTGGAGAACCTGGAGTCGCTGCGGACGCTAGAGATGAACGACAGCCCTGAGCTGGCCCGGGCCGTGCTGTCGTCGACACGGTTGCTGCACGCACTGCGCGGGCTGCGGGAGCTTTCTGTGGAGCGCTGCGAGCTGAGCAGCCTGCGCGAGGACTTCCCTTCCTTCCTGCCCTCGCTGCGGCGGCTGCGCCTCGGCAGCAATGGCTGGCGCTGCGACGCGCGCCTGCGCTGGCTCAGCCAGTGGCTGCGACGCGGCGCAGCGGATGACCTGCGAGTCGAGGGAGACGTGCGCTGCGCCGCACCACCGCAGCTGGCGCAGCGGCCGCTCGCAGACCTCACAGAACTCGACTTCGAGATCAGGCCCAGGTCCACCCTGGTGGTCAGGCTGAACATGCTAGTCCCGGCGACGACGTCAGAGTGGTTCGACCCACCCACTGAACAATCCCACGCGAGAGACTCTGAGGGACTTGTGTCGGAACTATCTCCTCAGACAATAGGAGGCGAGACCTCTTCATCCACCAATCCAGTAGAGGACACTTCATTCGCAGAGAGTCCTCAAACTTTCAAAGGGGAATCATCGACACACACGAGTTCACACACTTCCCCTCTTCCAGAGGACAGTTCTTCCCAATTATCAACAGAGGGAGCATCAGCTCCTCGAACGGTGTCCTTAACCACTACCCCATCGAACCAGCGTGTGAGTTCTCCCCCTACGAACCGCATACAAGCGTCGGCTAGGGTGTCGCGCTACGGGAGAGATTTCGCCACCCCCTCTGGAGTCCTCCCTCTACTGCTGGGGGGCATTGCGGTGGGGGTGGCGGGGCTGGTGGGGGTGGCCGTGTGGCGTCGCAGACTCTCGCATTCCGCCAGAAGGCGCAGCGTCGTGACATACCATCCTCAAGGGGACGAAATGTCCATTGTGACTATGGCAGAGGACCGGCTGTACTACATAAGGGAGAACGAAGAACTGTTGTCAGACAATAGCAGCAGTCAAATGTATTGAGATCAATCATACTTGAGTCAGTGTTTCCAAACAGTTGAGATGTTTTAATTTTCAGGACAACTTTCAATCTCTAACAATGATCAGCAGAATAAAATTGAAACACATTTGCACAAAAATATGCATTAAGAATTAAAAATAATTATTGTAAAATGTTTTTCCTACTGTTCTTCTAATAATGTGCCAAACATACAAAAATAATTTCAAACACGAGATATAATTTATCTCCTACCTTTCGCCAGTGAATATAAAAGTATAATAAACTAAAATATAGTTTATAATGAACTAGAATAAAAATAATTTTTCTAAATTGTCTCGGTTAACGTTATCATATTAGTGTAGGAAGAATCCTCAAAGCTACAATAGCATCTACATATTGCATTACCCAGAGCACTGACAGTAAAAAATAAAAAGCAGTTTTCAGTTATTTTTTACAAATTATTTGTGGTGAAATGCATGAAACTCTATCCTATAAAGTTAAATGTTTACACAAATCAATAGTTAGATAAATTTGTGCATTATTCACAAGAAAATATTTTCTTAAAATGAATGAATAGGATCTAAATATGCTCATAAGTCCTGAAGTACTCTACACAACCTTAAAGCTAGCAAGCTTTTTTTATGTTTGGAAACTCTGAATTCAGGTAATTCATTGTATTACTGATGCCAAATCTCATTCTGGAACATATGGATATCATAAAACTCATCCTAAACAGTTGAACGAAACAGTCATTCATTAAGGCATGTCTTGTACCACACTAGGTAGTCTCAGAAGTGGGGTTAGCACTCCGAAATTGATATTATTTATTATCTGCTTGTTGCGAAATGCAACCAACCATGAAATAATACCATCTTATATTCAAAAAAAGTTTCTGCATAAACATATTGTTTTTTGTTAAGATTTTTAATATGATGTTTAGTACATTTAATTGTGGTTTCGCTTTTAATTTATTAAAAAAATTGCATTGCTTCTACATTATATTTTAAATCCTATTACTTTCAAAGCATAAAAGCCAAAATTGACAACTATTACATGTAGGGGAGAGTGGGGCTATTTCGCACATGGGGCACATTCAGACAGACTGCATTTCCCCCAGTAATTATAAATTTAAAAATCTGAAAAAAATACCAGTATATGGAAGCATGACTACCACCTCCTGAGTGAATTTTCAAAGCCCTGAGCCATTTTGTTGTATACGTACTAGAAATTTGCTAGCTTTAGAAGCAGCAAAGTAAATTTTCTTGTCATTTTGGTGGCGTAAAATATCAATCAAAAATAACTCTCAAGTGGACATTCAGCATTTTATTCAGTATAGGCACTACTAAAGTAAGTTTCTAGAAAGGTTTTATTTCCCTGCTTTAATTATAAATATCTTGTTGGGACGTGGTAAGCTTGAACTGGTAGATGGGGCACATTCGTACACCAAAAGATGGGGCAGATTTGGACAGTGCGAATGTGCCTCATCTTTCCCATTTTTGATTATGAAAGTGATTTATATGTTTATAAGTGCAGTATATTTAATAACTTGAAGTTTAATTGTTTTTTATTGTAATTGTTTCAAAATTTGGTGGTTATAGAAAATAACATCTTAAAGAAAGCTTCAGTTTTAAGGAATTTAGACCCAGATTTAACATTGAAGAAATAAATGTCCCTGATAATTGTTTAATACCAATTGACTTGGACATAAGTGATTTTATTCTAGTAGAATTTGCTACTAAAAGAAAATTTTTTTATGTTGGTCAAATAGAAAATTTGGAATTGAATGGTGCTTATTTAAAATTAATGATGAAAAACTTATAAAACTTTAAAATTAATGAAAAAACTTTTATTTTCCCTGTAAGTAATGATTCAACATTCATACAAAAAATAATATCGTATTAAAAGTTCCCCAACTGTCAGTTTCAGGTGTTAATAAGCGAGCTGTTGGTCCACTTTCCTTTGGAATAAAACCTGACAGTTAAAATATTGGTTGAACTTTTTCTAACTAATATTATATTATGTGAAGTATGTCAATATGCAATATATTCTTCATTAATACAATTGTTTTCTTCCTTAAAAACTTAGATATTCAATATTTTCTGAAGCTGTTTTCTTTTTGTAAAAAAATCATCAATTTAGAGGAAAAATATGTAAAAGTTCGAAATATTTCGTTTAATTATCCTTACTTCAAAGTGCCATAAACTTTTTAGTTTGTAGAAATAATGTATAATTTTTTGCATGTGCACGAATGTGCCCCACCCATGGGGCACATTCGCACGAAATTTCTCGTTTTTTAGATTGATGATATAGGTTAGAAATTCTAGATGAATGTGACCAATTATAGTTCTTAAATATCGGGAAAAGTCTTAACTTTCATTTGAATCCGAGTTTGTTTCAATATCTCATCTAGATCCAGAGAAATATGCCGAAATGCACTTTTTGTGCGAATGTGCCCCACTCTCCCCTACTAATACATACAGGGTGTTTCAAAAAAGACCCCTAACTTTAAAAATTCATAGAAAAAAAACTAAAAGAGATAACAACACGTTGTTTGCGTCTACATTATCTTTAGATTAATAAATTTTTTTGCTCAAAATATGATATAACCTAATACCGTTGAAAAAACAGTATCTTCAAAATTGTGGAAAAAGCTATGCTTTGAGTCCATATTGCGCTCATCTTTGGGTGTCCGAGTTAGTGAAAATAATTGATTCTAGGATCGAATGATTATGAAATATTTTATAGTTTTGCTCTAATTGATTATGTTCATAAGGTTTTTTCTTTTTATTCCCGACGAAAAACCGAATAAGGATTCATCCCATGCTATTTCAATGGTAGAGTGATGCCCTATATATTTGGATTTTTAAACAACACTTGTTTAAAAATTTGTGTAAAAAAATTTCATTGTCTAAGAATAAAAAAGCAGCAAGCCGCGTGTTTTTACCACTTTTAGTTTTTTTCTATGAATTTTTAAAGTTAGGGGTCTTTTTTGGAACACCCTGTACTTGGTCGCCACTATGCATTATTTTAAAAGCTTTATCAGATTTAAATCCTACTACTTTTGAGAGAATCAGAACCTTAACCAACAGGTGTGGTACAAATTGGTCTTCCTCATTCTTTCATTGACAGCATGTTTCAAAACCAAGTATCATTACACTGTATATATTGTACTACCTTTGGTTTATTTTCGAAAATTTTTTAAGGCGTGAGGCTTGCTATCAGGAGGAATGCATGATTAAGAACCATATTAGCAGTTTTACTAACTCACTTTGTTTGTCTTAAGGGCAGAATTTTGAAATGGATTTTAAACTGACTTCCTGGTGAGCTAGAGATTTGAAACTCAAAAAACATAGCAATCAAGAACAATCGTTTTTAGTTTAAATAATGAAATAAAATCTTATATAAAAATAATTTTTTTTCACTTTTTTTCTTTAATTTTTAGGAAAATAACAAGTAAACAATTTGATAAGTTATTGATAGATAGGAACAACTTAAATAAAGAAGAAATATTACCCAAATGTCTGGTCATACTTTCATTAAGATATGTTTAAGTTGATTGCTAAATTACACGCAAGGTAGACAGAAAATAATTACTGATATAAAAATCTCTAATATTACAATGTTTTTTAAAACAGTATAACCTTTACAAAACAAAGGTCCAGTAGCTATAGCTCTGCACAAGCAGAGCAAATGAGAAGCTCTCTATACGCCCGCATGGTGTGAACATTGCTGAGTTCATATGAGGATGTAAGCCACTAGGACAAGACCATAGTTTGTTTATTCTTGCTAATCATTTTTCCTAATATTTTTTTAAAACTTTATTAAGACCTCATAAGTTATTTCCATAAGTAAACTCGTCTCCTGTGCCAATAAAACCAATAAAATTTATAGAGTAACACAAGTCTTCTACTTTTCCTAATTTAATGCAGTTTTATGTGTGACAATATAATCCAAGTTCGAAATCAATTGTTCTTGTTAAACTATATTTTTCATAAGCCATAAAAGAGATTATTTTCTTTTAGATAAATATTGGAATTCATTAAAAGCTAAATAAACTGTACAAAAATCATTCAAATCAATGCTATAGAGATCACTGTGGTAGCCTTTTTCTTTCATCAATAAAATTCTAAAAATTAATATGCAAGATTTTGCAAATATTTTCATCTTAAAATTTAGTTGAAAAACATGTCTAAGTAATGTTTTTATTTTAGCAATCCAATATTATAATTATATCCATTAGAAATGGCCATAGTACAAAAAAATGAGCATACCTTCTACATTACAGAAAATTATCTCATTAATAGATTTTGAAAAAAATAAGAATAAAAAACTTTAAATGTTACTATGAATGACTTTTTTTCAAATTTTCCTCAGAAACAGCCTTGATAAACATGGGATTAATATGATTAACTGTGCTAATATGTGCACCTAACAAATCGCTGAATAAAGCAACAATCCATACAGTCACATGGATTGTCTTGGAGGTCATAAGAGATCCGTCATTTTAGTGAATACTATCAGCATGTCATCCCTTCTTTACCTGTATCTATTTTCTTGAATTTTAAATAAAAATCTTTTAACTGCTGCAAGTGTCATTTCAAAGTATTGTTGCAAGAGGGGAAAAGGTGAAGGGTAATAAACACTCCTTTTCATATAGATTTTCCAAATAGCTTCCCTGCTGTTGTCAGCAGTGACCAAAAATAATTGCAGATTTGCCTTCTGGAGGAGGCTCAACTGTTATTCATTGAAGGAATCCAATGAAGCTCTATGAGAGGCAATTCAAAAAGCAGGACTAAATTTCTTTACCTAGCTATACTAAAAGTTCACAACTTAATAAATATTATATTTTTGAGAAAATTGGTCAGATGGGGCCAATGGGATAATAAGAGTGGTGTTCAAAAATTGGTGAAATAAAAATTTAATCAATGAATGTAATTGATAAAGAGTGTGAGTGTAGTTCTCAAGTAGCAAAAATAGAGCAAGATATGAAGTGTTTTTAATGAAGTGTGTTTAATAGCAGTATTTAGTTTCAAAAGTCGGAGATGACAAAGAGGGAGAAGAAATAAACTTATGATATGAGAGGGTGGGGTATAAAACCCCTGATAATTCTGATGAAGACCCCTAAATGCATAAGTTAGAATATTTTGCTAAACAAAAAACTTATGGAAGATAACCAATGAACAAGATTTTAGAAAGTGACTATACATACTAGTTAGCATTTTAAAATCAAAACCTTTCATACCGCTTAAGATTTACAACATCAGTAAGGATTTGTTAGCTAATGTACATGCTTTATTTTAAAAATCAGTACAAAAATATAAATATTCTTAATAATTAAATCGCTTATTTCAGAAATGTGTTAAACGCAATGTTAATCCTATGGGGTTTAACACGTTTCTGAAATAAGCGATTCAATTATAGAGCTTAAGCAGGGAAAATGGGAAAATAGTTTTTTGCCAGTTGTATCAGGTAAACAGCATTGTCCTTGATATTGACAGACATGGACACCAGAAATGTTTTTGTGGATTGCAGTGCAGTCATCCTAAAAAAAGACATTTTTTTAACACGAGAGAAACTTTTTAAATCATTTCAGCTTTTTGGGGTGCGTTTAGAAGAAATTTGAGTTTGTTCCTTCACAAAATTTTTATCTTAATTAAAACCCTTAAAAATGAAATTTTACAATATGTTTCCTTCTAAAAACATATTTTTTAAAGTTTTCTACCATTATTTTACCTTTGTTATTCTTTATAAATGTTACATCACTAAAACAAGACCCTATTTTCACAAAAATAAGACTTGGGCCGAAAGATCTTGATTTAGCACTCATTTTAAATTTACAAAATCACAAAAAGATTATTATTATTTCACAAAAAAACAGGATCCTTCACAGAGTCAAAACAGACCCCCAGCCTATTCAGTGAGATGGACTAAGAATATTGATAGTGATCTTCTTCAGTACATAACATAATAAAAGCATTACTAAAATGGCTCATGATATTTTAGATCAGGAATATCTCCAAAAATGCACAATTCCAGGCCTTCATTGGTAAAGAAATGATCAAATTGGTGTTATTTTTGATTAATGGATACACTTAAAAACTATTGTATTAAACAGTAAGCAACAGAAATTCTCAAACATGGTGGCTAATCCATCTTTAAAATTCTTAACTGAACAAGCATCTTTGCTCACAAAATAAAATAAAATCCTAAGTTATTCTCCTATGAACTTATTTTCTTTACTTTAAATTTTAACTCAGAAAAAATATTTGGAAATCAATTTTACTTATAAAGCATTTATATAGTTTGTAAAGCTTGCCTACACAAAGAGGAGAAAAACAAACTTATTTTTAAATATTTCTTACAACCTATTTTTTATTTATAAAGGTTTAAACAAAATAAACCTAGAAGCAAAATAAGATCTTTAAGATTACTTACATTTCTGGACTAGACTGCACCCATGCAGCAAAGGCATTGGCACTGTCTAATACATGTGCCAGAACAAACAAAGTCCCTTTGGAGACCATGACAAGAACATATCTGGACCAGGTTGACACGTAAGCAAAGTACAAGACAAAGTATTCTTCTAACTGTGGATTAAAAATAAAGGTTGTTAAATCTATATCAGGGTGTCCACTTAATTCTAAGCTAAGAATTCCCTGAGTTTTCCAGGACAATTGTTTTGATTTTCCAGGTTCGGTCAAACTAAGGCTTTAAGGCGTTTCTTTCTTTTTTTTAAATTTTTGGTGATAAGATGGAACTTTTATTTTCCTTCTATTCATATACAGTTTATTAAATAAACTTGATAAAAAATAACTGAAAAAATATCTTCTAGAGATTAGTATTAATTGGTTGAATGATACATTAATTTTAAAATTAGACATTTAATTTACAGATGTTTTACTCATTGAGAAAACTAAACCGTTTTCTTTTTCTCTAGAAAAGCTTCGACCAATTCTGAGACTGAGCAAAAACTCAAAAGGTAAAAGGAATACAAGATTTGAGAAATGACTATACAAATACACTGACTAGAATGGGTGTTGATCCAGGTTTAATTTTTGGGGGTGCATTTTTGCGAAATGAAATTATTTTAATGAAAACTGAAGTCAGATTATATTTGATCTTCAAATTATTCTGAAAAACTAAAATTCAGAAATGTTTAGTTGATAATCAGGAGCCTTCAGTAAAAATTAACTTTAAAAGGCTAATGCTCAAAAAGTATCAAATTATTCAGAAATTTAACTGAGAAAAATTAAAACTTCAATTTTAAGTAAAATATCCTATTTGTGTATAAAGACTACCTTGTAAAGAAATTTTATTTATTTATTTTCATAAATGAGCTGAAAATCGTATCAGGTTATATTTTTTTGGAGGAAAAAACTACCTATCACTCACAACCATATTATACCTATAAAATTATTAAACTTAAATTAAGACTTAAGCAGAGTAATTCAAGTTTTCCAATAAAGTTTCTTTCAATTTTTCTACTTAAAATAATTTTAATTTGAGCACCAATAAAATAAGACTTCATAAGCAAGTCTTTGACTTAAGAATATCTCTCCATGAAAAAGCTCAAGTCCGTTTTTCACAATACACCAAATGCGAGAAGCCGACTTTACAGACGATTACGCCCCGTAAAATAGGCTTCTCCTCATCTTTAGGCTGCATGGTAAGAACAGCATGAACATGGCTTTCTTTGAATAAAAGTTGTTTTTCCGTAATACAGTAAACGAACGAGGAGAAGGCGCCTTTACAGGCCGAGTCGCGCGAATGTATCGTGCCACGCCGGTGCGCCTGCAAGCTAGATGCCGTTGATTGGACTAAATACCGGAGATGGTAACTCCACAACGTAAAAAAAGGCTGGGAAAACGCTACGCATCATACAAAATCACATTTTTCCAGAATATTTTTGGAATTCCCTGAGTATTCCAGGCTTTCCAGGGCATTTTCGAATTCCCTGAGTATTCCAGGTTTTCCCGGTTTCCAGGGTTAGCGGACACCCTGTATATATAAATATTTTTTATTTATTAAAATTGATAAATTAACACATTAAAACAAAACATGAAATAATTTGGCAGGAAATTTAAAAATGGGATTTATTTAGGCTGTCAAATTGTATTGCATACATGCATTATTGGGGTTTATGGTAAGAAGAAATGCATTAATTTATTATTAACCCTTTCAATCCTAAGCCATCCGCAGTTACTATTGCATCCAATGAGAAATTTGGGTCAGCTGGGTCTGAAAGGATTAAACAACTGTCCCTTTTATTTATGAGTACCTCTGTACCCATGAGTACCTCTGTAATTTTTAGCAGACCTTAAAATTTACTGATACACATCAATTTTAAGGATGCAAAGGTTCAAATTAGATGCAATTTCAAATTGAAATTAAATTCAGTTTTTAAAATAACAGTCACATGAGACCTTAATTAAGTTTTTAATCTAGATGAGGTCAATACCACATTGTCAGCAATTAAAGATTAATACCTGTAGGGGAGGTAGAAGAAAAATAAACATTTTTTCCTTTTTTAACTACACAGAAATACACAGTAGAAGAAATATTAGAATACTGAAAGCCCTTTTCAAATTTCATAGTTTATCTTCAAACCTACCACTTGGAGTAGAGGAGGAATATTTTGACTGCACCACACTCGGAGGCTAAGAGTGCTCTTCCACATAAGGCTTGCAATTTCAGACATTTTTGAAACAGTGAGTTCCAGGAAAGGCAAAAGTGTACCTTTGCACCAGGAAGTCACAACCGGGAAATATTTCTGACATAACCTAAAACAACCAATATAGTTTCATTCAGGCAAATAAATCGGTGAATACAACTTCAAAAAAAACATACAATTGCAACAACTTAGAGAGAAATATTGGTAAATAACCCTGGAATAATTTGAACTTTAAAATAGTATGCTAGTTCAAAATTAATTTTCAATTCTCAGATATGGTTTGTAATTTGTAAGACTACAACATAAGATATTTTTTCTGTAAACCCAGTGTTTCTACAATTTAAGAATTTATCAAATAATGTTCTGAAAACAATGAAAAAATGAGACACTGGGAAGTATTGGTTGAAGAGTATAGAAAGTTTGAAAGCTTGTGAATCAAATACATAGGCTAAGGGTACATCCATAAATTACGTGAGGCGTTTTTTCCAAAATCTGGACCCCCCCCTCCCCCCTTGGTGAGATTTTGCTGGACCCCCCTCCCCCAAGTGAGATTTACCTACAACTTTTTAAAAATAATTTGCAGTTACTTATCTGTGTGTATCCTTTCTCATACTTAAAAAAAAGAAAATCGTATGATTTCTAACATAAAAAGTTTACGAGAGATTTTAATCGACCCCCCCTCCCCCCTTGGTGAGATATGGTGAGATTTTTCCAAACCCCTCCCCCCTTTTTGACCTCACGTAATTTATGGATGTCCTCTAAATGTGTGAGCGAAGAACAATAACATTTTTCATTGACACAGGTGAATGCCATTATGGTTACAAAACAATTCACTTACTTGCTAACTTTTCCATAGAAATACTGCAGTTTTTCACTAGCCTGCACACTAACGGCTAAAAGTCCAGAGTCTTTCATAAACTTGCCAGTAACAGATGCTATAAAAATTAAAGTTTCACTCTCAGTATACAAAAAAAGCATTTGAAGAGCATAAATAAAGTACATGATAAATACAGAAACCTACTTTACTTCTAACTAATTTCAAACCATGGTGTAAAATTATAAAAAGGAAAGACAAATAAGATGCAAAGTATTTTTTTGAGTTTGAAGACTCAAATAAGGTATTATCTACATACCTTTGAAAAGGTATGTAGATAATGTTTTTTAAAATGTATAAATGTATTTAGTTAAGACAAATCAAATCACAGCAACTAAATATAAGAATATTTTCTTTAAAAACCACATTGAGAAAACTTTTAAGTAGACTTTAAATTCCACTATTCCTATCTCCTTTGCAGTATCTTATCAAAACCTCTTTTTACACATTGACTTACTATTTATTAAAAAAACAATTATTGAAGTTTATCTTTACCTGCAAAAGACTTGTGGAGCCACATGTCATAAGCGACTACAGAACCAACAGCTAATATCAGACAACAAACCAGGCGTACCCATGAAAAGGAGCCAGCATTCAGCTTGGACAGCAATTCCTGCGGAAAGTAGTGTACATAGGATTGAGCTAAGTTAAATGCTACAATTTCTTACATACAAAATGCCAAAAAATAATTGAAAATCTTGTGATTAAAGTCTTAAACTTAATAACAAGTTTAAAAATAAAAAAAGGAAAATAAAAATTTTTAAGCTCAGGACAATGATGAGTTTAAAAGAATAAAAAGTATTTTTTTACCTTTACAACCAGAGTATTTTCTCTAACACCGGGAGTTGACTTATTAGAAGTGTTTAGTTCTTCATTGGTCACATGGAAAGCTGACAAGGTGTCTCGCAAGTACCTTTTTGGAAACTTTGATGGTACTTCTTCCCACATTTCATTGATGTGATATATTAGCCTCCTACGCAGAGAAAATCCTTTTTTTTAGAAAATAGGTTGATTAAATTACATTGTTCACAAGAACAGATTAATTTATTAAATAAAAATAGAAACAGAAAACTTAGCTATGTAATAGATCTATAACTTTTATTATCTTGTATTCTCATTAGAAATAGTAACACTTTCAAAACTATCTGTCTCTATAGTGATAGAGTTTAAGGTATATAGACCAGGGATTCCTAAAAAGTTCAATGATACTCTGGAAGGGGAAGCTGAGTTTAAGTAGCCAATTGATTCATGCTAAATAATCTTTCTTGCACTTTATGTTGTGAAAAATAAAAAATCAAGACACATTCTTGGGATTGATGACAAATTTTTGTAAAATAAAGGTCAGCCCTTAACAATAACAAAAAAAATTCTTAAAGAACAAAAACAATGTTTTAAAGGAACTAATAAAAAGAATATATTTTTAAAGGAGGCAATCCCTGAAAAGTTTTTGGAAATCTTGCATCAAACACTGATCATTATCTAAGATTTAAGTTTAAAGTTTTTAAAACCGCAAAAATGTACACCTTCAGATGTTAATCTTTAAAAGTTCAAATCACAAACTTACGCTGACTCACTATACTGCTTAGAGTAAAGCTGTCTCCATATACTATAGCAGCGAGTGTCTTTTTCAAGACAATACATCAAGCTTTTGAGGATCTGGGGAGCAAAAAAAACAATTGAATAATAATAACTAGTTGATATAAAAAGAATGCTCCCTTTTTAAACAATAGAAGAACCTTATTTAAAAACATACATTATTATTTATTGATCATCACAAAGCAAAATTAATAATTATCATTTTAAAATTCACCCGTGCAACTTAGCCCTACATCTACCAAAAAGGCTTTGTCTATTTAATAGTTTGTATGTGCAGCTCTTAAAAACTTCCTTTCCCACAGCCTTCATCTCCTAAACTTGTCACAGTTAAATAAAACATAAATACAAAACTTAATGGCATATTTCAATAAATATACATCAAAATAAATAACTTGGACTCAGTACTCTACCTCCTCTTTCAATGGCTGGGGAGACTGTGGTCCAAGTCTATGCAAGTAAGAAGGAAAGTAATTCCTCAGCACATTCTCTGGTTCAGGTCCATAACTCAGAGACTAAAGAAAGAACATTACAATCAGAAATACTACTTACGGGACATCCATAAATTACGTGAGGCGTTTTTTCCAAAATCTGGACCCCCCTCCCCCCTTGGTGAGATTTAGTGAAATTTTGCTGGACCCCCCCTCCCCCCCAAGTGGGATTTCCTTACTAATTTTTAAAAATGATTTGCAGTATCTTATCTGTGTGTATTCCTTTTTCATACTTAAAAAAAAGAAAATCGTATAAATTCTAACTTAAAAAGTTGACGTGAGATTTTAATCAACCCCCCCTCCCCCCTTGGTGAGATTTTTCCAAACCTCTCCCCCCCTTTTTGACCTCACGTTATTTATGGATGGCCCCTTAACATAGATTGATAAGTCAATAATTAGGAAAAGAAAATCTCCTTGTTTCTCTATTCGTTGTCCTACCCTCTATTATGGAAATCATAGAAATTCATTTTCAAGGAGTTGGATGATCTTAACGGGTTTATCTGGGGTGTTGGAAGAAAAAGGTAGAATAATAGGTCTACCCCTCCCCTCCACATGTGATGTCTTGAAAACAGGCTAGTTGCTTGGTATTTCTGGGGTTTTTTTTGTATCATTCGTATCTGTTGGGTGACCATTGGACGTTGGGAATGACTCAACCTTAGAATCCCCCAGCAGTAAAAACTGTATGATACTTTTTTCCAAAACTGTATGGTATGTAGCATTTTGAATTGTTGTAATCTGCCGTCCCCCAAAATTTTGCCACCTTGTTGCACATGCCTAAATACGGCTCGGGATACGAGTTATTAAATCTAGTTCCATCAATAAGCTGCCTTTTCTTGTGTTAATGATAAGATGTGAAGAAAACCTAAAACCTTTTTCTACCTTAGAGTAGGTTTTATATCACCATCCTTTTTGTGATTTTTTCCAGTGATTACAGCATAGCTCGGTTTTATCAAAATGATAAACTTATTGAGAGAAGAAAAGTGTACCTTTAGAGTTGGATAAAGAGCAAGGAGCCGCTTCTGAACATTTTTCACTAATTCCTTAGAGTATATGAAATCCAAGATGGGAAACAGGTCTCGAACATCAAGTAGACTCTTGTTGCATTTCATTACATCATCTCCACTGAAACATAATATGAATAAAGAATAAAAATTAAATTAGCATTAAAATTAGCTTCATTTGGGCAATGCTAAAATTCTATCCCTAGATTAACACCAAAATATATGGTTCAAATATCTAATGAAACAGTACTAAATAAGTAATAAGATCTTGTTCCACACTTTAACCCCAGGAGATTGGATTTAACCAGTTAAAGCTTTCAATATCATAATACAGTTAAACTCTGCATCAATGAACTGTCAAACCTACAAAAACAAATCACAAAAAATAAGAAGTTTATTTTACTTTGAAAATGTTAGCTATACAATCTGGAATAGAGTAATAGTTGAGAAATTCCTTTGATACCCTAAAGAATCTCTTTCCTGGAATATCTTGTCTTAGCTTACATCTTTCCTGAATACTCCCTAGCTTAGAATTTTTCAAAATCTTACATTTCTCAGTAATTTTTAAAACCCTAAAACAAAAGAAAAATGAATAAAGAAAAGGAAAGGATTACCTGAGAAGTTTTTCAAGGAAATCAACAGCAAATGCAGTGCAGTTTTTAGATCCAATCAATGGAAACATCAAATCTACCCACACTAAAGAGGAGACAACAATCATCACCAAACCAATACGCACTTTTATCTCAAATAACAATACAAACATATCTGAGTGGGTAAGATGCAAAGGGGTACAAGTGAAAATGTGCGATAACATTATTAGGTATAATGAATAAATAAGTCACCAAATCTATGCAGTTTGGTGATGTATCAAAAACTATAAAAATTTCTAGCTTTTAGTAAAATTCTATCTATTAAATCTATCTAAATTTCTGGAAACCCTATCAAGCTCTCTTCTAAGTCTTTTTCCATAATTTATGAATGAATGTTATAACGTTATAACAAAACTTAATGATTTACTTTATTTTGTTAAAATTGTTTTACTTATGGTTGTAAAATAGACTTTTTTCTTCATTCCTTTTTATGTATGGTGTGGAAGTAAAATTGTAATTAAAAAAACATTAAAACTTTTTGTCTTAAAAGGCAAAAACTGCCTTAACTATACTGTTCTAAGCATTTCTATTAATTTTTTAAATGAAGAATGAAAGAAATGCAACAGACCTCTGAATCCAGCTTCTAGGTTGTTGTTGGCTGCTTGACCTGCTGCCCATAGAATAGAAAGACAGATATTCTGGCGATTTTGGTGAGTATTACAAAGTTCAGAACACTAGAATGAAAATAAAAATAAAAATTTAATCATTACCTCACTTACACTATTTTTTTGCTAGTTAAATGTTATTTTTAAAATTAATGTCAAAAATTCTTGCACACCTAATTTATTATTTAAAATTTTAAAAATTCTCTCTTCCACAAAAAATGAAAGTGAATAATTAAGTTTAATTCCAAGTTATTTAAAAGATTTTAATACACAGAAGAATTTGCCCATGGAAAAAAAATTATAACTGCAAATAAGGGAAAAGGACATTTAAAAATATTTATTATCAAAAGTAAAGAAATTTAATGGAAATTATATTTCAAAGCACACTTGCATTACATTGGAATATGCATAGTATGTGTGATCCGATATTTCTCTATTTTTAATTTTTTAGAAACTCGATGTCATGAGTAAACTGAATTTCAAAATTGCCTCAATTATTAAGGTTTAAAAGAGAAAGAAAAAGTGGAAAAGAAACCTTTTGAAGATTAGCTAAAACTACAGATGGAACTTCATGGGCAAGACATTGGAGCATCACTCGATAGCCTATAGTATGCATCCCTGAAAAATGAGAAAAATTGTTGATGAAATAAAATTTATTCCGAAGTGAGTGATATAAATAATTTTGTATACAATTCAATCCCCACAAAAGAATCATAGAAGTAGGGAACTCTAGGGAATCTCAAAACATTCAAGGTAAAAATAAAGGAAATGTTCAGTTTTATTTCAGTGTCAGGATTAGACATAGCATGTGTAAAACTTTGAAGGTTAGGCTATTGAAACAATAGACTTCTAACTGCTTTATATGCTTTGAATTTTCAGTTAGCTTTATTTTGCACAACTAAGTTATTCCAAGGTTGGACACCAGAACTCATGTATCACAAATAAATATACATGTTTACAAAGTGATTCATATTGAAATAGATTTAATTTATTTAAAATTGTTTCAAAAATAGTAATTTATATTGATTAAGAAGAAAAATATACTGGACAGAGCTTAATGACTAAATTGAGATATCTAATTAAATTAAATACACCATTGAATGTGTTTGTTCCCATAAAAAAGTGTCTGCAAAGAATAATTATGAAAAATAAATAATAAATATTTTGATTCCATTTTTTTAATTATAATTTTACCCTTCAAAGTATCCTGCACCATGTTTTGTAAACAGAACTCATAGAAAATCTGTAATGTCTGAGGGGAGCATCGCTTGAAAAGCTTGACGATCACTTGGTTTGCTTTCTTCGGAAGCAAGACAGAGGGATACCCTAAAAACATAAAAAGAAAATACAATTAAACTCTGCAATCAAATTGTTATTCCCTGTAAGCTCAAATTTAGATGGATTTAGAGAACTGAACAGATGCTTTTGTTTATTTAAGGGTAGATTCGAACCAACCAATCATTTAGAACAGGCAATTGAAAGGTACAGAACACTGATGTTTTAATCATTTACTTCACAGATTACAAAAAGGAATTGGGAAAAAATACTGAAACTGAATGAAAAACTGGAAACTAAAACCAAAATGAGAAAATTAAGAAAGGCTATATGTAACTTAACATTTAAAAAATCTCCCTTTCAAGAGTCAGGGGTAGCAGTGACATTTCAAAAAAGTATAGGATATAAATATAGGAGAGTCAAAAAATCTTGTTTGCTATCACTTTCTAGGGATTCTGATTGACCAAAAAGTATAGAAGAGGAAATCAAATATTTTATACTCACTGTTTGGTGGGTAATTTTAAGAGTTAGCATAATATTAAAAAAAGTGCTGAATCATAATCGGTACGCTTTTGAACTCCAGCGGTTCGGTCAGATTTATCTTAGAAATTCTTTTTTTTGTTGAGGAAACACATTTTTACAACTTACACTTTACTTGTTACACTCATTTATAAGTCAAAATTATGGTAAATTATTAACATACAATTTTAAGGTTTGTAGTCTTTTCAGGAATTTCTGAAAAATTTCTGTATTTTATGAAATTTAATATACATTTTGTGTTTTAATGCAATCACTACAGAATGTTTAGAAGTGAAATAAAGGGAAAAAATAAAGTTTTAAAAAGCAGGTTTTAGAAGTATAAGAATATGAAATTGTATTATACAAAATATAAAACTAATGGCTTCAAAAGGAGCATACTGATTTGGTTTGTTGTATCAGAAAAAATAATCAAACTACTCTCTCAAAACTCATTGGCGCAACAGCCCTAGTGGGCCAAGGCCTACGATGCCCATCTTCGTTTTCGTGACCGTGGGGCCCTGGGGTGCAAGTTGTTAGGCATGTGTCCCGGTTAGGTGGTCATTCTAACGTGAGACCCCCAGTGTTTAGTTCCCAAGCAAGCTTGGTCCTCATTTTATCGACCCACTGAAGGGATGAAAGGCTGAGTGGACCTTGCCCAGCCCGGGATTTGAACCCCGGGCCTGTGGTGTGGAAGCGCGAAGCACTACCACTGAGCCACTGGGCTTCAATCAAATTACAGAAACATCATAAATCAACCAAATCTTGATTACAATATACCTTATTTTTTTTCAGAAATACACAGTAAGAAAAGAAACTAAAGTAAAAATATATAGCCAAGTTCCAGTGTCACCTAGTGGTTTGGATGCAAAAGTCAAATCCTCTATTGGCAAATCCAACTTCACATTGAGGTAAGAGGCCAAATCTTTGAGGTAGAGGAGTGGGGAATTGGGATACAAGACTTCCACAGTAGCAATGTGATTCTTCAGCTCCTCTTCTGTTACCTGGAAAAATAAATGAATGACTCAAAAGAAATTATTTAAAGAAAGCTTTCTAGAAAAAGGTAAAATATTCAGGTTAACTGACTAATTTCATACCATACAAATTTTGCAACTTAAACATTTAGGAAAGTTTATTTATCATACTCATTAGTTTGTTCAGGACCCTTTTTTCTTTCATTGGATAAGAGGATGAGTCGAAGTTTTTATAAGGACAGTTATTAGTATTTATTTCTTTTGGATTTCACTTGCATTCAAATGGTATTATTTTTCAACATAAAATATCTATATGTTTGAGTGCCTAGTTGAAATGAGGATTGAAAGAGATGAATTATTTGATATTTTTTTTAGAATTAACAAAGCTTTACGATTTTGGAACCATTATATCAGTTGCGTGCATTGTTTTAAGTAAAGAAAGAAATGGAGTTTTATTCCCTTATGTTTAATTTATCATCATGAATAAGTTACTTGAGATAAATTCTCTTCATTTTATGATATTTTTCTGATTTCATTCATCTAGGGTAAGTGAAAATGTTAATCATTTAAATATTATTTACTAGCGCTGACGCGCTAGACCCGGGCTTCGCCAGGGTTTCAGTCTTTTAATAAATATCATCTGGTGCGCTACAGATGGGCTTCGCCAGTCCATATTTAAAAAAAATTTATTCTGGTTTGTTAAAGATGGGCTTTGCCAGTCCAAATGGGGAAATTAGTTAAATAAAGGAGCCATTTTTATGTTTATGCTACAACAATTGATTTTAAAGTACAACAATTGATGTTATATCGGCAACAATCGATATCTCTCTCATGCCTACAACAATCAATGTCACATCTTCTCTTGTTATGAAATAGGGTAGGCTTACACGGTCAGATTCAGAGTTATTTATTAAACCTACTCTCGTTATATTTACAACAATGTGGTTTTGCTATGAAGTTAGGCATGAAATATGGGTTTTTAAGCATAAAATTGGTCAAAAAAGTTGTTAGGTCGCTTTGATTTTAAATTATTCTTCTTCAGAAAACTTCCCGGGAGCGAGTAGAGCAACATGGTATAGTTTAAAAGTTAATGTAGGTTCGAAAAGTTTAAAACTATAAAGAACATACAGACAGACATACAAACATTCATTGATACATAGATTTCTTTAAATTTTCAAAGAAAATAGAGAGATAACACTATAAAATTTTTAGCATTTACTTCAAAGGGGTTCTACTGGTTGTAGATCTAAAATTAGATAACTTGGAACAAAACTTTAATTTCTGCGAATTTCTTTTCCGAAGTTCGACATAGATGCGCAATAGGGTGGGCCGAAAATACACTTTATTTTTTATTTATGTTCTAATAGCGCGGAAAGGGTGCCACTTGGGTCCAATAAGGACGATGTAAAATATTGGTTCGATTGGATAATATCTTCAGCTCCCGCATCGCTCTTAAAGTTTGAAAAAATGGATGACTTTTTTACAAAACAACTAAAAAAGCAAAGATTAAACTCTCAAATATTGTTCATGATTTTTTATGAGGAACTAATATAGTTATAGACATAATGTCACAGGTTCCATTATTTTATCACCCTTCTTTCGTTAGATATAATTTTTTAATGTTCAAAGAAATTTGGTAAAGTTGTTTTTCCTGCATTTTTAAACAGCTAATAACTCTAGAACTAAACAACTTAAAAGCCTGAAATTAGTCCCATTTTGTTCGTTATTTTTTTGTCTTTAATTTGATGTGCATCATGACCATCATTTTCAAAAAAAATTAAAAATTAAAAAAAATGACAAAAAAAATTTAATAAAAAAATTTTTTGAAAAAATATTAAAAGCCTTTTAACTCTTAAAATGAACATTACTACTAAATTTCAAGGAGAAAATTAAATTAAATCATGTTTAAAATAATTAAAATATTCGAAATTTAGGCAAGTCCCCTAAACTATCCCTAAAATTATACAGTCACTCATGGAAAATTCATAAACTCACTTGAGGGTGTTCATATAACTTAAGACATGCAAAAAATGTCAAATTAATTTTAAAAAATATGACAATTAATAGATTCCGTACAAAATCTTACAGTGCTAATTCCCAACTTTAAGTTTATTCAATTTGCATGCATTTCTCCTGAAAATTCCTAAAATTTATGCTTATATCTAATTGTTTTTACTTTTAACAAGTCAAATCAAAGTAAATAAAAGTTTTAGAACATAAAAAATTTGGATATAAACACATTTCTAAGGAATATTCAGGTAAAAGTCATGCAAATTGAATTAACTTAAAGTTGGGAATTAGAACTGTAAGATTTTGTACGGAATCTGTTAATTGTCGTATTTTCTGAAATTAATTTGACAATTTTTGCATGTCTTAAGTTATATGAACACCTTCAAGCGAGTTTATGAATTTTCCATGAGTGACTGTATAATTTTAGGGATAGTTTAGGGGACTTACCTAAATTTCGAATATTTTAATTTTTTTAAACATGATTTAATTTAATTTTCTCCTTGAAATTTAGTAGTAATGTTCATTTCAAGAGATAAAAGGCTTTTAATATTTTTTCAAAAATTTTTTCAAAAAAAATTTTTTTATTAAATTTTTTTTGTAATTTTTTTAATTTTGAAATTTTTTTTTGATAATGATGGTCATGATGCACATCAAATTAAAGACAAAAAAATTACGAACAAAATGGGACTGATTTCAGGTTTTTAAGTTGTTTAGTTCTAGAGTTATTAGCTGTTTAAAAATGCAGGAAAAACAACTTTACCAAATTTCTTTGAAGATTAAAAAATTATATCTAACGAAAGAAGGGTGATAGAATAATGGAACCTGTGACATTATATCTATAACTATATTAGTTCCTCATAAAAAAATCATGAACAATATTTGAGAGTTTAATCTTTGGTTTTTTTAGTTGTTTTGTAAAAAAGTCATCCATTTTTTCAAACTTTAAGTGCGATGCGGGAGCTGAAGATATTATCCAATCGAAACAATATTTTACATCGTCCTTATTGGACCCAAGTGGCACCCTTTCCGCGCTATTAGAACATAAATAAAAAATAAAGTGTATTTTCGGCCCACCCTAATGCGCAAGTGCCCGTCCCTTGGGGAAAGTTCTTTCTACTCTGGTGCTGTCCAGTGAGTACTGTTCATTGGCTGAGGCCCCCGTCGTGAAAGGGTTAACTATATGTATTAAGACTGTCAAGCTTTTAATGCATGAGACTAATTAATGTTAAGTAGATAAATTTGCAATACCTCTTTGAATGCTTCTTCCATTGAAGTTTTAGGAGCATGAGGTTGCTTCTTGTCCCCCTTGTTGCTCTTCTTTTTAGCAGGGGCAGAATTCTTCTCGGGAGGTTTGGCAGCCTCTTTAGGCTTTGAAACAGACACTTCTTTCCTTTCCTTCTCCAAGAAAGCATTATAAAGAGTTTGACTCTCTACTATAGGACCTACAACAGTTTTAAGTGTTAAACTAAAATATAAACTGATAATATTTAGGCAAATCAAAGCCTGGGTCAGGTAGAAATTTGTAGGGTGATCAACAGGGAATTCAGAAATATTACATAAAAATTACAAATATAAACTTCACATTAAGTTAGAAATACATCAATGTAATATGCAAACTATTTTTTTACAACCACACCCAAGACCAAGCTAGCATGCATATGGCTTTTGATTGAGTTCCTGTATGATAAGTCACAATATAGGATATATTATCAAAAAGAAATTATAATTTTTAAAGAATTCGGCACAGCTTTAGCTAATCTTCCAGCTGATTAGTCCAGTAAAGATTATTATTTGAGATCTAATAGTAGGGGAGACCGGGGATGGATGGGACACCTTCAATAAATCTTAAAATTATAAATAAAATTAGTTTTTGAGTGTTCCACCAAGTAAAGCATACTTGTTGCTGTTTACTATTTTAGTTTAGTTCCTACAAGTTTCTGAATGAAAAAGATGGTTTCACTATAGCAAAAGTAACTAAGTACTATTACACTTTTCAAAGTGAATTTTCAATCTGATTCTTGGTTGCTTTCTTAATGGTTTATATTGTTTTCTAAACAGAATAATGTATTCTTTATGAATATATAGTTGAGTTAAGCATAAAAGCTACAGTTCTTTTGAAAGAACCTATTTTTTAAAACTGTTGCTACCGGGGTAGGATGGGACACCATGACTTGTGGTGGGATGGGACATGCCCAATTCCTCTCAATTTCTCAATACCTAAATACAAGCTATTGCATACAATTATTTAGATACCATTGTTTTGAAACTAGTTAGTATTGCAGTTGAAAACATATTTTGGTACTTTCGTATTAGCCCGTCCATCGTTTTCGCCAACTTCTCCAAATTTCGCCAAAACGCGCCAAAATACGGGATTTCACCAGAATCGCCGAAAAACACATTTTTTAACATCAGAAACATCTTTATAACATCAGAAAATAAAAAATAAAAGTTTCTTGTGGTTGGGGGGGGCTGCCGCCCCCCCCAAACCCCCCCTGCCCTAACTATAACCAAACTCGTTGTGGGGGTATCAGAAACAGTAAGGATTCAGTTAAAAGGGAATCGGTATTCTTGGATGTACCAAAACTACGGATATCACTCGGTAAGACACAAACTTACTTGCAAAATGGTCGATCCTACCACCGGTGATTCAAAACCGGCGATCCTTCCACCGGCGATCCTGTGTCGATCCTTCCACCGGCGTGCATACTCAAAACATTGAAAGACTCTGGGGCTCGGCAAAATGGCGCAACAAAGTTCACCGTGGAACGACACGAAAGCATTTAGACTCCTACCTTTCAAATGCAGTCTTCGTTCTTACCTTGTAAACACTGTTGAATTTACGTTCAAAACAACCTGCGAGGTGCGCACACATTATTTCACCCATGGGCGTACCGATCCAAATTGCGCGCACTTGCGCAGCGATCGGAACTAGCTTGATTTCGCTACGTTTTTCAGGGTTACCAGAATCAACGGTAGTGTTGCGGGGTTTACCAGACTTGGCGACTTATCGCCCCTGTTGGCGAATGGACGAGCTAATACGAATGTACCCATATTTTTTTAGATTAGAGAAGAATTTAAACTATTTTGTGTTTTTCACTTATGTTAGATTTTTCGAAGTAAATACGGGGTAATATAACAGATGTTTTTGTAATCAATCATTAAAATGTGTAAAATACTTCCATCTTTGTGGTTTTTAATCATATATTTAAAAATGAATCATATATTTCAATTTTTAAATAAATGAAAATGTCCCATCCCACCCCGGGCCGGGGTGGGATGGGACACTTTTAGAGGTTACTTAAATTCGTTCATAAATCCTAAGTTTTGTTTGCTATTATTTTGGTTATATTTTTTAAACATGTTAAAATGCTCCAAGATGTTAGTTTGAAAGTTTCAAATTTATACAATGAAAACTAAATTTTTAAAAAATTTTCTTGGAAAAAGTTTCCCATCCCTCCCCGGTCTCCCCTACTATTAGATCTATGCTGACAACTTAAAATCATGTTTCTGTGGTAGCAGTGTTATACATGGTGGCTGGAGGACTCTTTCTAAAGCTGTTCTAAGAATTCATAATGCTTGCGCTGTTTTTTGGGGGATTTATCAATTACAGGTTAAATTGTTGTATTCAAAACCATTTGTAAGTGTGATGACTTAAAATTGTGTCCTTTTTTTGCAATCCTTTTTAATATATATATTTAAAAAAACATATTTTTTTAGATTAGAGAAGAATTTAAACTATTTTGTGTTTTTCACTTATGTTAGATTTTTCGAAGTAAATATGGGGTAATATATGGAGGGTTCAGAATAGAAATGGACCAAGTCCACTTTAGCTACTTTTGAGCTACAGACGTTTAAAGTTAAAGCTTCATAGGAAATTACATGTTAACGCAATAGAACTTGCTGCTGCCAAGCGGATATTATCAGAACTAGGACTTGGTTCACTATTGCACTGAAATTTTACATAGTTGGTGTATGTTATAGCGTTTCTAACTCAAAAATGACAAAAAGTGGACTTGGTCCATTTTAATTCTGAGCCCTCCATATATATAACGGATGTTTTTGTAATAAATCATTAAAATGTGTAAAATACTTCCATCTTTGTGGTTTTTATTCATATATTTAAAAATTAATCATATATTTCAATTTTTAAATAAATGAAAATGTCCCATCCCACCCCGGACTGGGGTGGGATGGGACATTTTTAGACTTACTTTAATTCGTTTATAAATCTAAAGTTTTATTTGCTATCACATTGGATATATTTTTTAAACATGTTAAAATGTTTCAAGATGTTATTTTGAAAATTTCAAATTTATACAAGGAAAACTGAATTTTTGAAAAATTTTCTTGTGAAAAGTGTCCCATCCCTCCCCGGTCTCCCCTACTTAAGGATAAGCCGTGCACAAATCTCTGCAATAAAACTGTATTGTCAATGTAGAACAGCTTTATAGAAGGTCCTCCAACCGCCATGTATAACCACAGCAACATGCTAAATGGTCATCATTTGAGCTGTGGGTAAACATGGCAGGTGGAGGACGCGTACTGAAGCTACTAAAGTTATATTTTGAAATTCAATTATTTTAGGCAATTCAGCATTAACTTGACGCTTGCGCCAGGCTAATTCTCAAGTACCGTAATGGGTAATAGTTTAGTTCACCAGTATTGGATCGAGCTAACTTTCCCCTTCACCTCTTACAGCTAATCTACTATGAGTAAAACTTAAAAAAAAGTGTTTTATGTGAATTTTGTAAATAGATTATCTTAATTCAAACAGTTTTTGACACATGTACCTCCAATCTCTGCAACTGGAGTAAAACTTTAAAAAAGTGTTTTATGTGGATGGTTTGTAAATAGATTATCTAACTAAATTCTAACAGTTTTTGACACATGTACCTCCAATCTCTGCAACTGGATTCTTTGAAGCGTTTCCTTTATTTTTAGGTTTCTTGGCTTTGCCAACAACTTCCCAACCACCAGCCATTATTTTCACTTTAATTAATTTAGGAATAAAGTCATAAATCAAATAAATAATTTGTAAGGATTGAGTGAACGAATGAATACTCAAATCGGTAAGTCAAGTCGGTGACGGTGTGATGCTGCTGATGTCACACGAAACAAACCAATTCGATGACAAAACAAAAGAACTGTTTCCACTGAAAAATCTTAAACTACGGAGTAAAAATAGAGTTTTCATTAGTGTTACACTTTTTTAATAATAGTTTTAGAAACATTATAGATTAAAAATTAGAATGTATACAAAATTCTTGAAAGTTAAATGATCCTCTTATGAAATTATTGAAGGCCTCAAAGCACTCACAGAGCAAGCACTAAGCTAGAGTAAAAGAACTGGCAATGGTGTTTTAGCTTTGTTAATGTTTGTATACAATTTGAAAACTTCCAGCGAATTTTTCTAAAAGTTGATTGAAATTGCTAATTTTTCAAGAAAATAATGGGTGTAACTCACAAAGGAGTAAAATTTAAGTTTATAATCAACGAAAAGGTTCTGTGTTATGAACCAGATCCAACAAAGGCCAAAGTTCTATATGAATCAAAAGTAAAAATTGACATAAATTGCTTATGTGATCCCTTTCCTGGCCTTAAGTGTTCTTGTCACCATTATTATTTTTTAAATTTCATGCGCAAATAGTTTTTATCGTTTTGAAACTTATTTCATTTTGAATTTTATTAATGTTTATTGAAACACCAAGCAGTTCCAGATTTGGTTTCCAAGAACTTACAAGTTAAAGTTCTGTTCAAATGCATAAAGATACTCCTTAAAAATCGCTTATACTACATTATAATAAAGTAAAACTTGTACTAAAAGAATATGTTACAAATGAATGTTTGAATTTTCATTTTTAATAAAAAAAACTACTAACTATAGTCTAAGTGCCTCCAATTTATGCATGCTTCATTTATCTTAACATATGGTCACTTTTAAGGTATTGGAACTTGTCATAGGAAAAGATGAAAATGGTAGGAGAATTCCAGAATATCTAATTCATTTCCTTGGGTGGAACAGCAGGTAAGGAAACTAAATTTCCATTGTAAACAATATATCATCTCTACTCTCCGAATACGGTTAGATATTTTGTTAGCATGAAATTTTTTTATCAGCAGAACAAATATTGAAACTGGAAACAGTTGCAAAAACCTAAATTTATCTAAATTAAATATTGTGAATATTTTTGTAATGATGATATAAAAGTGTAAAGGCAGTTTCTTTAATGTGATTGTGCAAAACAAAATTCTTGAGTTAAATTTATGGGTTCAATTCCATTAAAGGTCCTGCTAAATACCACCATGCTCTTTTGGTCACCCAAAAGTAGAAATATTGCTAAATAATTTCAAACTAATGATAAAAATGTTTAGTTAGATCAATAACTGTTTAGTTTGTTAATAGAAATTAGAAAAATTTGTCGATATTTGAATATATTGCGCTCATTAAAACTGGGTGATATTTAGCGGGACCTTTAACGGAATTGAACCTTATGGAAGAAACTGGTAACTGCAAAAGTGCAATATAGATTTATTCAATTAATTTAAGTAATTTTTGTTTCTGATACAAAAAAATACTGCTGCCCTGTGCTATGACATATTGTGCATTAGGGTGTATCAAAAAAGCTTTTTTTCGATTTTGATGAAATGTTAGTGTGGAAAAGTTGTCTAAGGTGTCAGAGAGTACCTGTGATTTTTTTCAGAATTTTCGGATAATATCTTGAAGTGCCACATTGACCCTTAAGGTTCCTCATGTTAATCCTATGGAGCGTGAAAGCCAAACTTTTAGCAACTTTTTTTTTGCAATAAAAACTTTTAGGAATAATAGCCCAATATTTAAAAAAAAGGAGGTTGAACCCTCTAAGCACTGTTAACAAAAATACTTTGTGTAAACAACGCAAAAAAGAACAAGGATTTTATATAAATAGAAATTAGATATTTTTTAACCTGACTCTTGACGTAAGATATTTTTATGATACTCAAAAGAACAAAAGATTTTAAACAAATAAACTAGAACTTTTACAGAAGAAAAATAGTTTTCATAACATGGGTTTAAACATTATATAATTGTGAAAATTCCTGGAAGAACCTCCACCAAATGAAGGACGTCCACGTTTCATATTTAAAATAAAGCAAACTATAGATTTAATTAACCATTTATTAAAACGAAACTATTATGCGTTAAACTGATAAATAAGCAGAATGCTATCCAACAAAAGATATTTTCGAGTTGCTTTTCGACTGGAGTAGGGACATTTGCTGATAGATTCCGCTTTGTAATCATCTGTTATATTTTGCTTTGTTTTCCAAAGCTGAATTTAGCCTGAATTTTATGTTTTCCTTTCCAGTTGGGACCGGTGTGTTAGCGAGGGGTTTATTTTGCCATTTACAGAAGAAAACAAACAACTCCAAGCAAAGCTTATAGAAGATGCTGCATTGACTGTGTAAGCCACTTTAAAAAAAATTAATTTTCTGTTGAGAAACCTTGATGATCTTTTAATTGTATATTGCTTATGTTATGTATTATTTTTAAAAGGAAAATTGCTTACTTCTTTAATTATTTTATCTGATGCATTATTCTATTATTTGAAGTATTTATCATCATTATTTTACTTAATGTTTTTTTTCTCATTTTATTATGTTCTTTGTAAAGCAATATTACGCATGTGTTAGTAGGAGTCTCATTTTTTCTGTTTTTAAGTGAAATGTGTGTTAGCTAGTTTTAATGGCAGCATGATTTAATTTTATTGTTTTGCTTAAAAATGGGTAAAAAAAAGTAAAATTACATTACCAATATACAATGCAATTTGGATAACTTAATGCTTAATTAACTCAAGGCGTGGACATTTCAAAAATTTCTCTTGGTCCCCTTCAACTTCCCATTAGTTAAATTTTACTTTTTTTTATTAAAAGTTTTGGATAGTTTACTTTTCTGTGGTCTTTCCACTTTTAAATCATTCAAGTTCCACTGTACTACACTATTTTCTAAAAAAAACATCCTTATACCTACTACTGGTATTCTCATTTCAAACTAAATTTTAAACCCTTTGTTTGTTTTTCCCCATTTTCATGAGTTTGGAAACATGGTTTGAGACACTTTACTTCTATTCCAGAAAAGGTAAACGAAAGGGTAAACTTCCTCCTCTCATCAAAGAAACATTGAATAAAAGGTTATGCTCTGAAAGTGTAGGTGAATCTCCCTCCGAACCACAAAAACAGGAGACCAAATCAGACTCCAATTCATTAGAGGTAATCTAAATGTTCTTATTATTCAATAGAACCTCTTTACAACAACCCCGTAGTAAAAGGAACAGTTATTTTATCACAGCGATAAATTTAATCATTCAGGGATCTGTCCAGTTTTTTTGTGTTATTTTGTGAAAATTTAGTGCTAATTTTTGAAAAATTTTCAGTGAAAATTGTAAGATCAAAATTACAGGTGTAAATGATTCTTAACATTAAAAACAAGAAAATTCAGTCTAGAATGGCTAAAAAGTTAACTATTAAGAGAGTATAGCTTTCTAGAGAACTTTCTTCCAAAAATGTATTATGTGAAGGTACCTTTGTTACTAAAACTGAATTTGTAAAAGTACCTATTAACAAATGGTGAATTTGTGAAGGTACCACTAAACGGTAATAAAATCGCCTGGGACAGACCACTGTCATTATAATTACTTTCATTAAAAAGACTACATAGTTGGTCCTAGAAGGGGTTGTTCTATCAAGGTTCTGCTGTATTTGTGAAAGTGAGTACTGAGGTTATCAGCTGGAAAAATAGTGTTACATTCTCTAAGTTTGCAACTACTCCATGACTCTAGAAATTAGTATTATTATTAAAACCTGTTCTGAAAGCCTGGAGAGACATGATAAAACTTTACATACACCATGTTATAACATTATTCTCTTTTTAAAACTTAATTTTTAGTGTACAACATTCTTTTAAAAAGTATTATCAAGACCAAAACGTTTACTCTACACTAAATTGAGACAATAATCTCTGAGCCTCTATAGCTTGATTTACTGGCATGATATTCTTTGGATTTTCCGACTTTTTCTGAGAATTTTCAGATTTTTTTTCCTCAAACCTCCCACTGCAAAATATTAGGACAAGGTGTTAAAATAAGCTAAAACCTTAAATTTTAGAATCCAATTTCCAAAAATTTGATAGGGGAGTACCCCCAAACCCCCATTTAGTACTTGGAACTCTATTTTTCAAATCTTTTTTATATTAAGTTCATTAACATGCAAATTCTACCTAAAAATATATCGGATAAAATATTGAAAATGTCGTTCAAGCAGTTTTTCAGACTTTTTGCTTTTTTGTCAATCTCATCCCTGGATTTAAAACACTACACGACAAAATATATTCATCATACACATAAATATTTGCTTGCCAATAGCAAGTTGGTGGGCAAAAGTTTCATGACCTGGTATTTTGTACATATCTCAGTTACAGCTCTCAAGAGAAATTACTTTCTAATATAAAAAGATATAATAATGGAAGAAAATCTTAGGTGTTTTAATATTAAATCTTGATTATTGTTCATCTTTCATAGGATGAAGTAGAAACTGACGTTCACATAGACATTCCTGATATACTAAAAAAGCAACTGGAAAAGGACCAATGGCTTGTTACAAAGAACAACAAAGTAAGGTTTTTACTTGATCTCTTGTTATAACAGACTTAATAGAATATTCTTTTTTCAAACTCTTGTTGTAATGAAATGGAAATTTCTTTTTTAGCTAGTACAGCTACCCTGTAAACCCAATGTCATTCAAATCCTTGAAGAGTTTGTGAGACACTTGGCATCTAAGCTCCTGTATGTTTCTCCCCCCAAGAATTCAAGAAATGGAGAGCAGCTAATGCCAGAGGATGTTAAGAAAAAGTCGGTGTTTGTTTTACTTGATAATTTGCTAGCTCACAGTATGTAATTGTTGTCAGAATGAATAATGTGAGAAAGTAATTGTAGGGATGAAATATTTCCATTATTAAAAAGTAGTATAATCATTTTATTGAAAATAATTAATATCACTACTTTTGGAAGTTCTTTCAATAGTCATAAAAATTGCCTTAATAAATTCTTCTGTTTCCAGACTGGACATTTGCAAAGAAGTTGTGGACGGCATTCGGATTTATTTTGACTTCACCCTCCCCTACCTGTTACTCTATCGCCAGGAAAATAAGCAGCTTCAGCAACAGAACTTCAGTCTGCCTACACTTACCTCAGTAAAGTGAGATCATTTTACGATTACTTATAAGTTATCAGAAAACTCAGAAAGAAACTTTTGATTGCTTGAATCTGAAATAATTTAAAGTCACATTTAGTTTTAACTTTACAAGTTGAAGATACTTTATGAATTCTTTAATAACCCAGTTAAGAGCAACTTTAACCTTTTTAAGTTTTCTGGTTTTGGTTGATGGGTATTTTATGGGGCAAGGGGCCCATAACTGCACCAGATTTAAATTTTCTCTACCCAGGACCCATAATAATTATTTTTCAGACTATTGCAAACCATTGAAAATGCCACAATTAATAGTATCTAAGTTGGCCAATAGTGTGCATGGGCACTATACACAACACAATCTCTTGAATCCCAACTAAAAACATGCAAGATGGATCGATAGAACTATCTTGCCAGTTTTGATTGTTATGAAGGGGTTTTTACGAATATAGCATCCCTTCTCATTTTTGGTGCTATTTTATTTTCTTTCAGTGAAAAAAATCTACCTGCTTCCGAAATACTCGGGTGAAATATTGGTTCAATTCCGTTAATGTTCCCACTAAATACCTCCATGCTTTTTTAGACACCAAAAAGTATAAATATTACTAAATAATTTCAAACTTGTAGATTAAAATGTTTTGTTAGATCAATAGGTGTTTAAATTATCAATAAAAATTTTAAGAAATATGAATATATGCTTTTCAAAAAAGCTTGGCAATATTTAGCTGGAACTTTAACGGAATGGGACCAAAATATCGTCTTTCTGACCAGTGGTTCTCGTTTTACTCGCCTCTCAAAATCAAAACTTTAATAAAAATCACCCTGTATACAGTATTTAAGGTTATGGAACTGATTAAATAATTTGTTTTAACATGATTTTGTTCCCATGTTATTATTAAGGGATCCGGATGATAGCGCCAAAGCAACTTCAACAGTTGAGGTCGGAGCTATAATGCCCTCTCCCAATGTACCCCCATGCACTAATGACTGTCTAACCAATCAGCTACCATCTCCGCGACCTGGACGGCCGAGAGGGCAGCCTAGTGGGAGGAAGGTTGGACGGCCTCCTAAAACAGAAACTAGAAATGGCTCCCTTGTTAAGCGAATGGCTGATCGCAAGACAAGTGCGTTGGGTTTTATATTTATATATGATGTTTTGAATTGCATGTCGTGTCCTGTCAACAAATTTGCATGTCCCTTTATAAGTTTGAAAGATAAAAGATGCCAATTGTATTGGAAAAACAAAATTTGTTTTTAAGAAGCATATTATACAATTATCATCTATTTAGAACCTTTACTGTTTAAGTTTAATTTTTGACTAAATTGCTTATGCAGAGATGCCAACCATTCCGGATTTTGCGGAATCATTCCGCATTTCGGCCCCGAATTCCGCAATTACGGATAAAGCTAGAAAAACTACGGAAACTACGCTACTTATATTTTAAAGACAATTTATTAAATTTTTCTTTTCAATTCTCTGTTTTTAGCCTTCAATCCTTACAATACATATTTTTTTTACTTAGAATTGCGAATAAAAACGATAACGCTAGTCGCTAGTAACATGAGATGGGAAATAAGAAGGGGTAATCGATCGGAATTTGGAATATTCCATCTGCATGGATGATTGATTCATGGGAGAAAAAAAGGCCTTCTTTTCTCAAATATTTGTGTTTTCAGGACTTTTCTAAAACTTATTCAAAATATTGGGTCATTTTTTCTACGTGCAGAAGGCGTGGCGTCGGTCGACAAGCCACGCGTCACGCCGGATTTTTTTTGACGGGGGCAATTACGGAGGTTGTCTCAGGTTGGCATCCCTGCTTATTCTACTATTTAAAAAATTACATATTTCTATATTGCCAAATATTTAGCTTAACTGATTTTTCAATAGATTGTGTCACCTAATAATATCTTTCACAACTGATATCGTTTTCAAACCTTTCAGATACTCAGATTAGTGCTAGCACCAGGGTCTTACGTTCAAGTGACGACTCCTCAGAACTCAAAAAAGATCCCGTTAAAACTGACGTGACTCAACCCTCAACTAGCACTTCCATTGTTCCCGATCCTGTCGTTCCCATGGAAACCCGAGGGGCTGCCCGTAAAACCCCTGTGCCCAAGAGTAGTCTGTTGTCTAGTAACGAATTCTTGACCAGTGGTGTAGGGTCATCCAATTCTTCTGCTCATTCCACAGTTTCTGATTCAAAAGGATGCAGTCAGTCTCAGTTGAGGAAGAATAACACAGCCCTGTTGAAGAAGCTAGAGAACTGGAAACTATTACCTAATCAAGGAAAAGAAACACTACCCTCAATGATTTATGGAGCTCAGCATCTACTCAGGTTATTTGGTAAGAATTTTTTTCTATTCATAAATAAACTCAGTTATTTGTTTTATACTCCTAGAAATCATATTCATTTTTAAATAACTAATTGATGGTTGAAAAAGCAAAATTTCATCATTTTTCAAATTTGAGAACTCGAAACGTTATTTTAAGATACATTTTGTTACGAATTAAAGTCTATTTATTTGTTTTGTCATGAAATAATTAGTTCTTAATTAGTAAAAAAAATTGAATACAGGAGCGAATTTTGAGAGTTTTTGAAATGTTTCTAATGATCATATTGGGTGCTCATATTTTAATTAAAACCACCAGTCTTACTAGAATAGTCAGTAGTTTTCAGTTGACCCAATGAAAGCTTATTCAGTGCTAAGATTTATTAGTTATTTTGTTATTTATAATTTTTTAAAGCGTGAAACAAATAATTTTAACGAGACAAATTTTAATTTACCTGGGTTATATTTGGGAGGATTTTAAGAACTTTAAACTGGCATTAAACTAGTCATTAATATTGATAGTCTAGATTAGAGATGGAAAATTTCCAGAAATTTTGGGTAGGCGGAAAAAAACAGAAAAAAAACGTTTTTTTTTCCGGAAAAATTGGAAGAGTCGGAAAAATTTACCTTTTTTGCATAGAAAATAGTGGTTTTTGAATACATATTTATTTAGAAGCTAAATAATCATTTGTTGTATAAAAATCTTTAGTCATTATATATTTTAAGTTATTAAATCATTAAAATTAATTAAAAATAATTCTTACAAAATAAAAATATGCAGCATTTTACGAGTAATTCATAAAAAAACAACTACAGTTTTTATAACTATAAAATAATATATCCAATATAAATATAAAGCATGTGATTGTAATAAATAACATTAATTGAATATTTATTTATTAAACATAAAGTACTTTTAATGAATTAATTTTGTATACAACATGATCCAATAACAAATAACAGATGTTTGCTATAATATTTACCATCAATATACATAATTGATCCTAACCTTTTTCACATAATCATTGCAATTATGTTTTCTTAGAAAGGTTGAGAAGTTTTAATTAAATTCTGCCAATTTAAAAAATCGTTCATTGTTTTGTTTAAATATTTTTGGAACTTATTTTTTTATTATTTAATTTTCATGACATTAATGTGTTCATTGTTCAATAAATAGGTACTCATACACCATAAATATTTTTTTAAGCTACCCCGTAAAAAGCCTCCAATAATCCCAAACTTTGAAATCTGTTCTAAATTTTTTTTTTAAATTCATATAAGAGAAACTTGAAGAAGTAGTAAGTCATTTCATATGCTTATGATTGTTAGACAATCTGATTTAATGGTTAAAATATTTTTAAAGTGCTGCATTTTATGATTAATATATAAGAATACCAAATTTATATGATATTCTTCTAATACTAATTGGTATTATTGATATTAATTTACATTGCATAATTATTTTTGTTTTTAGAGAGTAAAATAAACAACACTTGGATGTTAAAATAATTTATCTTGCAGCTTACTTTTTCCAAATTTTTGTTTTCATGTGAAATATTGAGTTTAAAAAACTATCAAACGAGAAAACATGAGAATGTGAATGTAGAAAATTTTTAAATGCATACAAACTTAAAAATTTTTATCTTTTCTGGAGTGAAATCCAACTTTTTGGGGAAAAAAATTTTATTATATGGTTAAAACTTCATTTTTAAGTACTTTATTGTGTAAGAATATCATCTAAATAATATTTTATTTGATATCGGTTAATATATAAATTCTAAATAAAGTATTTAAATCAGGGTTGCTGGATTTAAATCAACTTGATTTAAATCACTTAATTTTTTTAAAAAAATCATTGATTTAAATCAAAAATGTCAAACTGCCACAATTTAAATAAAAAAATTATCTGCTAGATATGTAACTAAGAGAGATGGGTTAAAGTTATTCTGCATAAAATTGCCTCCAATTTCAAGATCAAATTTTTGCCACCAATAACAAAAATGTTTATGACAAAAAGGGGTAAATAGCAGGGTTTGGAATCAATAATTGTGATAAACTAAACAAGAATTAAAATCTTATTTTTTTACCTGGTATCAAATCTTAAAGTGGATGATTTTTATTGAAAGCTCTTTTTTTAATTAATTTTTTCACATATAAAACTACAGATAATAGGGCTCTATTATCTGTGTGCATGACTACTATCAGTTATTAATTACTGAATTTTCATTTTTATCACTAATTAATTATTATTTTAAAGAAATAAACACAATTCTTTGAGTAAAATTAGTTTACCTGAATCAATATAATTTAAAGATTGATTTTAATTTTTACACAAAAATGAGGCATGATGTTTTTAGTAATCATTGTCACAATTTTTTTTCAAACCTATTAATATCAAAATTTGGCAAAAATAGTTATAGAAAGAAGGATATAATTTCAGTTATTGAGTACAATTCACCCTTTTCGAATGGGCTTTTCATCGGTGAGATACCAGTGAACTGCTTCTCTTAATTAATTCATTTAATTAATGTATAAAATAGACTAAAATTGGGTAATTAAGTAATGCTTAAGTATTATATTACATTGAAATTACAATATCAGAATATTATTAACCAGTTTCATGAAGTTCAGAACTAGTAATTCATTTAAATCAAAAAAATCTGATTTAAATCAAAAAAGTCTGATTTAAATCAAATAAATCCGATTTTTTTTATTTTATTTAAAAAATCAAAAAAATCAGCAACCCTGTTTTAAATAAATATTTTCAATTTTTCTGGAAAGAAATAAACCCTTCGGAAAAAAACTGGAAAAAAACCTGTTTTTTTTCCCAAAGTTTCCGGGTTTTTTCCGGCCATTCCCATCTCTAGTCTAGATAAAAATATCTTTAAACAAAGAAAAATACATTTTTAAAGTTATCTTCATTTGCATGAAAATAACCAAAATGTAACTAAAAGCAGATGAAAATTTAGGAAATCAGTTAAATACTAGGATAATTTATTGATTACTTAAAATATAATTAAATTACTGAATTTTTTTACCAATATAATTTTTACTAAGTGAAGAAAAAAGTCAACTGAATTTTTAGAAGTATTATTAGAATCTCAAATCATCAGATATCCAATACCAGTTATAATCTAACATGATTTAAAAAACTGAATTATTATCTTAAGTTGCTTCTCAAAGCGGCCTTTATAAATTTTTTAACTTATAAAAACCTCATAGGTTGAAAATACTGACTAAACTCGATAAAATGCAATTATTAGAGACACACTAGTCTTATTAGGCTGCTCAGACACAACACTCAACGGGCATCCGACCCAAAAAAGCAGTTGCAGGAAAAACGGAACTTTTGCAAAAATCGCTTTTTTTTACTTCCAGACTTGTTGGCTTCTGACTACGGTAAAGTTGTTTTTTCTACATCGCAATAACAATGCAATAAAAAGCCAACTTCACCTTAACGTCCCCCGCCGTCCAAGAAAGCATCGTGGGAGAATCGGTACACTCGAGCAAAACGGAACTAACGCGAGAAGTTGCGATTTCCCGACTTTCGGGAAATCGCGATTCCATGGAAGAAACTCATGCCTGAAGGAAGAAAAATTAATAAAAAGCGAAATAGCGGAATAAATGAGAAAAAGCGGAAATAGCAGGAAAAATGAGAAAAAGCAGAAAATCGCGAGTCGGCGGAAGAAACCATGCCTGATATATAACAAGAGAAGATGTAACTTTAATTGTTGTTGGCATATTATCGATTGTTGTAGATTGAAATTGATTGTTGTAGTTTAAAATCCATTGTTGTAGCGTGAACATAAAAATGGATCCTTTATTAAACTATTTCCCCATTTGGACTGGCGAAGCCCTTCTGTAACACACCTGAATAATTTTCTTTAAAAATGGACTGGCGAAGCCCATCTGTAACGCACCAGATGATATTTATTAAAAAACTGTAATCCGGGTCTAGCGAGCAGCGCAGGTAATCATATAAATTATCTTCTAACAATAACATTCTTGTTATAAATTTATAGAATGGCTTATTAATGAAAAAAATTTTATTGCAAATAGTTGAGATATTTTTTAAGACCCCCTTCTATGAATTCATTACCCTGACCCTATGAAATTAAGCCTGACTATTGTTTGGCTTTACAAGAACATCTTATTTTTGCATGATTAAAACTAATATATCTTTTAGTCAAACTCCCAGAACTCATCTCCAAAATGAAGATGTCCAAACACAAAGTGGAATTGTTGTTAGATATTATTGAACATTTCTTCATGTAAGTGTGCCATCCTTCAGTAATTTAGATTTGCAACTCTTTTTTTTTAAATGTCACAATTCAAGCATAAATATTTACACCAATATTACATGAACTTTTACAACCACCCACCCTATTTTGCCTCAAAGATCACTTTCAAACAAATTCAATTTATGCCACAATAGGTTCAGCATTGTTACTTATTAATGGTACTTATTACTTTCATAACTCTGCAAGACATTTCAAACCTTAAAGTCTAAATCAGACTTTATAGACCTCCTTGTATTGTTAAAATTTAATTCAACCTTTGGAAAAACATGGGGCTTGTTGTATCTTTTGAAAGCAGTAATTTTGGGCTAATGAATAAGTGCAGTCTTGGCACAAGCCCAAAATCTCACTTAGCTGAACTAGAATAGCCATAAGGGGCCGTTCAAATATTACGTAAGCACCTAAGGGGGGAGGGGGGGTTTGCTCTTTGCTTATTTTCTGACAAGGGGGGAGGGGGATATGAGTGATGCTTACGTAAGATGGTGCATTTTCGAAAATCTCTTGTTTCTTGCATAAATAATTTCAAAATTCAACCAAAAATAAATGTAACAAAAAATTGAATTAGGAAATCTGACGTAAGCACTTTTTTCTGGAGATGGACCACCCTAACATTTTGAAATTGTAACCCCGAAAAGTAGTATTTCGACTCATTTTTGAACCCTTAGGGTTACACCCAATATAAATACAGCTCCTTGTACGAGGCACCTAATTTTCAAGGAAAAAACAGTACTTACTACAAGGGATGTCAAAATTTCGGGGGGGGGGGGGGTCCAGCAGTGTCTTACGTAATTATGGTGGGGGGGTTGAGGTATGCTTATCTTTGCTGACAAGGGGGGAGGGGGGTTAAAAATGACCAAAAAAGTGCTTACGTAATATTTGAACGGCCCCTAATAATAAAAATTGGCAAATTTGTAGTAACTGTGTTACATAGTTTTGGGCTGGAAGTGGCTTGAAGAAGTTGAGCCAGAAGTAGCTTAGTGCCTTTATCCTGTTAGCCTACAATATGTAACTAACCACATAAACTAAATTTTAGCTTTTTACTTCACTGATAGTTTACAATATTGAACTCACCCTCATATTTCAATACTTTTGATTTGGCTTAACAAAACTTTTTTCCTCAAGGTACCTAATAGATCATTTGGACACCCTATTCTCCTCATCTCATTATGTAGACTTTGATGCCTTCTTACCTGTGAGCTCTATGGATGTATCCTAGAAAGAAGGTAATTCATTTTATTTTATTTGCCTTTGAATTATTAATGGCATGATAGAAAGCAAAAGGAATGTAATTTCATCAGCGAATAAAAAATATTTTTATCTCACCTAATCTTATAAATTTTCTTAGATTTAGCATCAGTTTTAGATTATAGTTTGGAACTTCTTTATACTTTTGAGGTCTAAAACCATTTTTATCTGAATAGTATACAATACCAAATTTTTTATACTATAGAATAGTGTATGATTTGCATAATGTCTAACAATAAATAGTTTTTTATGGTTTGTTTTTTAATTGAATGGAGAACACTTTCATTAAGGTTTTCATCTTATATTCAACTTATAAAACATCCTTGTTTTGACCAAATATGGTTTTCTGAATTTTCAGTGGGGGGAATTTAGGGTAGTTTAAGAGGTTTTTTTATTTACTTATTTTCACTGGCAAAGGGAGATGGTTCAAAAATTACCATACACATGCTAATGCAATACAGTAGAGCCCCGATTATCCGCGGAATTGGGTGGCAAGGGTACCGCGGATAGTGAAAATCGCGGATAACCCGAAAAAAGACTAAAAATGAGGTGAAAACATGAAAAAAATATTTCAGCATAAAAACTATGTTCTATTGTACAAAAAACATGTGTAAAACTTTTAAAATATGTACAGTACAGCAGAAACCTTTGCTCTACATCTAAAATCTCTCTAATCTCATCTAAAATTTGCTCTCATCGTGAAAAAATTTGTTTCGGGGCACTCGCGGATAATCCGCACCGCGGATCATCCGCTCGCGGATAATCGGGGTTCTACTGTACTTGAATGGTTGAATGGCTCTCCTATACATGTTCTGGTTTCAATCAATAAAAATATAAATTACAACTGTCAGTTTTTGAAAGTGAAATTTTCACAAGCATAATGATTTCCAAATGTTAGTGTTACTTGTATCACACTAATTAATTCTTTTTTTCAGTGAATGTTGGATAAGGAATCTTCACAACTCACTTGTGTTGCATTCAAGCAACTCTATCATCATTCACGTTAGACTAAACAGAATATTTCTTTAATGGTAGTCACTCCACCCCATCAGTTTCATGCTTCATGGTAGAAGTAGTCATGCCTGTACACTTTACTAAATTGAGATTTGAATCTCAAAAACATAAAAAGTGAACAGGGATATTTGCTATTAAAAAGCAAACTATGGTTGAATGACCCATGATGAATATATTCATGTTAATACTGTTATACTTGTCATGTTAATACTTGTTATTGATCAAAGAGAAAACATTTCAGTGTACATAACATGAACTTTTCTATAATTTCTAAAATTATAGAACTCATTGGGTAATAGAATCGGGGTTAAACCCTATCCATCTTTTACAAAGAACTTGCTAAGAATAAAATATGCTATTTAAAATAAGTACAGTTGAATCTGCTTAGTGTGATCATGGTTAATCTTATCGAAATTGACTGGTCCCGATCACTACTACTTAAATTAATGCAAAATATGTCGTTTTATGCGATCAGTATATCGTTTAATGTTATCAAAATTTGATGGAAATCCCTTAAACCCTCCTTTTTTTCCCTTTTGAAGGCCAATTTCAATACATAAGCATACAAAATGAGTCATTAATTGAGTATTGAGTATGATTCGCTATTTATACTTTTCCTTAAAAAGGTTTTAAGTTGCAAAATACATACTTTAAAATTATTTTGGATACTTCAATATGGACTACACTGTTATGATTTTAATACATATTATTATCAACCGGATATTGTTATAATTTTGATCTTGGACAAATGTGATCACATTAAGCAGAGTTGACTGCAATTAAAAGTGTTAATTTCCAGAATCTGGTTTACAAGACATCATTTTGACAATGACAAAGAGATACTTTATATGCCATATAATAGCTAATGTGACACAAAGGTCATCCATCTTATATTGAGATATATTCTCAATGTAGTACAAAAAATTATTCCCAAGTAAGCTGCCTTAAAGAATAAGTGGGATTTACTAGCAGGTTTTTAAAAAAACATTCTAGGGTGTTGATTAATATATAATAGTGATGTTCATACATGTGATTCCTCCGCCAAATGGCGGAAATCTGCCAATTTGTTAAGCAAAATTAAAATCCGACAATGTGATTTTCAAAACTATAATTCCACTTTCCAGGGATGTTGCGGCTGCGCCAATTGCGCCAAATCCTAATTCATGTGCTAAACTGCTACAAATACCGTATTTTGAGCAAAACTGCGCCAATTAACGATTTTCCTGAAATGAAATTATCAAACTCTCCTCTCACCGACGAATTACTTTCATCCTCAGGAAAAGAAACTCAAATCGTCTATGGATGGAATCTTTTCCACATTTCTACCACTTGAAGTCAAAACCAATGACGTCAGCCATCGAAACCAGATAACATTTTTTTTTGTAAATTTATCTCCTTTATAAAATAGGTTTCAATTCGCTGCGTTTAGTCCGTTAAAAAGTCGAAAAAATCGCAATTTTTCGCGGAAGTTTCGTTTTTCCCGCGCTTTTCGTGGACGGACGCGGGTCGTGTGCTGATTCAAAATGGCTTCTTCTTGCGTCGTTATGGCGATATAGAAAAAAAACTTGACTGTGGTCAGAAACCCACAAGTCCGATGTTCCGGAAGTCGGAAAATTAGCAATTTTCCCTGGAAGTTTCGGGGGGGTTTTGCGGATGCGGAGTGTACCGTTCTTCCCGCGACTTTCGTGGATGGCCGCGCAGGTGCCGATTCAAGTTGGCTTCTTGCGTCATTCTTGCGATATAAACAAAACAACATTACCGTGGTCAGAAGCCAACAAGTCTGGTGTTCCCGAAATGGGGAAAATAGTGATTTTCCGCGACAGTTCCGTTTTTTCCGCGACTGCTTTTCCTACGGGCTTATGTATAGTTAGCTTCAACGGTGGTCCAGAAAAAACAACTTTACTTTGGTCAGAGCAGCCTGAGAAGTCTAATAAGATGATTTTTTCTCTATTTTATAAAGTAATTTCAACTTAGTGGATTTTCTAAGTTGTAAATTTTTACTGAAAGGTCGCTTCCTTACTTAAACTTAGAAACGTAATTTAAATTAGAAGATTATAGTGTTTTTTATCTGATTTAAGATTCTAAAAATACCTTTAAAAATACTTATTTCTTACTTTTTTGCGCTACTTAACTAAAAATTCTTGACTATATCGTTTTTGCAATTTAATTATTTCTTAAATAATTCTGTTAACGAATTTCTTTTAATTTTTTATTTCATTTTAGTTACACTTTGACTTTTAAAGTGGTTTTAAAATCTGATTCAGGAATATAATTGACATAGTGTGTGTTTGAAGCTGTGTAAATTTTTTTCTTTCTTAAGTTATGTAAAAAGTTACTCCTTGAATTTTTTAAAAATACTCCTTGAAAACTCCTGGAATACTCCTTTATTTTGATTTCTGAAAATTTGTATGAACCCTGCATTTGGTGTTTTTGTTATTAAAATTAAAAATTTTATTAAAAACAAAAATCTTTAACAATTACTTTGTTTTAAAAACATCATAAATTAATTAAAGTTTGTTCAGAATTACCATTTAACCTTTAATTTAACATAAAATGGCTTATCAGAGGTTTTTAAATCTATTTTGTGATGGTACTTTTCCCCCTTTTTTGAATTTGTCGAAGGTACCTTTAAAAAGTTGCAATTTTGCTTACAGATCTCTAGCTGTTCAAACACTTGTTTTGCGTAATTAGTCATCAACTTTTAATAGTTAATTAACTTAATCATGCATAGTTTTAAGGTTAATAGTTGGGATAAATTATCAGTATATTTTAGTAACAAGAACTATTATAACCCTGCTATGGATTTTAATTTTTATTTTTGATTGCTGCAAAAAATTGATTCGACTTGCTACAAAAATGGTTTATTCTGCTATAAATTTTAAATTTAGCTGCTACAAACTGCTACAAATTTTAAATTTAGCTGCTACAAAATGCTCAATGTGGTGCAACATCCCTGACTATCTTATTTTCCAATCATATTTTACTGAAAACTAAATTATTAATAAGTAATAAATTTTAAGTAAAATCGAAAAAAATATCGAAGTAATATGAAAACTAGTAAATATTTAAGCTGAAAAATATGACTATCATATCAAATCGTAGATCTCGGGAAGTAGAAGCCAATCGACCCCCTCTACTTAAAATGAAGGAAAAGTTAGATGCCATAGATTTTTTTTTAATATTTTCCGCCAATTTGTTGTCAGAGTACTTACATGTATGAATGTTGCTTAGATTCCCTTTTTTGCATCATAAATAATTGTCTATTTGAATAACATGTTTTATCCAATGCAGTGCTCTTGTTCTTTAAATCTTGACATGTGAATAAAAAGTATTTTATTCGGACATTACTATTTGTATAATCTTGCTATTATTTCACATGATTTGGAAAAGTTTTATTGGTACACTTTATGGTATTACTCAAGGGGACATCCATAAATTACGTGAGGTCAAAAAGGGGAGGGGAGGGGTTTGGAAAAATCTCACCAAGGGGGAGGGGGGGTCGATTAAAATCTCACGTCAACTTTTTAAGTTAGAAATTATACGATTTTCTTTTATTTAAGTATGAAAAAGGAATACACACAGATAAGGTACTGCAAATTATTTTTAAAAAGTTGTAGGCAAATCTCACTTGGACTTGGGGGAGGGGGGTCCAGAAAAATCTCACCAAGGGGGGAGGGGGGGTCCAGAATTTTGAAAAAACGCCTCACGTAATTTATGGATGTCTCCCAATTTACCTGATTTAACCAGAAATTTGGATTAATTAGTATTACTGAATACTTTGACATTTATCCTTTTGTAAAAATAATAATTTGATATGGATTATGTACTTTTTGAGGTATGAAATAAATATCATGGAATGACTCATTTTGAGTGTTTGGAGCATAACTAGATAGTAAACTGCTACTCTATTATCAGACTTAAGCTTAAAAGAACCCTATTTAATACCTTCAGTTAGTATTCATGCATTACTAATAAAGTAACAATTAAGTGAGGTACCAGAAATCATTCAATATCTAACACAAAAACACCTAAGTTTGCCAACTTTACAATATTTTTGAATGTACTTAAAATTTTTAATATGGAGTAAAATTTGTCAAGGTTTTTTCAAGAATATATATATATATATATAAGTGAGTACCTAATCTTACCCCCAAGCACAATAATATTAAAAAGGAAATGCAGTAGAACCTCAATAGTGACCCTTTACCTACAACATAGATGGTTGTTGTAACGAAATTTAGGAAAAGAACAATTAGAGTTAGAAATAAAATATTAATTGTACTATACATCAAAAAACATTTGTGTAAGGTGCAAAATATAAAGCCAACATTCTGAAATTTTAAGAACATGATCCTTCTATGATACCGTTGGCCTTATTTCTATTACACAGTAAATCCTCACTGAGTGACCACCCCTATAAAACAACTACCTTCTTTTACAATCAGTTTTTTAAGGCACCATTTTCCCCCTATTCTCATAGTGTTAAAATACGTCTTTACAACGACCAGCAAAACCTCGACATCCCTTCCAGTTTTCCAAATTCACAGATAATTTTTCCAGATGTTTATATAAAACAGGTAAAGAAAAAATAGTATTCCCATTCAATAGGATTTCAATAAATTTGTACTACCATTAAAAGGTGGCATCAGATTGTTTTGAAAGGTTTGGTATGGTTGGTTTGGACTGAAGAATTTTTATTGAAAGGCTACTTAAGGTTTTATTGTCCTCCTGAAACCTTCTCTTCCACATGTGGTTTTATTGCTAACAGGACTGGCAACAAGCGACATAACTGGAGAGAGATTTACAATCCACTTTTTAGACAAAAAACTTTTTTTGGTGTGTTTACCAAGGGTTTGAAAAAGACTTCCTTTTTTTTTTAGAATGTAACAGTTTTAGTCTATATTTTGTGTTCATAATCTGTGGTACTCAATTGATAATAAAGCCTTTTTATCTGTAATAGTTAATTTTAAATGTTTAGATTAAGTTGTAGAGCAATCCCTTTCTGATTTTAAGGTTACTCCTTCTGAGTGACCACCCTTTTTGGCTGCCATTTTTTTCGAAACGGACTGTGATTGCTCAAGAGAGGTTAAACTGTGTTTTTATACTACTGGTCATTGTATCAAAGGGGTTGTTATATCAGGGGTAATTATAAAGATAAAGTAGTTTAGTTCTACTGTAGAACCATGCAGTTATTAGACGAAATTCCTTATTGCTTGTTAAATCCTACCTAGAAAATGTTACAGTTATAGGTAACAATCCTTAGTTAACATAGGCTGGACCTTAAGAAGTTCTAAAAAATATGAAGGGTGGTTTAAAAACAATAATGCTGGAGGGCAACTTAATAAAATAGATGGTTACATTACTCAGACCAATTGAATTTTACTGAAACAATTTCTTTTTCTTTACTAATTGATTGTAGAAATATGAAACTCATGTTAAAAGCACAGAAATAAAAGTCTTGGCAGACTATTTTGGAATCCCTTTTATCAGTGTTTAAAGATGGTAAAAATAAAATAATATTTAAAAACTCACTGTGTTGCTGGAAATTTGAACACTTTGAATGGCATCCATACGACATAAAAAATAACAAATTCTTAAAAAGCAACCCTACTTTATCAAATCCATAAATAAGCTTATATTTACAATTATAACTCTTTTAAGCACCCTTAATTTCAGCGTCATCTACATCTCTTGACTGGTCTAGCTCACGCTGTATGTATGACGTATAGCCTTTTTCCCTTAAAACTGCTTGTATGGTTTTAGGGGGTCCATCTAAATTTTTAGCAGGTCTCTTGAAAATGGCCATTATGTACCTAAAAAGAAAGCAACAATAACTACCAACAAATTTTACATAGTTTCGGAACTATATAAACTTGTGCGATAGGTGGAATTGAGAAACAACCCTGTAGTAAGGTGAATTTGCAGAACAGCTTTTAAAAGAGTCCTCCAATCGCCATGTATAACGACAGCCAACTATATTTGGTAATATGTATTATCCCGTCGACCGTTCGGTGACTGTCAAATTCAGCGGCACAGCCATAGAAAAGTCAATGGGTTGTTCACCGTTTTCGGATTCAGTGGTACGGTTGACGGGATAAGACGTAAGAACCCTATATTTTATTATTTTCCTTTGGGGGGGTCCAGTGCGAAAAATTTACCATTGGATATCAAAAAGTTTCTACAGTTGGTGAAATAAGGGGGAGGACCCCCATACCCCCCATTTGTATTTAAACCTTTATTATTCCCAATTTTTTTTAAATAACAAGCTCATCAAAATCAAAATTCTACTTAGAAATGTATGTCCGAATTTCGGTCTACAAGTATCAAAAGCAGTTTAAAACCATGTTTTTAGGGTCAAATTTCCAAAAATTTTCTGGGGGAGGACCCACAGACCCCCCTTTCATACTTGTATCCCCCCACTATTACAAAACAACTTCTTACATTAATATAAGAACAGATCACATGAATTAATAAAGTTCCCTTGGGTGAATATTCAACCCAAAATTATATAACAAACTACATTAAATCTATTAAATATATGTATGGGAGGGGGCTGACAAATATTTTTACCGAAATAATTTTATATACCCTAGCACAGACTGAAAAGGGAGGTTAAGGAAAATTGACATCCTTTATAAAATTATGCCTATTTAAAGATTAACAAGGAGTGATCCACCTCGATTTTCGAGTTTTCCTTTTCAATTCTGGAGCTTACATGGACAGCTCCTTTTATACTTTAACCCAAAGGATCTAAAAATGGGCTAAAACAGTAATTTAAGCTTCAAATTTCTAAAATTTAAAAAAGGAAAACTAAAGAAAACAGGATAGGTAAAACTAGAAAAATGTAGGACTAACTTCTCCCAAAAAAAAGTCTTGTAACAGCTCCTTAGGCCTAAGGGTCTTATGGGTTTTGTCCCCTAGTTAAACAGCTGAACTTACGCCTATGATACCTCCATAAAACCCCCTTGCCCCCCTGAAAAAGTGGGCGCCCCACCAAAGGGAAACTCCTAGCTACGGGCCTGCCCCTCTTTGGTAGTTCGCACTTTCTTATATGCAGCTTTTCCAATATTAAGAACTTCTTCATGACAAAAATTCCGCCTAAAATGTATTAAGAAGCTACATTAAACCTATTAAATATGTATGAGATATGCTGAGGAATAATTTTGGGCCCTTTCTGAAATAAATTTCTACATGCGGTTTGGACTGAAGAATAACTTGCATCATAACTCTTAGTTGCAAAGTTGGGAAATTGAAGGCAATGGTAAATTAAAACCTTCAATTTTGAAAATTTTAAGTAATAAATTAAAAGCCTTAAGAACACAAATATAAAATGGCGTTCCACCTGAGACCCTCAGTTCTAGACTGGTGTGGCAAATTTTACTTCTTCTTCTTCTTCTTCTTCTTACTAATCCCCATTTCTAGCAGAGCTAGATAAAGTCCATGAATCCATTCACCCTCAACAAGTCAATTACCGGAACAATGGGTCTGTCAAATAGTTCCTGGTCAGAGAGGCCCAGGCAATTCAGAATGTGTTCTGGGGAAGCCTGTGCACTGGAACAATTGGCGCAGGGTTGAAAAATTTTAATTCCACCAGAGTACTTAAGTGTTTATAGGTGACCACTGCGGAGTCGCGTTATAGCTGTTTGATCTTCCCGGCTGCAGCTGAGCAAAAGACATCCTCCAGGTTTTCGACTTCGGTACCAGTTGTGAACCGGTGGTACAAGCCAGTCGGCATTTATTTTATGTTTGGCAATGGAAAACAGTTCTGAGAATGTAAGAGGAGTAGCAGGCTCCAAGTCTTCACCTGATGCACCTTCCTTGGCAAGGCTATCTGCTATCTCATTTCCAGTGATGTTGACGTGGGAAGGTATCCATTGCAAGTGTATTTGATGAGAGAGGGAAAGGCGCTTCAGTTTTTTGAGTATGTTTGTGCCGGTATGATCTCTTACATTGTGAAAGTCGGCCAGATGTTGAATTGCACTTTTACTGTCAGAGAGAATCCAAATTTCATTCATTTGAGCGAAAGATAGTATTGCATCCAGTCCTTCATCGATGGCAATAAGTTCACTTCGGAAAACGGAGCAGAAGTCGGGGTTCTTTTTATGAATCCCGATCTCTTGGCCTTGTGTTTTTATGAAAATTCCACTGCCAGTGCAGTTATTTTCATTCTTGGAGCCGTCCGTATAGACAAGAACTGCATCCGCTGGAATACACGATATTCTTTCGAAAGCGACTTGCCTAAGAAAATCAGGGTGATCGCTTTGCTTGTTGACGGTTATAGAGAGTTCGGTATGAAAGGAGAGCAAATTTTACTATTTTTTATAACCGAATTCCATAAGGGGGTGACACCGAGAGCTTCCGCCCCGGGTGACACCACAGCTAGCTACACCACTGGGTCTGGGGGTACTCCCCCAAAATTTGTTTGGAAATTTGACCCTAAAAACAGGGTTTGGTTAACTCGTTTAGTACCCTTTATTGCCCCCTCCCCTTATATCGTCCCTCAATTAATACGTTACGAGGAAACCGGGAGTACCCCCCGGAAAATTTTAGATTTTAACATGCAGAAAAGGTGGGTTTTAGACACTTTTAAGGGACATAGACGCACTCTTTTGAGTAGGCACTGGAATATTTAACGCCTAAAAAAGAGTTCAAAAATTTGGGGTCGTGCCCATGGGGGGGGGTCTGGACCCGGGGACCCCCCCTTCGCTACGCCCCTGATTTTATGATCTAATAATTGAATTCTATAATTGTCAGTCATCATTTAAGCTGTAGGTAAACATGGCAGCTAGAGGACTCTTTCTAAAGCTGTACTGAATTCACTTCAGTCAGGTTAATCTTGTGTATTAAGGTGTACCAAAGTTTGACTTACAAGAGTTAACCATTCAGTGGCATATATAAGGGGAAGGCCTGCCCCCCCCAAAATCCAGACTTGGTGTGCCAAAACAGGTTAAAACCCTGTTTTTTAAGGTTAAATTGCCCAAAACGTTTAATAATAAGTTCATCAAAAGCCTAATCCTACTTAAAAATATATGTCCAAAATTAGGACTTGGTGTACCAAAGGAAAGTTGAAACCCTGTTTTAAGGGTCAAATTTCCTAAACTTTTCTGGGGGAGGACCCCCAGATCCCCTTTGGTACCTCTATTATTTTTAACTTTTTTTACATTAAGTTCACCCAAATGCAAATCCTATCTAAAAATATAAATCCAAAGTTCGGATTAGGTGTGTCAACAAAACTAGTTAAAAAAAAGTTTTTTTAGTGTTAAATTTTCGAATATTTTGAGGGGAGGACTCCCGGACCCCCCTTTAGTACTTGGAACTAAATTAATTACAAATTTTTTATATTAATTTCTTTTCGATGTAAATTCTAACAAAAAATGTATAAAAAGCTGCAATGGACGTAATAAATTTGCTTGGAAGGGGGTGAAAAATAATTTTGGGCCCCACCCGAAATAAATTTCTGTAACCATTGGCCAACCTCCCTAGATGATGTTTATAATGAGAGAGGAAAGAAGAAGAAAAAATTAATAATAGCACTGTTCAAATGCATAGCACTTTATATGAATAAAAAAGAGAGCAGAAACATTTTTTCTCTCTCTCTTTCCTCCGGTGTCCCTACATAGGAAGAAAACACCTGAAGATTATTTCTCCAAGGCTTTATCTGGACATTTGGAACTACCCCCACTTCCACAATGCCTTGCAAACCCCAAGAGAAAGACTGGTCTTGCACTGGCATAGTCCTTGTCAAATGAGAGTGCATATGAACAAGGGCCTTACCAGCCACCTGGTTACTCTTAAGAAATCCCTTTCCCCTTGATTTATCAGGGTTAACTAGTCTGGCCATATGAATGGGACATACAGTAAAGCACCGTTTATACGTCTTTCAAGGGACCGACGTAAATCGACGTATAAATGAAAAAACGTATAAACGAAAATGTCCTTAATTATTAGGTTTATAACGCTCCTAATGCATATTTACAAAAATACATTAAATTTTAGGTTTTTCTTTTGTGGGGTCATTTAGCGATCAAAAGAATTTTTCTCCTCTGCAGGGGGTGATGGAGACCCCATAACCAAAGATAAGAAGGGCCAAAAAACTGTAGTGTAGCTCATCCCGTTATCAGTTCAACGAACTGCCCTTTTACTCCCCCCACTCCATTGGTCAGATTGCTCATGCCCCCCACAATGGCCAAGGAATGCAGTGCTCTTCAACCTTTCTTGGGAAAATTTTCCCACGGAATAACAACTGATACTGGATATTTTCGAATTTAAAGACAGCCGAAAACGACGTATAACCGATATTGCGCGTCGTATAAACGAAGAATTTTTGTATTAAAATGAATAGGAATGAGAATTGGGACTTCGCGAAAACGACGTATAAATGATAAAGTCGTATAAATGAGAAACGTATAAACGGTGCTTTACTGTATATATTCAACTGATATATTCATACTGATAAATTTTATGTCACTTCTATTTGCCTGATTAAATTATCATAGATAGAGCAACAAAAACCATTGTAATTAAAAAGCATATGCTTGAATAAAGTTTTTCAACGAACAATATAAAAAAATCTGACAAAAAATTTCTAGGAAAAGTTACTACTCCTTAAGTACAATGTAGAAAATTATGATAATAAAAATTCCAAAATATTTTAATTAGAATAAGCACAAGTTTTTTTACCCTTGTCCTAGTGCTGCCACAAAAATTCCTAAAGTTATCGCCAAGCAGAACCTGTGGCGTGCTTTTTGACCAGGGGTACCTCTGAGTTGCTGAAACTTGGGTTTTTTCATAGTACCTAAAGGATGAATTTTATTCTTGAAATACACTTTAAAATTCCTTTAATACATCATCTTTCTTAAACTACTAAAATGTCGTATATTAAATTACTATATAGTACTACATATAATATTGAAATGATCTAACTAAGGCTTGAAATCTGATAAGGTTTGTCCTGAACTCTAATAAATGTCAATACTTTTCTTAAACTTCTTTTGTAGTTAGTGACGTAATATCGCCAGAAAAAAAATTGAAGTTGGGGTTGTAGGGAATTTTAAGTTGATTTATTCTCAAATCCTCCCCTTTGTGTTCCCCCTGCCTGTGGTAACTTTTATTTTCTGACAATACATTCTATGTAATGAACCCTGTTATAAAAAAATAATGCTTTCTGCCATTGTGCCAGAAAAATCTACTTAGTTCAGTTTCAATCTGAGACTCCTCGTTTAACTATCTAAACAGGAAATCAATCTTTTGTGTCCTGTTCTTCCATTAATATAAAGCCCTTTAATCCTTCTTTTTTCAAGTCTGTTACAGTGCTTTCATTATTTATTTTTTAGAGAAATACCTTCAAATATTTAGGAGGCGGGCTCAAAAAATGGTGAGAAGTCATTCAAAAAGAGCTGAGGAAAACTCTTTTAAGTGCAGAAAAACAACAAAGCAAAAATTATAAACTTGAGACCTGGCATATTTGAATTAATTTGGAAATGGAAAAATTTTGGGATCAGGAGGTTCAATTCCTTAATAGTTCCCGCTAAATATCGCCAATCTCTTTTGGACACTATAAAGTATAAATATTGCTAAATAATTACAAACTCATAGATTAAAATGTAACTGTAACTGTTCAGTTTATCATTAAAAATTAGAAAAATTTGTTTACATTTGAATATTGAGCGTTCGAAAGATATTGGTGATATTTAGCAGGAACAATAACGGAATTGAACCATTTAGGACAAAGTGTTGATTTTTGGTCACTTTTTAAGAACGAAGATTTTCTTGACTCTATTTTGAACAGCTACTCACTCTTAATTAAATTTCTCCATGTAAAAACTGCTCCCAATACTGACTCCTGCTCACTGTCCTTCAATTATGACCTCTGAGAATAGTTGCATTCAATTCTCACTCTTTGCTTCCTACATATTGAAAAGTTTTCATCCAAAGTAAAAGTTTACCTCCAATTCACAAATTTCCTCATTTAAAAAAATACACCTTTATCAAAGTAAGCTGTGCTGAAGGTTTTAATTAAGAGCTCTCCCAATGTCGTAGCTACTATTTAGGGTTTGTTAATTGAAGATACTAAAGTTTTCAGATTTATTATTCTATTTAAGATGAGCTAAAGCATATAGTGGGAAAATAACCCAAAACTTTAAAACAGAAAAAATAAAACCTGTATGAGAATTTGCATAGCTACCTTCGTCTTTAGTTTATAATATTTCATTCAAGGGAAAAACTATTCATTTACTTTTATTCTGTTAAAGGAATCACATAGCAAATGTAAAAAAGTTCCAAAATCACACACTTGAACTTGATTTGTTTATTTATTTTCAACAGCATCCCCGGTTATTTGTGTTTAGCTGTTTCTAGCCTGCTTTCGGAGGAAAACCTTCAATGCAAGGCTTAATAGGGGGCGCTTTAGAAGTTGGAGCAGCAGCACCACTGAGCTGAGCCGCTGAGCAGTGGTGGCACTGAGCACTGAGCTCAGTGGTGAGTGGCAGAGTAGAAATTGGAGTTTGACATGGTGATTTCCATTTCAAAACTTCATCGCTCATTTTTTGTAATGAATTGAATTCAGTTTTTTCTCTTGTAATCAGCAAAGTAATTTTTTTGCCCAAATGGGTCATAATGTCCTTTTCCCCCTGGTCATTAATAATGCAAAAGTTTTAGGTGCTAGAAGCACAAAATGCAAACGAATAGGACAGACAATTATTTTTAAAGTTTGTAAGTAAATCTCACGTGGGGGGAGGGGGGTCCAGCAAAATATCACCAAGGGGGGAGGGGGGATCCAGATTTTGGAAAAAAACACCTCACGTAATTTATGGATGTCCCCTTACCTCGATTTGCAATTAAATTCTTTTGGAATTTTATAGTGAATTTTTTAGGAGGTTAAAAGGGCTAAATAATTTACTTTTTGTTTTTTCATTCAAGGTTGTGGATCCTTCCAAAAAAAATCCAGTTAATTATTACCCCATCTTTTAAACAAAACTATGGGGTAGTAAGAAACTCTAGCTTTTTACACCTGAAAATATATTTATGTATTTTTCTCTTTATTACTTCAATATTTTATTGTTTTTATTTTATTCATCAAGTTAAAAAGTTAAGTTCAATTACGTTAATCATTACTTCATTTTCCTTAAAACAGTAGAATACACACTTTTACCCACCACTTTATTGCTTAGTAAAATTTTACACATAATTCTTTCAAATTTTATGTTAAATTTGCCACTTAGACGAGCAACTCAACTTCAAGAAGCACATCGATGAAACCATCAAAAAATACAGCAAGAAGCTCTACCTCATGTATCCCTTACTCAACAGGAAATCCCACCTAACTCTAAAAAACAAGATTCTGCTCTACAAATTAATCCTCCGTCCTCTCATCACTTACGCCTCCCCCATCTGGGCCACAGCAGCCAAAACCAACATCAGAAAACTCATGATCATACAAAACAAAGTCCTCCGACGCATCACTGACGCCCCTTGGTACATTAAGAACAAGGATTTTCAAATAGAACTAAGAACTGAGAACACCTCCAAACGGTTCTTCCATACCTTTGAAACCCACCCAAATCTACTCATCAGCATCCAAACTATCCATTCTGATCTAGATCCAGCAAAGAAATTCCCATTCTCTACCACCACGATCACGCAACGTCTTCATCCCCTTTAACTCTCCAATGTTTTAACACCATACCACTATTATATGAAAAGCTAACCTTTTCTCCTTTATAGGCCTGTAGCTTTATCTCATTCTCCCGTTTTAGTCATGTTTTTCCCCTATTGATGATTCTTAATTTCAAGCGGAGCAAAAGCGGCTCCGGCCAGTACCCTCTATAGCTTAGAAAGCCTGAACACTGATGGCTGACGTCAGCAAGCGAAGGCTGAAAATCGCCCCGGCTCTCCAATCAGAGGTAGGCTGAGAGGCTCAGTAGCTATCAGTGGCATTATCCTCTGTAGTTAAGAGGCTCAGCTACAGAAGGTAAGATCCCTGATTGGAGAGGCGGGGCAAGCTTCAGCCTTCTCTTACTGACGTCAGCAATCAGTGTTCGGGCTTTCTAAGCTATAGAGGGTACTGCTCCGGCGCTGTTCACTCCTCATATATGATGATGATGATGATGATGATGATGATGATGATGATGATGATGATGATGATGATGATGATGATGATGATGATGTTAAATTTGCGTTTTAATATAAGTTATTATGGTGATAAAGTAAGCTATTAAATTGATTTTTTACAATTAATTCACCTTTGCTGAGAAATTGAAAAAAACTGAGTTTGCAGGAAAAATGGAGTTTTTTGGCGGTAGACAACTTTTTAGTCCAGAACAAAATGAAACAAGGGAAACATTTTATTTGTAATGTCATATTTTTTAAAATTTTACATCTAAAAATAAGGGTTGTATAAAACATATCTTTTTTTACCTTATTTTTAACTGAGCAATGCTGAAAAGATTTTCAATGGAAAGTTTTGAAAATTACAGGGGCTATAATACCCTTTAGAGGTAGAGGTTATGTTAATACTTTCATTTGATTTATAATGAGGAAGTTGCATGATTTTTTTAATCGATTTTTCATGCAAAAATACGCAACTACCCAAAATTTGAGGGCCGATCGAGAAATTTTTTGATTGCAAAAAAATTAACAAAAATCCCCTTTTTCAAAGCGCGCGAAAACACTAAGAGTTTGGGGATGTGACGTCATCGTGCGGTGACCATTGTTGGAAAGCAACGGAGTTGATGGTATGATTGTTGACGTCATCGTATGTTCTAAACAATAAGCGTTTTCAGTCACGTGTTTTTTTCTCGACTTTTAAATTAAAATGTTTAATTAAATTTTTTTTTGAAAAATTGACTAGATATTTCATTTTACCATTCAAAAAATCATACGGAACACTTGAATGTTTATGACAATCTGACACATGCAACTTCCTTATTGTTTTAATTAGTAAAATAATTGGCTTTTTTCCTATTGCCCCTCTCGGGATATAGCAAGATATAGTCGCTTAGGGTAATTAATAAGATGCAAGCAAAATCCCCTTCCCCTCTTACTTAGGGGTGCATTATTTTTTCAAAGAAATTTGATGGTGACATAAAAATTCTGTAAAATAATCAGCTCAATAAAGCTATAGGACAATCCTGATGAATTTTGCATGTTTCTTATTACCCCACTCTCCCCTGCGGTTAAGTAAAAACTGCTAATTACATTGAGAGGAATAGTGTTTTTTACAATTAGAGACAAAACCATCTTTCTCCTATTAGGGGATCCTAATCTCCTATTAGGGGGTACCTTTCTGGCAAATTTTAAAAAAATATAGCCCTTGTTACAAATTTATTAAACTTACTACAAAAGCATATTCAATCTTTTTGTGAAAAATTGTTTAAAAATTTACGTAAAGAACAAATCTCCATCTGCTTGAAATTTTATTATAAAAGTGAATAAATAACACAAAATATAGCATCACATTTCATGACAAAAATATTACTATAAGCTATCACACCCATGATATATCAAACCCATGCATCAAGGATCGGCATTGCAAGCAAGAACCGACAATTTTGTTCATTTATTCTGGTTATAATAAATTTTTTCTGAAATCAAATACAGTCGAATTCTTTTATAATGAATCGTGATGATACCAAATTAATATATTTTGATTCGCAATAGTTGTATAGTTATTAGAATAAATAATAGTAGTTGAACTACTATTATTAATGTTATTGAAATATTAGTTGTTTATTCAGAATAAGGAAGTTGCATGTGTCAGATTTTCAAAAACAAACAAGTGTTCCGTATGGTTTTTTGTATGGTAAAATGAAATATCTAGTCTGTTTTTCAAAAAAATGTACAGGTAATTAAATATTTTAATTTAAAAGTCGAGAAAAAAACACGTGACTGAAAACGTTTATTGTTTAAACTATAAGATGACGTCAACAATAATACCATCAACTCCATTGATTTACAACAATGTTTAGTATAAGATGACGTCACATCCAAACTCTTGGCGTTTTCGCGCGCTTTTAAAAAGGGGATTTTTGTTAATTTTTTTGACAATCAAAAAATTTCTCGATCGGCCTCAAATTTTGGGTAGTTGCTTATTTTTGCAAGAGGAATCGATTAAAAAAATAAAAAAAAATCATGCAACTTCCTCATTGCTTGAAAGATCCATTTTATCTATTGTATTATAACTGGTTTGGATAGCTCTTTCTACCTCGTGTTCACTAAAGTGGGTTTCGATTTATCTAAACTTTCAGAGTAAAAAATATTTAAGGTCTTATTATTATTATTATTATTAACAAACTACCTTAACTCCGAGGATCCAAAAAGAAGACAGTCTGTTTAAATTATTACAGGGAAACAGTACAATGATTTCAATAAGGGTTACCTACTCGTTTTTCAAACAGATAATCTATTCAAAGGTAATGTTGAATAAAAGAAAACTACTGACATGATGGATAGATAATATTTCGTCTGTTGTTCTTGCGTAGCAACCTCCCTGTGAATGCATTCAGTGAACTTAATTCCCAAAACTGGCACAACCAACAATAGGTAAATAATATGTATCTTACATACTTGGACAGAATGATGAAACATGAAATAAATTATAGTTAAATGAACAAATAAATAAATAGACAATGGAAATAAATAAACATGAATAATTAGCTAGCACGGAAGGAATCTTACGATTCAACTAATAAATAGACATATAGCAACATAACAAGCAACCCCCGACAATGCTTTGCTCACAAAAAAGAATCGTTTATTATGTACAGTAAAAGAACTGATGTAGGAGATTAGTAATATCTCCTTAAGAAGATAATGCAGTGCTTAAAGTTCTTCAGTACAATCAACCAATGTAGAAATCTTAACCTGAAACACATGTGTTTGGACTTCATAAAAATTTATGAAGATGCTTTATTTTATATAAATTTCTCCACATGTAGTAACGCTTAAGAACGTTACTTGGCAACCATAAAGGGATGTCATAGAAAATGGACAGGAAATAGTCTAGGAACTAGTCTTGTGACATCGTTTACAGTACGTTTTTACTTAAGTGCATACTAGTAATAGGTGATAAAAGAGAGTAAATGCATGCTTAATTGTGAATACAGTTTGAAAATATGAGAAGATAGTATTTGGGCTATGAAAGTAGAGTAGAGTCTATTTTAAAAAATCCTTAAAAAGCTTCTAAATCCTCTTTCTATTTAGAAAAATATAAGCTGTTCCATATTTGAGCAACGTATCCTCATTGATAAACTATAAACACCAAACAAGAAAATTCCTTCATTTCAATCCTAAAATTTGAATTTCTAAAGTTCATAAAATCTGGATTTCTGCTTAAAAGGTAGATGCAAATTTTTACCAAATTTGCATGAAAAACTATATAAGTTAATATAATCTTACAATAAATCAACATTTACCCGATTCAGTCCAATTAATCATTTGATATGCCCCAGACGTAGCCAGAGTTTTCTAAGGGAATTTGAAAAAGCTATAGATACTTTTTTCAAGTAAATATAGATAAAAATTATAATTTGTAAAAATTTTTAAATGTCTTTTTCCAAAAAGGTCTCCTAGACTCAGACAGAGATAGTTTGAATAACGAAGAAATATCTTTAAAATATTTAAATAAGGATTAAAGATTTTAAATTCTTTAAATAATGATTTAAATATCGCTTCGCAGGATTCCCGGATGGTAAATTGATGTCTTATAAGACATTATCAGGATCTCCCCTTAGATAATGTTAGAATGAATATAATCAAGGTTTTAACCCATAACGCGTAAAATATCCAAAGGAAAATATTATTATCACTTCACATTGTAAAGAGACATCAAAGCTCAAAGTACTGAGAGCACGCTGTACTTTTAAAATTTGACGGACTGAAAAGGTGTTTAAAAAAGATCAAATTATTGAACTCCAGATAGATTTAGATGTATATGTTACGGGCAATGTGGCAAATCGGGCATTATTAATAAAAACCGAAGTGGAAAAGGGCAATGTAATAAATTCAATGGCATTTATCAATGAAAATTATCATTATCACTTTGCCCGCCTCCACACTGGGCATTATTTATAATGCATGGGAGCATGGGGCATAATAATGGGGCATTGGGCATTATTAATAATGCCCATTTAATCACTTTGCCCGTAACATATACTCGATCCACACACACATCCCACAAAAATCTCTGGCTACGTCAGCGAATAGCACAATTCCAAAACTTGCATAGAATCTTCACATTTCGATTGTTTAACGGCTTCCTGATTGGTTCAGTTATTTTAGAAACACTACGCTTTCTTTCCTTTCTTAACCTTTTCAGTCCTAGACCGCCCAAGATTGCCACTGAATTCTATGAAGAATTTGAGGCAGCTAGGTCTGAAGGGGTTAAAATAAGTTACTTTTTAAATTTCTTCTCCCGCTAATCCGATACAAGTATAAATAAACCACCACAGAAACAAAATGACCAATCAAATGCCTTTAACTGTCTTATATGATGTAAGCATTCTGTGTAAGTTTTGTACATGCGGGTAAGGCACACACGCACTAATTCGAAACGCCTTTTCATCGCCTGAGTTTCTTTTCCGCCCTCTTCATGGCGAGGAAGTAGGCGACGGTGCACACGTGGATGACCACCAGGAGGGCGATGGTCACCCCCAGGGCCATGATGGACGTTCTGGAAGCGCACTCGTCGAACACTCCAATGGACGGCTGCACCACGAAGGACTCTGAGGAAGGACAGTCGTCGTGTTAATGAGTTAATAGATATGAATATAAAATACATAACATCGCTATATATAATACAATAAAAATGTTTGGCTTTATTTGGTTGGACCCACTACTGCTTGGCCAACGATAGTAAAAGGGTCACGTGATTTTTTTCTTTAGTGATTTCTATTTTATTTAAAATATACTGATTTTTTTATGTATATAGATGGTCTAACTAAGGTTAGAGGGAGTAAATGTATCTTCCTCTTTCGATCAACTGCCCCTCAGCTTCTTCCTTTCTCCCCTCCTAGTCTGTCAAAATCACGTGACCCTTTTACCATAATTGGTCAAGCAGTTTCGACTTAAGTTAAGTTAATTGGTTATAGTTTAGACTTAAGAGTCTGAAACTTCACGTTAAAAATTGATATAAAAGAAAATCGCAGCTTTTTTCATAAAATACCATTTATTATTATTATTGTTATTGTTATTGTTATTGTTATTATTATTATCATTATTATTATTATTATTATTATTAATCATTTCAATCCTAAGCTACTCAAGATTTCTATTGACCTTCATGAAGGGTTTGGGGTGGTCAGGACATAATACCTATGCTCTATTTCACTTTTATAGCATATATTTGAATAATTTCTTGTATGTTATTTCAGCTTTCGGGAAAAAATGCTCAATAGGTAGACAGATGAAAAAAATACTCGGAATTTTGGATTAATTTATTCTCAAAGGTCGAAAAAATAGAGACTCACCATTGGCAGAGTGTGGCGTGTGGTGTAGAGAAGTAGACACTCCTTCGTCACCGAAGTCGAGGACAAAAATCTCTTTGCTGAGGGTCATTTCGTCCTCCAAGGTGACTTGAGATTTCGGAGATCGCTTCTTCCTTCCCCAAGACTCTTCCCGAGATAAGCTCAAGTAGTCACCGCAGACGGTCTAGAAATACGAAATCCGTCATTAACACGGCTATTGATTCAAATCAATATAATTACTATATTAAAGTTAGACAGGAATGTTATATTTTTTCATATAGAATAAAGGTGACCTGGATGTGTCGGGCCTGAGGCATTGGTGGATCGAACACAAGTTGTATAACTTACCGGTTCGCATTTGCCCACGCAGTATTTGACATTGCACTGGAAGATGACCCCGTAGGACTCTGTGAATCTGAAGGCCTCATAAGAACTTTCGAGGGCGGCTCCAACTTGCATGAAACGAGGGAAAATCGTTGCATCGACTGGGCATCTACAATGGAAAAATAGAAGCCAAATTTAATCAATTTGCCCTAGAACAACATTTTATCAAGCGCACATTATATTTTTAGGTAGTTAAAGATTAGTTGGATTGCGTTATTTTGGAACCCCCCCCATAAACCAGGCTAAAGGTTCATTCAGACTTAACACTTTTGGTGTTCATTTTGAAGGAATCATCTCAAGTGAAAAGAGTGAATTGGCGTTCACTCCTTCCTCCTTTACTTTTCTATGGAAACTAGTGATTTACATGATCGATACACTCAGGATGAACAGTGAGAGTGAATAAGTGGGAATGATCATGGAAGGCCAGATCACACTTTTCACTTTGTTGAAGATTCCTCCAAAAGGAATATCAAAAGTGGTAAGTCTGAATGAGTCTTCATTTAGTCTTTTCACTTTCATTGCTCATTTTTGAGGAATCATCCAAAGGACATGTTTAAATTCGCTCTCTCTCTTCTTCTCTTTTCACTCTTCATTCCACCGATTTTCTATACAAATGAGTGATTTCTCGGCGAGGATTCCTTATAATAAACATCGAAAGTGAAACAGTGTGAATCAGCCTTAACCTGCTATGCACAGAAGAGGCCGGTGCGGGGAAGGACAGCAAATATCCTAGAGTGGAATTGCATTTAATTTCTCAAAAAATAAATAGTCAAAATAGTACTCACCCTCTCTCATCAATGATCTCGAAGGTGCTTCTTCCGTCCTTCGCCATGGCAAAACAGCTCCTCGCGAAAATGCCGTACGGAGCTAGAGTTGCAGAGAAGCAAACATTACCCATTTATTCCTAATACAAACACGGCATATTTTTATCCCTGGAGAGAAGTCGAATCTGAAATACTCACTTCCGTCTGGGATCTCGATGTGGAAGGTGAGCCTGTCTCCGATGCGCACGGTGCTGGCCTCACGACCGTCGCGGCCCAGGATGACGATCTGCGGTAGGGGAGCTTCGGGGGAGCCGGACACTTCTAGGGTTTGAGGGTCCCTGCACGGAATGAAAGGGTGAATTGAGGGAATAATTGGGAAAGGTATGTACTATATTTGGGGGTTAGTAGGAGCATAGTCTTAAGTGTTCAGTTTTCAGTGGTTACAAGGCGGATCAAACACGCACTAAATAAAATGTCTTTTGAAAATTTGACTGTATCTCAGTAAATAAGGCTTTTCAAGTTATGAAATGCTTCAAGTGTTGTTCCATGGCTAAAAATTTATTTGATCTTTCAATATTCCTCCGATGCCCAACCTATATACCAGTCACTGAGTGTAGGTACACTGTAAAGACGCCTTGTTCACCAGTTCCGCGATCAGTTTTAAAATAGTTGTTTATTAATTGAGCCTGAGAGATTTTAAAAAATACAATTTTATTTTTATTAACCTTAAAAAGATAATCCATACTTCATGATGACTTTCTGTATCTTACCTATGTACTTTTTATAAAGTGTATGGGGTTATTTCATTCAGCTTAAATTGACCATTTGTGCAACAAAAAATTTACATCAGTTTTAACGAGAAAATACTGTTTTAAGGGTTGAAAAATATTTTTTTGACTACACTAATTATAGTATATCCCATCGGTTCCGATCACTAAACTTTATAATAATGCAACAACGATGAAAATGAAATATAAAATTGCATACTTATTATTATGGTTATTTATCTTTTAAGTTAAGATAAGGTAAGATAATTCTCAAAAAAGTTGAAAATTATAGTCATTTGGTTTTTAACGAGGTTGCACGGCAAAATATAAATAACTTTTGACATAGTTATTCGCTGTTTAAAAACCATTCGTGTTTTTGAAAATGAGTGTGTACGTAAACCGGACCATTGTTCTGCTACGCGGACCATGCACTCCAGTCAGTGGGTAAAAATACTGAGCTTCTCTGTGCCATCAATAGCTTTAAAAAAGTTGAACTTTTTTTAACTGAAATTTTTTTTCTCAAAAATTGTAATCTTTTTAGAAATAACTTTAAACACCATTTCTTTATTCCTCGATATCAGGTGCTTAAGAGTTTTTGAAATTGTTGCCTAATTTAAGGCTTGGGTAACTGCAATAAATATTTTGAACTTCTAAACAGGTATTTTAAAAACATTACATAAAAATTAAAATTCTTTATATAGAATCTATATCAGTCAGTACTAATGAATTTATTTACTCCAAAGTTTTATTAACAGTTTAGGAAACATAAATGTACACCGTTTGTGCAAATAGTATTACTTACCTCACAGGAATCATACCGAAGGAAATGTTTCTGGATGTGGTTTCATAAGTACAACGAACATTGTACAATTTATCAGCTTTGGTCAAAACAACATTATGATGCTGAATTACAATAGTGTTCGTGTATACTCCAGCCTAAAAAGACATAATATCAGTAAATGAAAATTAACGCAACCTCTTTATTCAATCATTTTAAAAATAGGAAAAGAGATAGTATGTCCCTAATGTCTAAATAGCTCTACTCACATAGGAAATAGCTAAGAGTTTTAACGAATTTACTACAATTTAAGATATTAGTAGTTTTTTACAATTATTAACAAAAGGGGACTCAGTACCAAACATTTAGTCAACATTTCGAATTTGAGATTTTGCCATAAAAATGAAGATACTACCCTTAGAATTATAATGATATGAGGTTTTTAAATATGAGAATTGTGAGGTTGTCTGACCCAAAGACAGGCTTACTGAAGCAAAGCTTTCAACCTTTAAACGGGTTTTTCGTAAAACAAGGTTTTATCATTTAAAATCCTAAGGCTTTTTTTCTAATTGTCCAAATCACTTAAAACTTGGTATTCATTATCAGTAATGTATGTTAAACACCTCTACGTATGGATTTTAAAATATATTTATTTCAAAAATTTTTACAAAGCAAGAAAGTAGAAACTTAGCATATTTTTTCAAAAAAAATGTCACACAAATTTCAGATTTTCTTTTATTTTTCCGACACCCTTGTAGATATTTAAATTTCCATACGTAACAATATATGGTGGATTTATGTTGAGAAAAAATATCAAGTGAAAAGAGTGTATATTAAAGGTGGAGTAGCATTTTGGCCACTTTTTTTAAATTTTTGAAATAAATAAATTTTTGAATTTTCTTTTTGTGCTAAATATGAATTAGTATAAAGTAAATACATAATTTAACACCTAAAAAGATAATAAAATCCTGTTAGTAGAGTAAAAAATGTTTTTGGTACTGAGTGCCCTTAAAATTAAAAAGTTTTGATTAGGTCATTCCTTATTTTAAAATATTCAAGCATTGCAGTCTTCAAAAGAATTATTGACTTCTCTAGAGTTTTGGCGCAAGTTTCTTGTTTCATGTGTTTCATCTCAATTCACACTTGTAATAGAATAGTCTCAAGTGAGTGAGAAGCTGAAACTATCAAAACTTTTAAGGATTTATGGAGAGTATCAACCCTGTGTCTGAATTAACCGTATTAAAAAATCGCTTTCTTTGGTTTTTGACGAGTCTCCATTTTGTCTTCAAATGCAACATTATTCATGAACCCTCCAGTAAAGAAGACATATTCACCAGGGACTGGGTGTTGCACTCCTGTCCAGTGAGAGAAAGCTCAAGCTGGAAGTTTTGGCTGTTGTGGATGTGGGCGTTGCAAGTCTCGCTCCGCCCTAGGGCGTACACTCGTCCATGGAAGGGGCGGGACGTCTCCACAAATACCACGATCTTGGTGTCGCTGCACTTGATGTTCACTGAAACGACGGGATAAATAATCGAGCTGACAGATATAGAAATTTGATTAGTGTCAAACGGAAATGTTTAATTCGTTAAGAATGTTTGAGTGAGTGAAAAGCCAAGGGGTTAAAACGGATAACTGTATCATTCCCAAACTCAGATTATAGGGGAGAGTGTTGTACCTATGGACGGTTGTACCTTCAGCCACGTCATTTTAAAATTCGGGGAAAAATGCAAATTTGAATTTGGGGTCCATTTTGAATGTAAACAGATGCTATCTAGTTGCTAACTTGAAATCAGCTCTTTAAAATATTATTTAAATTTATATAAAATAAATTTACTGTTTTGATGCTTAAAGTTTTTTTTATTGCATCACTACATTAATTCTTCTCTTCCCCTATAATTATGATATGATAAAATGGGATAAATGGGGTGAATCCCCGAGATTTTGACATTTCAGTTTTGATATTAGAAATCATCGGATCTCAATTCTTTTATTTTTTATAGAATTTTGAATGCAAAAACACCTGATGTTGTACCTTCGGACACCATAAGTGTTGTACCAACGGACACGTTCTTGTGGGTGTCTGTAGCTAATCGGCGTTTTAAATAGAATCAGGTTTCATTTATGTGAATACATTTTAATGCATGTTAAATTAATTCTAAATGGTTACCTATTTGTCGGCAATTATTTTCAAGTGATTTTTAGATGAAAAATCTAATATTTTGTGATCTAAGCTACTTTTTTAAATTTTTTATTCTACTTGGAAATTAGTGTAAAATATGGTGTAAAATCTTAAGCACCCTATCGCATTTAAGTATGATGATTACAAAAAACTTAAAATTTCCACTGAAGAAGATTTGCGGAATTTATTACCACAAAATGCTTGCACAACTAATTTCGATCTAATTGGGTTTTTTTATCAGTGAAGTGATCAGATTAAATCAGTATGATTGATGAAACTATTAACTTAAACTTTGATCTGAAAACCTAATGTGATTTATGTGTTTTTGGTAAAAAATTAAGACTTTAATCATTCAACTTCGTTTCAATGATCATTTAGATCTAAAACTACATTACTTTAAAAAATCTATTGCCAATTTTAAAAAGGCATGAAATATGTTATAAATAGGTAATGCATTAATAAAAATGTTCATTGTTAGCTTTTTTCAACTAAAACTTCCCTTTTTAAGGGTGTCTACAGGTCTGTCCATAGGGAGAGCACGTTGTTGTACCTATGGACACAAATTTTGTCAAGTTATTAAAATTAATTAAAAATACAATTTTCATGATTTTAGCTAATAAAAAATATCCCCCTACTCACAAAGATTAGGACTATAGATTGGGTACTTTAATTGGTGAAAATGTGATGTTACCTGTTTTTGAAAAATCCAAACGTGATTTTTGTCCAAAGGTACAACACTCTCCCCTATAGTTTGATTAGTAGACTTACCTAATCTCATAAACAAAAAATTTTTCATATCCGTCACACCTCTTTGGCTTCACACCCACTTAGTTAAGCCCCTATAAACGGTTTAGATGATTCAAAAGATGTTAAATTTGAAAGGATATGTTACCATTATAGCACACTCCATAGGCGTCGCATTTCGCATCACTGTCGTCTTCCATCACTGCAGCTGTCTTGGGCGTTGTTTCCATAAGCAATTCTGGTCTCTGCTCTGGCACTTGGTTAAATGTGTCTGTTGGACCTGGAGAAGAATGAAAGTATTATTAAGAATGTAATAAAATAGAGTAAAAACGTTTCCATTTAATTAAGAGTTAACTCAAAAATGACCAAAAAAAGTTTTAAACATAATTTATAATTATACTAGAACAGTAGTTTCCAACTGGTAGTCGGTAGACCTATAGTAGTCCGTGGTATTTTTAAAAGTGATCCGTGAAGAATACTACCGTGAGTTTCTAGACACTTAATAGGTGACTCTTAAAAAATTAAGAGACCTTAAAAGTCACCAATTAAGATATCTGTGCGTGATAGCCACGCAGAGTATTAATAGGGAGAAACAAAATGCATGAAGCTAGATAGATGCTAAGGAACAAAGGAATACAGAGGAGCAAAGGGAAACGAGTAGGAAGAATCTCAAGAGCAAACAGATGTTAATGAGCAAAATAATGCGGGAAAGCAAAGGGATACTAAGGAGCAAATAAATGTTAAAGAAAAAAGGAATACAGAGAAGCAGAAAGAGGATCAAGAGCAAAGGGATAATGAAGAGTAGGGAGAGGCTAAAGAGCAAACAGATATTAATGAGCAAAATGATGATAGAGAGCAAATAGATACTAAGAAGCCAAGAGATGTTAAAGAACAAAGAAACACAGAGGAGCAGGAAGAGACTAATATATGAAAGAAAGATGAAAGAGGCTCAATAGCATAAAGATGCTGAAGAGTAAATAAATGTCCAAGACCATATAGGTTCAAGGGTTAAAGGATGCTGAAGATGAGAGAAAAAACATTTAAAGCAGTGTACGTTGAGCGAAATGTGGTGATGAAATCCGTTCTGATAATTATCCATATCCAATCATAATAATAACCTAACACAAGTTTTCGTAAAAAATAAAGTTTGAAAAAATGAATATTGCGTTTGAATTTTGTTACAGTGAATGGTTCTAAGTAGGACTCGACCGATGGCATTTTTTTGGCCGATGGGCCGATGCCGATTGTTTGAAAATTTCCATCGGCAGGCCGATGGCCGATGGTAATTATTTGGCCGATGGCCGATGCTTAAGGCCGATGGAAAAAAATGCAAACCATTTGGCCTTACTTTTTTAGAAAAGCATTAAAACCTATAGCAGAGCCAGAAATGAAATCTTTTTTTTGTATAAATTTTTGGGCAATTTCTTTCCTTGAAAACTTTTTTATTTACAAGGAGAAATCCGGTTGCTTGGGGGATCTCCAGAAGTGTTTCAAAATAAGATAAAACACTAGCTTAAAAGTAGAAAATTTATAAACATGTCTAGCTCAAAGCACTCCCCTCAAAACTCCCTTTAACTTGGATACTGTTTTGGTGCCTAGGGAGATTGGAATTTTGGGGGTATGGGATAAATTTCGTTCATTTTATAGTCAAAAAAGAAAATTTTCTGGATTTCGGGAGGGGATATTCCCCAAATCCTCTCCTGTGGCTACGCCCCTGAAGAGTTGGCCTTATTTAAAAAGCTTTATATAGTAAATGTCCGGTTCATTCATTGTATGGACTATTGTGGAAATTAATAGGATCACTCCTGTTCTCGTGAGTTCTTACAACCAAATTTACAACTTAAAACTAAATTTGGAGCAAGATGGAGCAGAATCATACTTTTTTGTTTGTCTCTCGCTTGATGTTATTATGTTTTTTGCGAAAAACATCGGCCAAACATCGGCTTTTAGATGTTTTTTTAGGCCGATGGGTCGATTTTTTCTCAAGTTAACATCGGCCGCCGATGTCTAGGCCGATGGCTATTTTTTCAAACAATCGGCGCCGATGCATCGGCCAAACCGATGCGTCGGTCGAGCCCTAGTTCTAAGAGATACAGGGTAAAGGTAGTCCGTGAGAGATTAAATTTTAGGGAAGGCAATCTTTTGACTTTTTCAAATTTGGTACCACTGATCAAGAAAAACAGAGATTCTCTCAATAGACTCGACTTTAAATAATCAAGATTGAAGACAGTGAAAGGGGTTAAACAGTTTTTTACATCTGTATAATATTTATCTGGTAAATCTGAAAGACATAGGTTGGCAACTCACTGTTTCCACAGACGGTCTCCAGGTAGAATCGGGATCGCTCTCCTCCGATGACAGGCTGTGGGCTGGCGGTGGTGAGGTCGTCGGGGCCGCCGGGGAAGGCCGTGTGGTCCAAATGGTAGAGCACGCACAGCGCCTTGCCTGGACGGGTGTCGGGCTTGAAGAGGATGGAGCGGCACACGAAGTGTTCTTCTATGGAGCACTGGTGCAGGCAGTCCTGGCGGCTGTTCACCTGAAGAAGAAAGTTATTGTTGATTTTACGAAGTTATGTAGTATGTTCTTTTTATCTCATTGATGTCAGAAATAAGGGGTAGTTTTAATCGGTTTGGGTTTCAAAATTCTAAGGGTATTTGACAAAGCGTATGTTTAGATTTCCTAAGAAGTCTGATCTTTTGATAGGGTGCGTTACCGTCTTAGAGCAAACTATGTACGAAATGTGCTATACTATAACAGATTAATCACGAGGCATTTATTCTAATAGAGTCTAAAAGGACTACTTATAAAACATTTGGCTATATGGTTTAATATGAATACTTACAACAAGCTGTTTATCGGGATAGTAGTTATACTGGACGTAACTAGTGACAGCCGCTTGTGAAAGGCCTACTTGAAGATAGTTGTAGTGTTTGGGGCCAGGACAGACCATGGAAGCTAAAAACGAAACCACTCAAATTATTTTCTGCATCCGAAACACACAAACAAAATTCCCGCTATCAGAATAAAAGAGATAAATCCTCACACTGCAGGCAGAAGTTCTCCAGGTAGTCCACTCCTTGTGAGTCAACGAGGTGCACGTTGGCCCCTGGGGACCTTCGGTCGAACTCGCTGAGGTGGCATTCGTGGGTGACGACGTTGAACTCGACGGACCTGCAGACGAAACGGGCTTCGGACAGGCATGCGGCCAGGCAAGACTCGCGGTCGGACGTGAAGATGATGGCGTTGTCCAGCCCGCGAAGCACCTTGTTGGGGATCCACTCGAACGTCCACAGGCGGTCGCACAGGTGGTCTGCAACATTGAGTGTATTGGTTAGAGTTGGTGATTTAGGGAAGATCATATCGCTGGGGTTTCGTACTAGAGAGTTAAGAACTCGAAAATCTTTCATCTGTTGTCTAACTTATGAACCGTTTCCTCTTTTGTGTTTTGTTTGGTACGGCGATTCGTCGAGACCAATGGTTTCCGGAAAAGACAAATAGATGTCAGTTTTACCCTTTCAAGACCCGCAATCGAATGCACTTAGTATTCCTTTACCTTAAAAACCGGGTTCTTCCTGGATTCCCGTATCGCAACCAAATGCAAAAGTGGGAGTGGACCTTGAGTAATTCAGAGCTGTGCTTCGTGCATTTAGATTACTTAACTTGATGACTTTGAGATTCCTTGAAAACAAAGATAAAAAAGAGAGAAAGAGAGGGGAAAATGAAATGAAAAAGGAAAGAACGAAGATTCTCTCTTCCTCTCTTTCCACCTCTTCCTCTTTATCCTCTCTCTTTCTTTTTATTTAGGAAAACAATCAAGTTATCTCAATACCGTAATGAAGCCATAGTTCTTATTTCTATGATACGGACAAAGGAGGGTCAGATTTTTCTCCAAGAAAAAGTACTTTGATACAAAATATAGATTTATTTATAATTTAGGGTTCAGCCCAGTTTAGAAATAGAGGTGAAAATATAAATATTCTGAAAGAAGTAGCCAAAAAACCTATATCAGTTTTCCCAAAAATTCTGAATAATCATGTCCATCATCATCTCTCGAGCTCACCTCAACAGTTATTTAATTTGTTTGATCTTCTTCGTTATGGCTTGCCTTGCCAGACCGTCCCAACCGCTATAGTCCAGGCTCAACAAACAGTTCTAAATTACTAATGGCGAAGGATTTTCAAGTTGTGACGGTATTGCACGAAACCACCATACACGATAACTTCAAACAAAAAAGTAAGAATCTTTCTTGGCTGTCTCATATGGCTCACCTGACTTGATTTGCACCTTGGTGAGGTAGTACATGTGCTTTCCTCGGGTGGGCGTGGCCTTGCCCGCCGCCGTCTCGTTCTGGAGGGTGCAGGCTGTCTCTGGCATCCCATCCTGCCGCACCGAGTAGTCGAAGGCGGCCGCCTCGCACGCGGTGTCGTCGCGGCACCACCGCTGGCACTCGTGCAATGACACGTTGCGGATGGTGAAGTAGGAGTGGCCGCCGTAGCTCAGACCCGTGCTCTTCAGGAACGTCACCCGGCCTGCCAAGAGAAGAAAAGGGTTAGGTTAGGTACAATGTACAAAATTATTTCTACTAATAACGGAAATTAAACGGCAGCACTGTGCCGGTTAATTTCTGTACTTTGAGGAAATATCTGGGGGGGTTCAGCCAAGTGAGAGAAACTTTCATTTATTTATTCAAGAAGCCATTCAAGTTTTTGTGGACTTAACCCTTTTTATAACGTAGACAGCATAGAGGAGACATAATGGTGGAGTAAGCAAAGATAACCCTAAAGAGTGACTAAGATAATTCACAGAAAGACCGCAGTCACGTGATGACCACAAACACTTGACCACCGTCACTACCACTTATAGAAGATTGGCTTCGTTTTAATTAAACGATCACGAGCCATTTTGGCTTGCACATATCCACTTGTTTTTAAATTTTATTCTGTCAGTTGTGATTTTATTGAATCTCAATTTTTTTGCGGAAGAATTCTCGAAAAAAGCACGTTTTCCCAGGCATATACGGATAATTTTCGTCAAAATGCATTAGAAATTGAGTGTAAAAAGAGGAAACTTTTTTTACAGTGCAGAGGTAAAAAGTGAGTTAGAATCCGCTTTTACAGTTTCTGGTTGCGGAGAACCCCCCAAATCCCTATTTCTGTCCTCGGGCTAACAGTCTTATTTTCTGCTACCGAACCAGAGGTTAACCAAGCGGTCAAAGAATGATTTCACCAATCAGAGTCAACGAAAAGCTCATTTCTTTTCTTTCATTAGCTGCTAGTTAACCGCTGGTCAGGAGGGAGCAGGGAATAAGACCGGAGTATTATCATTATAAAATACAGAGTGATTATTCTTAAGCGAATCAGCATATCAAAAACCATAGAAAAGCGTTGAAATAGATACATTTAGATGAAAACTTCCCTCGAAAAGCATTTACAAAGACGAGATCTTTTCAAGGTCCAAAACCACGAACAGATGAAAGAGAAAAAAGTCCTATATAAAATAACTAGTTTTTTAAGTGTCTACAATCTCCTCCAACCAATTGGTAAATATTGGAAGGTTTAAAAACTCTTATTTTTAGAAAGTATGAGGTCGCAATGTTTTTTATCAAGGAGATATTATCACATCAGAAACATTCGTAACATTATAATATTTGAACAATATAATGATGTATAATCTATACATTATAATAATGCCAACTTAAAAAATTAAAAAATTCGTTGTAAACAGAAAAAGTCAAAATGCCTAAAAAATTTACAGAGCAAGCACCATAAAGGCACGTAATATTCCTTTATAATACAGCAAACTGTATCCGAAAGTAGAATTCAACCCCAGCCTATTTTTCGAACCCCTGGATTACACACGAATTGGTTATTAGGGCGTGGCGCTTTTGAACTGTGAACTTTGAAAACTATAAATGTAGTATAGACATTATTAACTAGGTTTATTATCAAATTTGTTAAGCAGCACTTATGGGGACTTTTAAATTTCCTTTCTTCCAAGACGCACACAACTTTAGAACTTAATTATAGTCTTGTGGAATTTTTTTATTTGAGTAGTTTTGATTGTATGTTTCATGAGTGACCCGGGCGTGATTTTATTATGGTTTAACTCTCGGTACTCCCAAAACATTATAAGCTAATTAGTTCCAAAGGGTTAATAGACTCATTGTCCTCCTAAACAGCAAGGGTTATTAAACTAAATAGGGTACTTAAACAGAGTAATTTGAAGTTTTTATTTATTACCCGTTTTACGCTTGATATAATAAGACACTCTTTTAATGCTATTAATATTTTCCCTATGCAAAAGAATCTGTTATAAAAACTAAACAATGGGGCTGCTTTATAATTTGAGTTCATGAATTTAATTTCAATCCACACATTTTGAAAACCAGGGGAATGTATACGTACAATAATTAATATATATTACTTTTTACTAATGATTAAAAATGTTTATCTTAATTTATGGTCACCATACCCTATCTCAAATAGTTTTCACTTTAATTACCTGTTTATAAGACTTCCAAACCATTTTAATTCTGTATTGAATGGTAGGTTACTCTCGGTTTCAACCAAAACAATTAAGAAACTCCCACAAAGTAAATAAATTTCCCTGTTTATTTGGTTTGTGGATTAGCTTAGGTGTTAAATAAACCAAAAATAAATCGAGAATGATTAATTATCCTTAATTAAGCATTCCAGAAAACATTCTCAGCAAAATCAATAAAGCTCATTGACCAACGAATCGCACTTCCTGTAAAACGACCAGACCATAAGATGTTGAGTTTAACAGCAAAGATTTCTTTATTCCAAGTTCAAACAATCATCGACGTTAATGAATTGTTTTCCCAATCACGCCGTCTGTCGAACACCGTGTGCAGGGATGCAGGTGTCTGGTTCCGAGAGCGGCAGACGATGACCCCAAACGGTCTATTAATTGCTCCTCTGGTCACATATAAAATTCTTTTGAAGGAACTAAGATAGGTTTATAATTGATGGATATGTTTCTCAGGGATTAGCGAAGTGGAACTCAATGATCCATAAAAACGATCCGATGAAAGTTAAGGGTAAGAAAGATCGGTGAGTTTAAAGCCCGATTACTGTATTTTGAGCCTTTGAAGGAACCCAACAATGCAATTAGGTGTAATAAATAAAATAGTTATACATTCCTATTACATACTCCTATTAGTAGAGTATAGGTATTACTTTTAGGTAAAGGTGTAAATGATTAAACAATGAAAGTACAGAGTGTCCCTCTAGCCTCTTTTTTGAGCGATTTTAGCTTTGAGTGTCCTAATTAAAATGTCCTAGTAAAAACGGAAAAACTATGTGGAAAGTTTTTCCGAGATCTTCACAGAAATCTAATAATATTTTTTAATAATTTATCTGAATGGTATGTAAAAACATTATATTAAGCAAATGAAACTCGGAATAAAGGATTATTTTAATTGTATGAAGAACATTTTTTTTTTCATTTTTCATTTTTTATTGGAATTTATATTCGCCTATCATTTATAATGCCAGTCTCCCTCGAAGTAATATTTTTTTTCCAAGTTGTTAAACTAAGCAACCTGCAAAGTTTTGTAATCTCTGGTTAACTGATAACTACTACTCTAACGGCCGCATTTACCACTAACCTGACCTAAGGTTAACCTAGAATCAAACTTTTTTTATCAACTCTGATTGACTTATCTTTCTTCAACTACGAATTATAGGTTTTATTCCAAGTTACTTAAAGTCAGGTAAGTGGTGAATACGGCCGTAAGATCTAAATACGAAAGGGAAGAAACAACCTTAAGAGTTAAGATTAACTATGGAAACACAGGCGAAATACGAATTTTGAACGGGAAAATCCCTTCACAACAAGGTAAAACAATAGAGCACTTAACAGGAATATTCCTCACTTAACTCTCTCTTACTCTCCCAATTACTCAATCAGTCATCTTCAGAGACGAAGTTGCGGATCCGTGCGAACAAAAGTCAATGAATCAAGCCAAAATTGACGTGTGACCGCGTGCATTAGGCGCTGGACACGACGCGAACAATGCGCAATTAAAATAGACAGCCGATAGCCGATCCGAGAAATAATGCCGGTAACCTGCTATTTTGGGAGAGTAATTAGTGCAGCTCGGTAATTAGTTCTCAGTTACTAATCGAACGTGCATTATGAGTGCAGCTCAAGGAAGAAGTAGTGCCCATGTGTTCAAAAATGAACCAATCTCAAGAAAACTATTTAAAAAGCAAATTCCCACTGGCTGGATTTTGATGCCTTATTATTTTAGTGTGAATTAAAAAGCTCCATTTTTTCTTTATTCTCCATTGCTTCCACCTTTTGTGAAACTTATAATCAATGAAAAGGAATTATTTTGAAAACTTGTAGTAGGTAGTATTATGGTTTTATAAAACCTAACATGGAGGATCTTAAGTTCTCTGAGATAAAGGATTTCCTTTCATTTGCTCCAAGGTATCAGCACGTCGGAAGCATTGAAATAAAAAGTTCATTAACCCTCATAAAATCATCATTTTAACTTTTTAAGGTCAAAACCATAAATATTTTATGGAGCTTTTAATTCTATTTAAAGGATAATATAGCCAATGCAAATTCATAAGAACAGTAAAATTTATTGATAACCTGTTTTTGGTCCAAATTGCTACGATATAATCAGAATTAAGTCCAATTTCTTCACCCTTTCACCAGGAATAAAAATTGCACTGACACTGACAGACATCAAAAATTTATTGTCAAGAGCTCCCTGTCTTTCCTGATCTTCAAAGACCATATCTGCGGTCGGATTACACACTTCACCATCAAGTACTAAACGGATATGCATAATTATTCAGTAGTAATAATAATTCATGAACAAAACGATTCACGGATTACAGTAGAAATCGCATGATTGATGATGATGAAAATACTGATTGCAGGATGGAGATTTGGAGAATAATAGTTCCTTCATCACTCACACAGAACTACATCAGTGTCATTTTGTTTTCCACTCATCGATGCATCACTTAAATCAGCGGTGGGATGATAGGGGTACGGTACTATTCTGAATAGCTAAATGATTTAAAAGCAATTTTTAAAAGTCTAGTTTTATTAGCTTGGTGGACTATTCCGTTCATATAGTATATCTCGGAAGCTTGTGTTGACGTGCTTTGTTGTTTTAACAGTTTTAAATAAAAAGTCAATAAGAGATAGAATGTGAAAAAAGTAATTTTTTTCCATATGTTGTTGTTGTCGTGTGCCACTTGAAATACCCAAGCTCCATAAGGATTCAAGACAAAGGGGGGTGCGGCTCCTGAGAAAGTGAGGCCCATAAATGACAGGAGTCCGACTTTTGCCTCATGAGATGATAGATGCTGCATGCTGCCACTATCTATCGCCACCTCCACAATTTTGCCATGTATCTGAAGGGGAGGGAAGTAGTCTCCAGACACCTGGACCCATGGTAAACTGCGCCATGACGGACCACAGGACTTTCGGACCCACAGATTTAACGAGCACGTACTCCGCATATACTCGGTGGGTCTTTAGCGGTGTCGGGAATCGAACCCGGGACCCTCCGATCCCGAAGCCGATGCCTTAACCACTAGGCTCCCCACAGCCTCTTTTATCCATATTTAAAGAGGAATTTCTACAATAATTGAATGCAAATAAAAGCAATATTTGGCCAGAAAACAATTAACCAAACTAAACCAAATGTAAATTAAATAACATTTCCACCCTTTTTCATTTTTACCAATTCTTCACTTAAGTAAGATAGTGCTACATATTTATGTTAGGAATTGCATCCATCTTTACAGATATATAATCTCACTACTTAGTGAACATCTCAGTATACACAGTAAATATATTTTCTCTCTACCTACCTCCCAAAATAAGGAAATTCAGATAATGTCACCCTTACTGTCTCTCTTTCGAAATTTAAATAAAAAATTCCCACTTTGGTTAAAAAATTTATGTGTGCAATTTCCTAAGAAAATGTGATCTACAAAGAATATACCTACCCACATTTTAAAAGTTAAAAAACTAAGCATAATTATAGCCTCAGACATTATTTAAAAAATTTGAAAGGATCCCACGCCTTTTTTTCTCACCTTTTTAGTTAGTAATCAAAAAACATCCTCACTATCATTACAAAAAGTTCGAACGTACCCAGAAAACCCTCCAATCTTGCCACGAGTAGTAGTAATTTTCATACTATGCTAATGTCCCCGAGGTTACACACCGGCCTTCGCTTATCTTACTCCGCCGGCGTCACCGAAACGCCTATCAAATTTCGTACCCCTCAATCAACTCCCATACAGATGAAGTGCCAAAAGAGTTAAAAAAACCATAAGCTCTGAGAAAGCATCTGGAAAACAAAGGAAGATCCTGTAATTTGTCGCGATAGCATACCTGATAAAAATGTCTGTTCCCCTTGCTTCCGGTGAACCACTGGAACAATGCATATTTAGCGGGAAAATAAGAGAGAGTTCGAATTTCCATGATTACCTTCCTCCCCCCCTGTGGAGCACCTTTTGCTATTTTTCATGCTAATAAACGTACAGTCTAGGCATTATTCTGACCCATGCTCGCTAGATGGGGTTCTTAATAGCCGGTGTGATTTTCACCCGTGAATTCATTAGGTATGTTGAGTTGAGAGGTAGTGTGTGTTTCCGGGTGGTTTCAAATTGAAATGTGTTTTGGATGTTAAGTATACGGTTATTTCCTTACAATGAAGTGAGAAATGGACACCTAACCTTTTATGGTAATGAGGTAGTCAGTATTCTTTAGTGTGAATAAGGGGGAACTTATAATTTGTGAAAATTAAAATATACCAATAAAAAGGTTTTACATCAGTGTCACACACATGGCTTGTAAGAGAATCATAAGTTATTTCAACCTTTATCATTTGTTCAAAATGAAAGAGATAAAACAATAAGAGCAATTTTTCAACCCTTTCAAATATAAGAAAATAGCATTGTTTATCTTTTTTGTAATTTCATAAAAAAATTAAATTTAAAATCAGATACGGTGTTTTGGAAATTACATATGCTTTATCTCGTTTTTATTTCTTCTAGTTATGAAAAACAAAGAAGTTTTAGATGGTAAAAGAGAGTTTATAACAGTACCTATATAAGGGTAAAATACTTGCAGAGATTACTTAAATTGTTCTAATATACACTACCCTGTAGGTGTGATGTTTCAACTGAAAAAATAAATGATTTAACTTGAAGTGATTGACTTCTACGGGCTGCAATATCATTATTGACCTTTCTAGGCATATTATGAACAATATTTTGATATTCAGTTTTGGAAATTTGTGTCCATTTCTGCCTTGAGAACATTGCTATCTCAGTTGTAGATTTTGACCGTGGTTCCCCACTCCTTAAATGTTGCGTTATGTGTTCTCAAAAATGTTTCCTAGGGTTTGTTTTGGGTCTCTGAAGGGGCCATAGAAAAAATTTCACATCTATATATTGATCCCCCTGCTTGACAGAGGCTCAAACATGGCAGGAAGCATTGCCTTCCGAAAAGTAACATTTGTTCATTTTATGAAATTGACAGAAGGTGGGAAGAGTCTAGCAGTCCGAAATGTTCATCCTGGTATCAGTATTTTATTTACATATAAGAAAAGTTAAGGGATCCACGAAAAACACCCCCAAACGAGATTACTCCATCTCTGAATTTGATTATTTGTGCAATCCACTCGAGAAAAGACCTACCTTTCTCATTTTTAAACTTAAGCCTGCCCAATCGACTGGAGGAGTGTTGAGTGAAACTCGATGCTTCTTAAAACAGCTTTCTACTTGTTTTAAGTCCAGTTACGATGTTGCAAACGCCAAGCAAGTCTGTCTTCTTTTTTGGATGACGTGATGCTTGGTTTGTTTGCGGCAAAAAACAATGGATATTAAATACAGATATTTCTTTTTACTAATATTGTAGCGGATCTAACCCCCTGAAGCCGGTTTAAACTCATTTTGGATTATTTGAAATGGTTTTTTAAGGTTTTTACGATTTTCACACTTTAGGGCAAGCTGATGCCATTAAGTCATTTTTGCAAACAACAACAAGTGCAACAAGCAACAGTGCAACAGTCAAACAACAAGTGCAATTAGTATCCCAACTCCCGTAATCATTCTACTATACCAAAAATTGGCTGTAACATTAATAACTCTTCCGAAATTGAACGAATAGACTTGCCTCTAAATTGACTACTTGCTTCATCATTTCTTTCTAAGTCCCTAAGTTTATTTCCTTTCGAAATATCATCACAATTTCATGCAGAACTAAAGAAGGAACCTCATCAGGTCACGTGCAAGCATTGGAATGTAAAAAAATTGAGATGCAGTTGGGTTTCATGCAAATTGTCTGGTGTCCGGTCAATTATTGTAGGGTAGTGTATAAAAGTGTTAACTTTAAGTTAATTAAGGTAAGGTAAGTTATTACCTTAACCTTTAAACTATCAGTAGGGGAGAGTGCTGTACCTAAGGAGGGTTGTACCTTCAGCCACCGCATTTTAAAATTCGGGAAAAAAATGGATGTGGTTGAAATTGAATGTAAACAGATGCTATCTAGTTGCTAACGTGAAATCAGCTCTTTAAAATAATATTTATATTTAATATAATAAATTTACTGTTTTTAGGTGCTCAAAGTTTTTTTTAGTGCATCAATACATTAATATGTTTCTTCCCCTTAAATTATAATATGATAAAATGTGATATAAGGGGCAAATCCCCGAGATTTTGACTTTTTATTTTCGATATTAGAAATTGTCAGACCTCAATTCTTTTATTTTTTATAGAACTTTAAATGCAAAAACACCTGGTGTTGCACCTTCGGACACCATACATGTTGTACCTACGGACACGTTCTTGTGGGTGTCTATAGATAATCGGCGTTTTTGAATCAGGTTTCATTAAAGTGAATGCATTTTAATGTATATTAAATTAATTCTAAATGGTTATCTATCTGTCGGCGATTATTTTCAAGTGATTTTCAGATAAAAAATCAAATATTTTGTGATTTAAACTACTTTTTAAAATTTTTTATTTTACTCTGCATTTAATGTAAAATATGGTATAAAATCTTAAGCACCCTATCGCATTTAAGTATGATGATTATAAAAAAACTTGAAATTTCCCCCGAAGAAGATTTGCGAAAGTTATTACCACCAAATGCTTGCACAACTAAGTGTCGATCGAATTGTTTTTATGGATCAGTGAAGTGATCAGATCTATCAGCATGATTGATGAAACTATTACCTCAAACTTCGATCTGAAAATCCCATGTGATTTATGTATTTTTGGAAAAAAATCAAGACTTTTATCATTCAACTTCGTTTTAATGATCATTTACGATCTAAATCTACATTACTTTAAAAAATCTATTCTCAATTTTAAAAATGCTTGAAATAGTATATTAAAAGGTAATACACAAATTAAAATGTTCATTTTAAGCTTTATCAACTAAAAATTTCCTTTTTAAGGGTGTCCACAGGTACAACTGGGTCTGTCCATAGGGAGAGCACGTTGTTGTACCTATGGACACAAATTTCGTCAAGTTATTAAATTGAATTAAAAATCCAATTTTGAAGATTTTAGCTAATAAAAAATATTACCCTCTTTGCTAAGGTTAGGACTATAGGTTGGGCACTTTAAATGTTAAAAATGTGATTTTACCTGTCTTAGAAAAATCAAAACGTGATTTTTGTCCAGAGGTACAACACTCTCCCCTATAATTTAAAACTATTACTATGAGTATCGATCTCATACTCTTGTTCTAGGTTGATTCAATTTAACTTCATACAAAAAAATAACTCGTAAAAGAAAAAATCGTACAATTTTGTAAAATTCATAAACCAAGATTTACTTTTGTCTCTATTATATTGTGTAAAAGGTATCTTTCCTAACTATAATATTGAGAGAACTGAGTGTTAATTGGAAAAATATGTTTGTGCATTTTAGTTCTGTTGGATATTATTCAAAACTCTATCATTCCTCTTTATAATCCAATCAAGAAATCATGAGGTGAATATCCAAACACTTCCTCATTGATTTTGCGTGTTTATTTTTAACCACATTATGTAATCTCATGTCAGCAAAGAAGTTCCTTCCTACTTAACCCTATCACCATTACAATCAATACATTATTTTGTACCAATTCTGATTTATTTGAACCACTCGAAGCAACAAGACAAGCCTTTAAAAAAAGGTGGCGCCATTTGAAGCTTATTCCAATCTCAACAGCCGAAATGCATTAGAATGCTGCCTCCACTCGTCGAGAAAGATAACGCTAAAAACCACCCATTAATAAAAGTTACGTTCGGCCAGGAATCCGCAACAGGAAGGAGGTGAAAAGTTCGCCAGTGTCCAAAGCTCACAAACATACCTCTACGAAGTCTTAACTCTTTCACGATTCCGTCAGAAAAACTCCTGACAAAAACACAGCAGCCGAGAATTTAAAGCAGTGGGTGAAAGTCAATTCCGGTTCTTTTCCGCAAGTTGGCTCACTTGAAATTCACCTTCATTGGCTTGTTACCTTGAGAATATCAATCAGCAGTACTCTGACCTACGGTTATTCCCCAGTCCCAGTCTTATCCTTTTGGCCGACCCTGCTCCACTTCCTATGGAGTATCCTTGCCATGCGGATCACTATCCGACCTTCTCGACCCCTCTTTGATTATTTTCGTGACTGAGGGCTGAGGGGCGATATCTTAGGCTGTGGTTTTTAATTATTTCTCCAGACGGTATCCGGACAATGGATTTTATAATTGTCCCGGCGTGACCGGCCCTTTTGATCCCAGTCGTAGTCAGTCATTGATTCGGTCTGGGTTATTATATGATCCTTTGTTTTTTGGATTTCAATGGGCGCTCTTCGGACACGTGCGACCGATTCGGAAAGGTCATAGTCATAATTCAATAAGATGAGACGCGAATTCTTTTGTTTTGAGAGAATTATTGGATGACACGTGTGGTGTAGGGTACTGGGGTAAGGACCTGGTTTCATTGAAAATATCCCACAGACCTATATTGAAAATTGTATGGCCTATAATAGTAATAACTTTATTTAGATTTGGAAAATAATGCGGAAATCAGAACCACCGAGTTTTTATGAGAATTTTTGGAGTGGAACCCTTTTCTACAAAGGATGATCTAAAACGGCGTGAAATTTCCACTAGCTATAGTATTTTAAAGACTGTAGAGTAAATTTTGCCTTTCAAAATGTCATGTTTTAAATAAAACTCTTGCGTTTAGTTTAGGGCCTCAATTCTTAATAATTTTTATTTACCTAGCACCTTTAGAATTGAAATTTCATGGCCAGTTCTAAAACCTTTACATGGAGAAATATAAAAATGCATTTTCTAAATAAATAAGAAAGATAGTTAAACGATATTGACATTGACACATCGAAAGAAGAACTAAAATCAGTAAGAATCAGTAAGTAAAGTCAGAATGTGTTAAAATTTGTTCCCTAAAAAGTTTGGCCGACTCCAAAATAAATTCTTTGATGTGACGCTTTATTTTAATACCTAATAAGAAAGTTACTTTCAAATGTAAAAAGAGTCAATCAAGAAGAGTTACATAGAAATCCCCTCAGTAAACTTTTCTCAGTATGATTACGTGATAAATCAACAAAAGTTTACTTTATAAAACACATTTACTGTATGATAATTTTAGTCCTAAATCTGACACTTGAGTTAAATGCCATTCTCTTGAAAGTAGCGTTTTTTATTAAAAAGAAATAAGCCCTAATTTCGGTTATAATAATTTCAATAAAAATGAAAAATAACCCAAATTTATATATGAAACAGAAAAAATAAATTGTAAAAAACTCAAAATAAAAATTTTATTAAACTCCGAATTCTTCCGATGACTTCTAAATTCTTCCTTTACAGACTAAAATATGCTTTATTATTTTATTAAGTAAGAAGTTTTGTAAGGAGAAGGACAAAATGTCATCTGATAATCTGAATGTAGAAAAACATCTAATTTTTTATTTAATAAAGATAGAAACCATAAAATTCAATTTTCAAAATTTTTTGCTGAAATCTTCCCTAAAAAAACTGATTTTTAGCTGAACATTTTCAGCCACGAAAAATTAGAAGAAGAGGTCAATTAGAAATTAGGGGTGGTTATTTAGAGTTGTAAAGGATGAAACATTAATTAAATAAAATGCTATAAGTCGTTTATCCTCTTAAAGGGTAATGAATTCGGTAATACGATCATTTCATTGTAGATTTTCCCATGTAAGAATGATACTGAAAGTTCATTTTAATAAATATTCTGTGAAATACCTACTAAATCACCACTATCATTCTTAACTTTAACAAGAAAACCCTTCCTCTAATTTCGACTTGTTCCATCCAATTGTTCGCTGCTCTTACTCATGACAAGCTCGATATAATGTTTATTCTTCCACACTCACTCACATTACTCCTTCCCCGAGATAGCCACGCTTTAAAAAAAATTTCCGCTGCTTTTACACAATGCGTGCTTCTGATGGAATTCATTCATTTTACCTGAGAGAAAAATCAAGGTCGGACTGCAATGCTCCAGTTGATGAAGAAATAATAAAGTAGACACATACTCACACACGGAAGTTTCCCTTAACAAAGGTTCGGGGCTGAGCCCCTTTTCATGGAATAAAAATCGTGTTTCGACGCCATCACGAAGGAGAGAGAAGGGGGTAATCTACCGGAACGAACATTTGCAGATGATGTTCGAAAATGGAAAAAATTCTTAACCATTACTATTACGCTGTTACGTTCATTCGGGTTTTTTAAAATAGAAAAAGGTGTGCAAAATAAGTTGGTTTGTAGAAGAATAGAATTTTGCAGAAAAGGTTAGATAAGTGGGCACCCCAATGCAATTTCTTTGCTAAGGGTAACAGGCAAAGTGATAAACCGGACGTTATTAATAATGCCCGAAGTGTTGAGGCGTTCATTGTGACAAAAAAAATTCAATTGAGTTTTTCAATGAGTTTTTATTGCTTTGCCCGAAATACGCGGGTCTTTATCTTGCAATAGAAACTCCAATAATTGTCACTGTCAAATCCTTCAATCAGTTAATAGTATAAAATATTTAGGTTTATTTATCGATCTTCAACCATTAATTTCTACACATAATAAATGCTTCAAACTTCTGAATCACCAACCTAGTCCCCATAATTTTAGGTCTCTTAAGTTATTACCATTACGGCATAATGCTTTTTATCGCATTCTACTTTATATTTTTCGTAATAAATCTCTTTGTAAATTTAGAACCAGGCAATATAATACTATAGATCATCTGAAATTTTTGAAATTCCAACATTTTCAAAGGACATATTTCGTAAACACTTCTTTTATCTTGCACCTAAATTGTACAATAGTTTACCTACAAATCTAATTCAAACAAATAGTTATTCTGTTTTCAAAAGAAATCTTTTTGAATTTATAATTAACATCGACGACCTTGATCTGTATTTCTCACTTTCTTTGAAACAAATTTTTCATTTTAAATATTATTCAGCCTTTTGCCAATTATATTGTGTGTGATTTTGTCGTGGTTTTCTTGTGTTTATTTTATAGTTTTAATGTATTTTTCCTTTTTTTTCTTTATTTTCGTTACTCAGTTATGTATTTAATTTCTTTTACGCCTGGACGGGATTTTTTTATTTCCCCTAGGCGTATAACATTGTTTTTCTGTATTTATGTTTATTTTTTCTTTAATTGTTAATAAAAATTATTATTATTATAATTATTATTATTAATAATTCCCAGATTTATCCCGTTGCCCGTAACATATCTACACCTATTGGCATTAGAAAACCGTTGTAAAAATGAGGGAAATTGAAAACCTTCTTAAAATAAAAAGGGGATTCTCTTTTAAGGTGCCGTCCTGAAAAGTCGGCTTTTCCACAGATAAACAATGGTGTGCGGAAAAAACATTTTTACTTTTAAGCCGCGCCACTCGGTAATTTCGATGAGAATCGCGTTCTTGTTTATAAGCATAGATTTTCTCAACTAATAAGTTGTCTCTTTTGAACAAGGTTCATTTTTTGCTTAAAATAAAGTTATTTCATTTCTATGCTGAATTTTCTTAAAAGTCTGATTTAGACCACTTCGAAACAAATTAATTTTTATAAATAGTGCTTTAATCGTTTCAAGAAAAGTAATAACTCACGAATTAACTAAAGGCAACAAAATCTTCATCGATTATTTTTCATATTAGTATAAAAAATAAGTTACATCCTGAATTTTGAATTCTTGGGAAAAATAAACAATACTCACCATAACTAATTGATAACTAAAAAATTTCCTACTCCCCAACTAATTACTGTAATAAGTGTAATTTTTGAACTCAGGTTAAATTGAAAAATGAAAATAAACATCACGAACTCTCTCTTTCTTCATACCATTTGACCATTAATGGCCAATACCAAATTTGGAAGAAAAGAACTAGTCATAACCACACTTATGTTAATCTCTACCACTTGTTTTCACAAGATGTTAATGTAAAAATTTATTTTTATGGAATTCCTCAGTAAAAGTGCAAATCTAATTCAATTAAGAAGATAAATTACCCTACCTGGTCAATAGATGTTACGATTCAAAAATGAGCACTCAACATTCCCTTACAAATTCAACCCTCGTTTTCGAGGCGGTAGATATAAATAGGATTGGATGGTTATTGAAATCCACACCACCAATCAAACATAAATATTCATGCTCACTTCCGTATATAAATAATGAGCCGAGTATTGGAATTCGAGCGTTAACAAACTGATAGCGATCTGAATTCCATTTTAGGAACGCTCCCAAAATCGAAAAACTCCACCAAGCTAAAGAACGAACCCTCATCCGAAAGGGAACGTCTCTGATGACCTTTGGAATAAACGATTGAGGAAAGTGTTTTCTAAACTGACCACAACGGATAGCGTCTCCGCCCTGGAAGCCATTTACATTTCCGCCCATCAAGGGATTAAATAGCAGTAATATAAAAAAAGGTTTTTGTTGAATGGCCGAATGGGATGTTATTTGAAAAGAGGTGTGGCTCGGGCGGGTCTAACCTGTGTGTAACTGTATTTGTATCGGTGAATAGGGAGGTGTTGTTAATGAGAATAGTTAACAAGATTTATAGTAGTTATTTAGATGTTTGTTAATTTGCAAAGGATTAGAGATGACAGTATGAATATTAGTTGTGGCATGTTAATTTCATGGTATTGATTCTATTTATAGTGTCATTTCTCCTATGTAAAGAGAAGGGAAAAATTTACACATAGAGCAACGTTCTCAGAATATAAGTTTTCCAGGTTGTTTTAAAGGAAGATGACGTTGATCATATTTATAATCTTAGTATTTATTCTTATAACTATTTTTAACCGCTCTCTTAATAAGAATAGACGCATAGCTTTAATTTTTGAGATGCGATGCTATGAAATGCTTTTTGCGTGACATTTATAATCCATCTAATATATCCAGAACTTCATCAACCCACCAACATTAATTTTGGTTTCATCTTTATTCATGTTGTGATGTTCCTTTTCTTGTCTTCTCTAACAAGGTTTTGTTTTTGTCTTTCTTTTTAATTTTAAGATGCTATAAGATTTACTCCGAACCAGTGTATGAATTAATACAGTTCCTTTAGAGAAATTATTATTAAAGGTGCAATAAAATAAAAAAATTAATTTTCTACGTTTTTTTATTAAACACTAAAATTAATATGGAAAAAATATGAAAACTCATAACCAATTTAGCAATTTTCGTAGTACATAAATTATCATCTGCTTAAGCTTGAATATCTCATACTGAAGAATTCAAAAAATTAACTTAAAGGTTTAACTGTAATTTTTTTCCTTTAAATAACGTAAATTAACCGGCAGCCCTGTTGCCGGTTAATTCCTGTTTCTTTGAGGAAATATCTTTTTCTTTTTCTGTGAAACATGAGAGAAACATTCCGTTTTTTGAAGAAGCTTGAGAGTTCTTTTAGATTAATTACAGAAGGCGGCTTTTATAGCCATCGATATAATTTAATAAATTTCATTACCTTGAATAACATTGTGAAGTCACCGGCAAGCATGTTACACAACTAGCTAAATGAAAATTGGCATTGATTTTGGAAAATGATCACTAGAAATTTTGACTTTTTTACATTGTAGAGAGAGAAAGTTTGCTTTTAAATATTATTGAAAAATAATTTTACTCTAAAATCTTCTAATTTATTTTTTAACACTCTTTTTTTTTCAAAAACTTCAGGTATATTCTACAACATGATCGCTCAGTATCAATTTCTTACACTAACAAGTTTTGAAACAAACTAGAATTTATCAAACATCATCATCAATATCGTATAGGAGAGTCAGAGGCAAAACCCAGTTTACTTTGACCTTTTCTAAAGTTAGATTAACCATAAAAGGCAAAGTTAGCATTAAAACATCATAAATCTTTTATCCAAGAAGACTGAATACTTAAAACAAAACCAAGCCTCATTTAACAAATTCAATCACAACTCATTAAAAATGTCTCTTGCATAACTGTAATCGCCTTTTTTATAAACCGTGCATATTTGTGACTCAGACAAGAATCTATATTCAAATAAATTCATAAGATACTTTTCATAAAGTTGGGGGTCACATTTGAGTTTAATAACTCTTCTATCCACGGTAAATTTACATAATGCATTTCAACGAGCGTAAAGGTCGTAAAAATCATCCATTTCATTGCATTCTGTTGACCCTTCACTCTCTTAAAAACCATGAAAAGAGGATACTTCGCCGAAACAACGGGAATAACGGAACCCTCTATCATCCCTCAAGCACGATACCAAGCGATGGCCTTCTTCCTCATGTTGGTCAACCTCCTCTTACATAATTTATTTACTAAACATTCCATTTTTTACACGCGCGTTAAATTATCACGACGAACCATCTCCGCCGGAAAACTCGTTTGCGAGAATAAAACAACCAAGAATTTAAAAGATCGAAGCGAGCGGCTGGAGGAATATAGGGTTTTTTTTCGAACGGGGAAAATAAGAATTAAGAAAACTGATGGATGAAAGTTCATGCTGGTTGCCCAGTGGGCCGCCATTTTGGCCAGTTGACGGTGAAGGCATCAAATTAGGAGGAAGAAAAAAACTTGGGAAGTGAAGTGAAGAAGTTGTTTTTTTCTTCTCGTGGCCTTGGTTGTGAAAAGAATCTCCGTTCCGAATCGAAGGTAAAGTGCAAGGTGAAGAGAGATTCTTGTTTTGTTACGCCACTTGGTTGGATCGCGACAATGGCCGAGGTTTGTTTCCGTAATGGCTGCTGTGCGGGTGAATGTGACAAAAAAGGACAGCCCTTTGGAAGTGTGACCGATAGGTTTTGTTCTTTTTGTTTGGGGATGTTCTTGGGCGAATTATTCCACTTTGGTCCTTTCTTTTTTTGTTTTGTTGAAGTTAATTCACAAGCATAATTGATAAGATCTTAAGACCCCAACTGGTGAATCACGACCCCTGGAGGAAAGGCAGGGAGTGTCTGGTGAATCGAGAAACAAGGGGAAATCTGAAAGTAAACTATACCCTAAATCCCTCCAAAATTCCAATGTTCCCCTCCCAAATTGTTTTTTCTGGTTACGTCACTGAAAAAAAAATTATTCCTATACTTTAACAACTCTTTTTTATTTTTCAATTCAATTAATGCTTACTTGGGGGAATATTTGGAATGAACCAATTTTTGAAAATGTCGGGAATTTGTTTCTGTAACACACAAAATAAATGTCATCTTTTCTAGCGTCAAAAGATTTCTAAATTTGGCTTTAAATCCATCAGTAGGGCTCGACCGATGGCACTTTTTTGGCCGATGGGCCGATGCCGATTGTTCGAAAATTTCTATCGGCAAGCCGATGGCCGATGGGTCTTTATGAGGCCGATTGCCGATGCCGATGGCCGATGCTAAAGGCCGATGGTAAAAATTGCATTAAACTAATTTAGTCCAGTAAATCTAACGAAAAAAAAGGAAAAAGGGGTAAAACCAGTAAAAGTTTCAACATTTAGTTTTTAACGGTTTTCACTTGAGAATGATGTTTATAGACTATTTTTCACTGCTGCTGATACGAATATTCTATTTAAATTTTTTAAGATTGAAATATCAATTCAAATTTATTTAAAAAATTTTATAACCATCGGCAAAACATCGGCATTTAGATGTTTTTTTAAGCCGATGGGCCAATTTTTTCAAATTTTAGCATCGGCCGCCGATGGCTATTTTTTCAAACAATCGGCTTCGATACATCGGCCAAGCCGATGCATCGGTCGAGCCCTATCCATCAGTAGGGAAAATCCTTGTTTAAATTTATTGGATGTGGAAAATGGTAAAAAAAATCTGCAAAGGTCCTCTGGGTAGTTCTTTTTTTCCTTATCAATCCTTACCCAAAGAACCTGTTAGCTTATTCAAGGAACGAAAACTAATGAGAATTTTTTTTTGCACTAACAATCGTCACTAAATAAAATATACACTAGATTTATCCTTATAATTCAGGGGGGTCGGCAGTGTTATTTAGAAACCCTAGATTAGAGAATGAAGATAAAAAGTTCGTTAAGATGAGCAACAATTTAAATTTTAAACAAAAATTTCGGCTTTCATTATATCATATCAAGTTAATTATACGAATAAAAATAAACACATTAATAAGGCTTTTAAATATGGTACTTAACGAATCTTAGATATTAAAAAACTTTTTATAAAATCCTTCCTTTAATTTCATCAAATAACTCCTAAAAATACCAGCAAGCGTCGTTTTAATTTTGAAAAAATTATTAATTAATTTAAAATATCTTTTAAACGAAAAGGAAACGGTTTTCAAAAGCATACAGCTCATGTTAAAGCAGTTCTAAGGTTAGAACTGGAAAAAGGTTCCATTTTCTAAAACTAAGATGGGAAAATGGTACTATAAGAAAAGGAGGAAAAACTTTGAAAAAGAGCAAACTTTTATTTTTCAATTAAAAGTTGAATAATATATATAAAACTATCAAAAGAGAGTAGTATTTAAAATTGACTCATAACCAGAAATCTGAATTTCCATGCGGTACTCGAAAATTTCTTTTCAAAATATCTTCAGTAATTACTACTCTAGCTGATATAAATTTCAATGAATATTTTATATTTTTTCACTAAGAGATGCATGAAATTTTAAATTGATGGTTTTTCTCCCACTTTGATTAACTTCTGGAAAATTAAAATGCAAATTTTCTTTCTTAGACAATTTTATCCCCCTACCTGCTTCATTCAAATTGTTTTTCTACTCGTAACTTGTAATAAATTAGATATTAATCTAGATAATTACAATCAATAGAAAAACGATTTCCCTTTTTGAGGATATCGCCTCAGGTAGAGCGATTTCGGAACGATTACTTTAATTAGCTCCTGCTCTTCTTCAATATGAATGTCAGATTAACCTGTCCAACACGTTATGTCAATCTAATTTACTTTTGAAATGCCTATAGCTGTTAATTACTCTTTGAACTATAAGCGAACAATATCTTTGGATAAGAAAAATGACTGATGCCACTTTCGACGCTTAAATGATTATTGATGAGAGAGCGGAAAGTAGTAAAGCCATCAGTCAAATATCGACTTCAAAAAGGTAAAAAAAGTATTTCCAAAGACATATGATGTGACACTTTTTATTCTTTTCTATAATGTGCCATAATTTAAAATTAGTTGGTAAGGATTTTAATACAGGATGAAGTATTTCACAGGGAAAGTAAATCACTTTTTTAATACTTGAGACTGTGTGCAGTTAAGGTTCCTGTTATAGATAAGAAATTATATCATTTTTATGTGTATTCATACTGAGAAATCCTCTATATTTTCCCTTCTTCTTACAAAATTACTTACGAAAAGTATCCATAACGCTTTTTAGAAAAAAATTATTTTATTTTGAAGAATCTAATTATGTTAGAGTAGAATCAATCAAAACTCAAACATAAGAAACATACATTGGTTACACACCGATTTTGTGCTGTTAAACTGAAAAACTACTCCCGACTTTTACTCATCAATATAGTTTACACCTCATCAAATATGCATGAACATATCTTTATTAAAATGGAGGTCAGCTGTTTCACCATTCTCCATTCTCAAACTAACCCGTAAATACTATACTATATTGAGATTCTTATTTATTATTCGTATGATGTTTGTCTTGTTAAAAATTCCTTTTAAATTTAAGCCATTGAAAAAAGATTAAAAGCTATCTTTAATTTAGTAAAATTTAAATCTTGTTTGTTTGATAGTATTTCTCTCCTATCCAATATCAAGATTGTGAATTAATTTTAATGTATTATTGTTTAATCAATAAAAAATCAGTTAAAAAACTTAACGGCCCATAACTAAACTTTACACAAATTAGGTTGTTTTATCACTGGCAGATAAGTACAATCTCGTTAAAAACACATTTAAGACATTTTTTTATCAACAGACCAGAATGCTACCCACTTATAAACGTATTTGTTTGTATGCCTCAAAGACATTATAAAAATTATTTTTTTAAATAATTTTTATCATCACAACAACAGGTGTCACATTCCTCGTTGTCTGTCACCTGAAAATATTTAACGTCCTCACCTCATCCGCTTCATCATTCCAAATCGTTTGGAGTCAGATGAATTGAACTTAGCACGAATTGATTCTGTATTTCATTTATTTATTTTTTCTTGCATGGTGGCAACAGATTCTTCAGTTTTTTTATTACGTCCGTGATGGGTCGCTTCAGTTCCGGTCCAGAGCTCACCTGTAACTCCCGAAACGGCTTACATTGAAACTTAAGCAGGCTTTACTTGATTTATTCCGTTCTTTTTAGGATGTATAAGTGTCCGGAATCTTGTTACGTGTCTCTTCGTCCGTCAAGTTTTTTTTCTGAGATTGTCCATTTTGTATTTACATGTACTCCTTTTGTGACAGCAATCAAATTAAGCAGATTTCCTCCCCTAAGTGTGGAGTTTTATTAGATTTCCCGAGACTTCCGGATGATCTTATTACTATGAACTGAGGAGTATCATGAATTTATTTATCATTTTTATTTAATAATTACGGTTGGTATTTCTCATTGTACTACGAATATCATTACATAGCATTATTTGAACTGTGACTTATATGATGTCGGTTATTATTCATATAACCGCTGCTAGAAGTCACAAGATTTCAAATCCACACACCTACAAATTCTAAAATAATAAATATTTTCAATCCTTCAGAAAATTTTTCGCTCATACACAAATTCTTTCTACTTATAATTTTTAATTTTTCTCCCAGAAAAAGTGATAATTTATATAAACATTTTAAAAAACTTGTTAAGTTTGTTTAAGAATGAGCACTTTTCCTATATCTATCCCGTTAAAAATCACCAAGCAGTTTTAAACTTCAGATATTAGAATTATAGCCGAAGATTGCAAATCAATCGATTTAATTATGCAGTTTTATTCATGAAAACACTAAAGGATTGTGTAATATTTGAACAGTTTGACAATTTTTAGTAACACAGATAACAGTAACGAACCAAAGAATGTTATAGTACTTACCCTCTACTGCTAAAGACAACACACAAACAGCTAAAAGTATCCTCCACTGTAGATTCATAGTTTTTCTAATAATTTTGGCAAGCCCTATAAAGAAAAATATACTTCATTCATCATTTTACAATTTTGGTTTGGTTTATACAAATTGTTTATTGTTTTGATTTATGTCTTATTTTATGTATTAAAAAATCTTTAATGTCTTAAAATAAGATTGAGTTAATAAGAATTTGTATAAAAACATGTTTCTTGAAAATTTTATTAATTATTTAAGTTTTACTTTTAAAGTAAAATTTGCTCGACTCTTGAAAAGTAATGTAAAATCATTTTGATGATGTAATTGTATTTTATCACGGTTTTTTAAATACATTATTCTATGTATATTTCAGTCTTTTTGTTTATTCTCTTAATTTAATAAAAATCTAAAGTGCAAAAGAAAAATAACAACCTAAAATATTAACCAGGAATGATTAGTAACTTTTCAAAGAACTCAAAATGGTTATTTTTATACTCTTCCACTAAACAACATATTTTAAACAACTTTTATATAACTTTAAAAATAATTTTAAAAAATCATTGATTTTTATTTATTAAACGAACATCAACCTGTTATTCACCAAGGGAAATCAAAATAATTGCTTTCTACTTTTTTTATTCGGCGATTCAAATCAAAGATAGAGTAACCCACCACACAACAATTACATGACTAAAAATAGAACATTCAACCAACTAGGAACAGAACTCATCTGCTTTTTTTATATTTCTATTAAGTTTAATAACAGTTATCTCAAGTTAGTTGAATTATATGGTTCAAGACACACAAAGGTTTTTCTTTAAAAAATAAAGATTTGTGTATTGTTTCGGAGGAATTATTTCACAAATAACCCACAATGAGATATTTTAGAAAATAAGAAAGTTTGGGATTCTTCTTTCAGAGTGTTTCATAGAGCGTTTAATGTGTAATTACGTTAACTCTTAAATTAGATGTTACATCATCATGAACTTTTGAGATAGATTAAAATATGTCATTAAGACCTTGAGGCATCAAAACATAAAATATTACTTTTTATAAATCTTTGAAAATCATTGCCATATTGTAAAATCACCGTGAATCCTCGTTCTTTAAATAATTTAGAAATAAAATGAGTAATTCTTATGGAAAAATTTTAGAATTGTTTTAACATTATTAACTGTTTTAAAAAATGTAAATTATCTTTTACTAAATAAGCATAATTTAAATTATCCCGTGCATATTAAAATTTAACCTACATTTATTCCTATTGTACAGTAATTTGAAAAATTGTAAAGTCTAAATGTAAAGTGGATTTATTACACTTTTAAATACCAAATATGAAATTATAGTATTTTATGGGTAAACTGATCAATATCCAAACAAAACTTGGTTGCGTTAATGATCACTGATTTCAATACTATTAATTACGTTATTTATACAAAAAAAAAATTTCATTTAATTGGTCATACAAATTCAAGGTCATTGGTCAAGAAAAATAATTAATTTTAACTTGATATTTTTAATATGCACAAGTATACATCTCTAACAAATCGTATATTTCCTAAAAGTATTGGTATAAAATATTAGGTTACATGGCTATTTTTTTATTTTAATGCCAGTGTTGAAGATACTTTTAAATGGGCAGTTCCAGTATTTTTTTATTCGATATAAGTACCCAAGAGAGGAATATACGCACAAAATTTTTTTTTAATTACTATGATTCTTGATTTTTTAATTTAATTTCAAACTTTGACTTTAAAAAAGGGGCTCGAAAACTTCAAATGTCAAAATGTGACGTACTTTATATTAATCCTAAACATTGATTTTGAACAATGGTTCCGTTGTTTAAACAATGAGAAAGTTGCATAATTTTTTAATTTTTTTAATCGATTCTTCATGCAAAAATAAGCAGCTACCCAAAATTTGAGGGCGATCGAGAAAATTTTTGATAGAAAAAAAATTAACAAAAATCCCCTTTTTTAAAGCGCGCGAAAACGCCAAGAGTTTGGGATCATTGTATGTTGACGTCATCATGCGATAAACATTGTTGGAAAGCAATGGAGTTCATGGTATGATTGTTGACGTCATCGTACGGTGTTCTCACTTAAACGTTTTCAGTCACATGGTTTTTTCTCGACTTTTAAATTAAAATATTTAATTACTTGTACATTTTTTTAAATTGGCTATATATTTCATTTTACCATACAAAAAACCATACGGAACACTTGAATGTTTATGAAAATCTGACACATGCAACTTCCTTATTCAAAGCGATAGTTGGTTTTCACTTTAAAGTAAGGCCGAAACAGATCTGATCAATCCTAAACAAAGGCAAAGGGATTGTCGATTTTTATTTTAAAATATTTTAATTGACTGAATTTTTTTGAAACTTTTAAAGTCAATTTTTGAATTTGAATCTATTTCTTTTACTGGAAAAATGTCTTTTTTCTGTTATCAAAAAATGTTGGTATTGCCCATTCGATATTTAGGTATTTGGAGAAACAGCGAGCTAACTTCAACGCAAATAATTTGATTAACTCGTTTCTGCTGCAAATATCTTAATACATACGAAATATTTAAAACTATGTAAGGAAACTTGAGTAATGTGTACTCTAACAAAAATTATTAGCACAATTTATGAAACAATTTAAAATGGTCATATTATCGTTGCTCTATCAAAATCCTGTTTTAGGAAAATATGTATGAAGTACCATACACAAACACTTTGGCGGTGGGGTTAAAAGTAACACGAAACTTAAGTAGTGAAAGTAGTATCCTAATTTTCTCTGAATAAAATAAGACTTAATTGTATAATGTCTGCTGGAATTACGGATTTTTCAAAATGATATAATCTGTAATAGTCTTTTTTTTAATTGCACCATTCCACTTCCTCCTCTACGCCCATTCAACTACTATCTATATCCTAAAAAGATACTCTGATCACAAAAAAAATCGTTTCGTATCGTAAGTAGCCAGTAGAAGACGTGATTCAATTTGAAAAGATCGATTATCTATTGCCTCAATTTGCCCTCCTCTAAACAATCACTACAGCAAAAGAGGCACAAAAAACGAGTGTTAAAAATATAATTATCGCCTAAATCTTCCTTGACAAGGAAACACTACGGGATACCCGTAGCCGAAACACCCTCTTGAAAAATTGCCGGCGGTACTACAACGTCCACGACTAGTGTAGTGACGCCTTAATTCAATAGTTAGATTGATATAAGCGAGCGCCAGTAATTGAGGGCTTTGCCGGTAGCGTTTCTGATTAATGGAAACGCATCAATTAGGTGATCACGGAGTTTTGAAGGAAGCACCTGGCATCGTGCTAGAGATGCTGGTTGGGAGATTATTGACTTTCGTTTGTTTGTTTTTTGGAGGGAGGAGCTTTTCATTAGAGGATGGTGGAATGAACTTTATGAATAAATAAGTCTGGAATGATATGTTTGCGAGAGGTATATGGTTTACGTCATATTAAGGAGTTTATGCGGGCCTTTACCGAATTTGACTGATTTTGAGCAGTTTTGGATACATTGGTACTAAATAGACTTTCTGTATTTCAATTTTTTCCTGTTTAATCCCTTCTATATACAAAAAGGGGACGATAGAGAATATATGAAAATGGTTAAATTCAATAACAAAATTTTAAAAAGGAGTGCCGTTATAGAAAAGCACTACATCAAATCCTTTCCTTAACCAATTTCTTGGTATCTCTCCAGTTTTAAGTAGATAAAAAAATTTTCTGTTTATTTACCAACATAGATTGTCCTATTTTTTGATGAATTTTTCTACTTCGATTGAATGACAACTTGAAATACAGTCGAACTCCATTATTTTAAACCTCTCGGAATCTTATAAAAAGTTTATTTTTAACAAAGTTATATTGCATTCTATTTTTATAAATTTGCTAAAACAAATTTTAAGAAATTATTTTAAAAGTTAATTTTGCTTAGTTTGGTTAGAGACGTAAAATTAAACAATGTTTAATTTGTACATAGTAGTTAAAAATTGAACTATTCATAGATTCCTCCTGATTCTTTTAAAAACAAATAATTAATAAGATGTCTGTTAAATTAAAGCAACGTAGATAAAAATAAGAAGTCTGGGGTCTATGTTGCCGGAATAATATGTCTAAAGCTAATTTTGGAAAATTTACCACTTCCTCAATGCAACCAGTAAGCATATAATAAATCAATCAATAGACCCATACCAAGAAAAAACAGTTTTTATAGTTGTTAGAAGTTGAAAAAAAATATCTCTCATTCTCTTTTTGTGGTAGGACATAACTTTAAATAATCGTCCTGTAATTGAAACATCGTTATCCTTCTCCATGCAGATACAAGAAAAATAATACTAATTATTTTGATGGGATGTAATGCAAATGCAGCAAGATAGGAATGAAAAACACGCTTTTACAAACAAAATTCCAAAGCAAATTAAAAATCTCAGCTATTCAACAACTTCTGAGTCTCAAACAGGGCAAGGACAACTCTTCTTTCATGAAATATGACGCAATAAGTACTCCAGAGCGATGAACCAAAAATGCATTGGAATGTCAGTGCTTCTGAACACCGAGTGGAACTTGTTTGGACCCTAATCTGATATGAATCTACCCTCTGGGTCAACAACTGACTGAAACTCCAATCCAAAATAAAACCAAGTGTGAAAAGCGAGAAATTCCTTAATCTACCGATGATGAAATCTCAATTTAGAATTCCTTTAGAACCTTCTTTCATTTGTATAATTACATTAGGGAAATGTGACAAAGAGAGTTAATGGTTTTGGTTGATGAAGAGGGAAGTTGAATCTATGAAAAAGGAAGCCATTTATAAAAAATGTCAAATATCTTTTCATTGAAAGAGTTTAAAGAAATTTAAAAAATTAAAGTTCTAAGGTTGATTTATAATTTTAAATTAGAGAAAGGTGTAGTTTTATTCATGAAAATTAAAAAAAGAAAGCTTTATTAAAGTGAAAATTTCTCAAAAGAGTGCCTTTTGCTTTACATGAAATTCTTTGCATTGGATATGAACAGCGTTCGAAATTGTACTGGATTGCTGGTCCGGGACAACCAAAAAACGGCTCGGACCAGTGGAATCAGAAAATCACTGGTCCGCTGGACCAGTGGTGAATAAATATCCCACCCTCCAGTTTAAGCCTGCAATTTCTCTTTGCTTTGAATCGGGAGAAAGGCAAAAAAAATAAATTTCATTAAATAAACCAGATTACAACCAGTTTGTCAACTAACAATGTAAAACTAATTCGAAGTTATGTATTAATTTGTGTGCAATATCATTTATTCAAGATAAGTTCTTATTTTTTGCCAATTAGTGCAATTGTATCCAATTTGTATGTCAATTGGAGAAATTTTATTTGATCAAGAAGATTATTGTATTTGTATGTTAGTTAGTGAAAATATTATTTAATCAAAAAAGTTATTTAATTAATAAGATATTTTTTAAATAATTGATTATTTGGAGCTATTGCTTACTTCTCATAAATTTATTTTATTACTTATTTTATATAAATCTCATATTTAAAGCTGGTAACTTATTATTGAATATGTATTAATTTTTAACATTACTATTTGGTACTCACATTCAGTGCAATAGTTACTTAATAATAGTAATATTTAAACTGGTCCTTTTAATTTGTCGGACCAGTAATTTTTGTTGCGGACCAGTAAGATTGGTGAAGCACTGGTCCGCAGGACCAGTGGATTTTTTTACCAATTTCTAACGCTGGATATGAATAAAGAAAATGTATACCTTGACTGCATTTTATAATGAAATTGAGTATGAAATACGTAATAAAGACGCATGCCACGCTATATCCAATGGTCTTCAACTGAATCATCATCATCCCTTGAAACAAGGATTTAAATCCTTCCTGTCTTGTCGCAACATTCATTCACTAACCTCAAGACGGATAAAAGTCGTGTTTTTGTTTCGAGTGCCTAAATCTCCACGGAAGTCTTTAACGAGCTGAATGGGTCCCAAGAGAAGACCGAACTGGATTATCCCCTCCAAAACAATTCTTAACGAGATCGTGGAGTGCGGATTGCCGGGTCGAGGTGAACTCTAAACAAACTTGTTGCAAGTCTAGTAAAAGCCCCGCAACAGAAAATAACAAAAAAAAGCTGCGAGTTCACGGCACTGGCGATTATTCTAGAAGATTTTTATGGCTCTCTGTGATAAAAGAAAACGCATCGGCTTTTGCCACTATTGTGTTAGGAAGGTGCAATTTCTTTCCGTTGTAATTTACGGAAACGACCCACTCCTACGTGAGAAGGCGAGACATTGAAATATGTTCGATGAGTCGTTAAAACTAATGTTTCAAAGGTGCAATCAGTTTTCCAAAGGTATATTTTGTATGCATTATTTCTCCGTTTGGATCCTGGGAGAGATATACTTATGCCTTTTGCGTGCTTTTTGGCTTTCTGTGAGATGGCTGTGCTCTTCTAACTAGGCACGAAACACCTCTGCTTTGCAGCACAAAGAACTCTTTGAGCGATATGATATAATCCTCTTATTTATTTCCTGTATATTTACTAGGTAGTTGAAGTACACTACTAAAATAATAGAGGTAGAAATTACGTATAAATGAAATAAAAAACGTATTTAATATTTTTCTATCATATTTTAATGGAATACCAGTGTCATAAAGAAGTATTTCCTTGTAAATTGTAAACACTCTAGCAAGCGAATTATAGTATATCCCTGTGATGGTACTTTCCAAAGCTTCTCCTCCGTTTAGACCTGGGAGTATTTTGGATGTTTTTCCACACAGTGTCAATTTCTTTAAATCAATTTCAATTAAAAGATTATTTCCTTTAATCAATTTAAATTAAATCAATTTTCCAGACCAATTATATTACTTATTATCAAGACAAGCCTTGTGCTCCTTAGGTATCACAAAATTATGTTCTGTGAATTTTTTGTGTTTAATTTTTGAATGTGCATGTGTTATTGTGAATGTTGTACGCCCATTATATGTTCACCTTTTTAACTTCTTGTCAATAAATTCAAATTTAAATTTTTAGATAAATTCTTAAATTTTTTTCTGTTTTACCGACTTTTCTAACTATTTTAAAAATTTTTCGGTTCTCCTGGTTTCTAGGTTGAGTGGCCTCTCGCGGCACAAACACTAATTCTCTATTATTAAGAGTAAAAACCGATTCATAAATGAAAAAAGGAAATAAATAAACCGAAATGATGACAGAATTCTCTTTAAAACCATAGGTTCTACTATAGAAAGCGTTTCCTCGGCATAATTAGTCCCGAGGCGTGTTTCCTTCTCACTGAATCGCGAACTCTTATGTAAGATCCTGGAATTCATCTCTCTTAAACGTAGATCCTAAACGATTCCAGGCGGCAAAACAGCAGCCCAGCAGAGTCGTAATGAACAATTAACCATCCGTATCTAGAAGAATGAAAGATGAATGCCAGGCGTGAACTCCGATGACGAATAGAAAAAAGAACAACGATGTTATATCGTATGTCTCTGAGAAGGGCGAGCTATGCATGCATCATCGTTATAAAGATATCTATCGTGAACGTCTAAAATTTCTGCTCCAATTAACTTGCTTCGAAGGTATTCTCGGTCTGAAATTAACTATCACTGTACCGATTCCGGCTAGTAGTTTGTGAGAAGGTATTTTGGAAATCATTAAGCGGGGTAGTCAAGAGGGGTAATTGATGTAGTTATAAGGGAGATTGTGAGAAAATCTTTTCCAAAAACTGTCATAAAACTTCAGGAGATCGTTTAAAAAAGGGACCTACTTCATTTTTGAAAGACTGTGAACTAGGTCTGCAAACTTTGTTTTGAGTAAAAAAATTAAATTCCGGAAGTCAAATTTAGATTATCTAAACTAAAACATGAAAAATGTGAATGAAGAAAAATGTGAGAGGCATAGATTTATAATTCTTTAAAGTTTGGGTTCAATTCAGTTAACGTTCTCCCTAAATATCGCCTAGCTATTTTGGACACCAAAAAGAAGAAATATTGCTAAATAATTTCAAACTCTTAGATTAAAATGCTTAGTTATATCCATAACTGTTTAGTTTATCAATAAAAATCTGAAAAATTTGTCAATATTTAAATATATGGCGTTCAAAAGAGTTAGGCGATATTTGGCGAGAACGTTAACGGAATTGAGCCAAAGTTGGTACCTCTAAAGTAAAGCATTTAGCTACTTTAAAGGTTACTTATTTATCTTTTTTCCTTGCGTATGCTGATGACATTGTCATCATTGCCAGTACTAAAAAGGCTTTAACAGAGGCATTCACTGTTATTGAAAGATCTGCAGCAAAAATACACTTGAGCATTAATGAAAGCAAAACTAAATATATGCCTGTGTGTAAGACAGCAGTGAGGTCAAACATCATGGAAATTGAAAATCATAAATTTGCACGTGTTGATGGCTTTAATTACCTTGGCTCAAACGTAAACTGCCAGAACCAACTAGATTCGGAAATAAAACAGCGTACAGTTGCTGCTAATCGCTGTCTTAATGGATTGAGGAATTTTCTTCACTCAAAGTTAGTACAGCTGAGGAAAAAAAACGTTCCAGTGGACTTTGTGGGCGAATGGTTGGGGTTAGAGAGATGGTTTGAGTTGCATTTTACAGGATTTATTGAATACTTGAAAACACTGATTGACTATTTTTCTCTCAGAGGTCATCTTCTGGCGCAGCGTAATAAGAACTTTAAATTTTTACATGGAAGACCCCAATTTTTATTCGATTTTTTGAAAGAGCATACTTTATAGACCCTAAAAACCAAGTTTCACTTAATTTGGTCATTAAGAAAAGCAATGGCAGACTGTCAAAATTTGATGAAATCATAAGGGAAGTCTAAAATTAGTCGCCAACCGCCAAGTACGGAAGTATGGTAACCAACCAGCACTAGTGAATCGATTTTCAATATATTTATTTTTTAATTGTTGAAACAGAGAGAAGTTTATTTTTAAAATTTTTAGGTTTTAAAATAAGCGTGTATAAAATATAATATTTTTTTTAAGATTGAACCATTTTAATTTTTAATCTATTTTAGTTAAATGATATAAATTTTTCTACATGTGAATAAATACATAATTTCACACTAGTAGGGTAGGAAAGGTATCACAACCCCCTCGATAAGGTTAAATCCTTTCTATTAGTGCAGATGGGACAGAAGTAGATTGTCCTTCTGCTCCCAGGTTAAAAAAATAGTTCAAATTTCAAAATTCTGGACTCCTATCAATGGTCTGAGTAAAGGTCAACGAAGCGTGAAGGTCAGGAGTGATTATGTAATGCAGGTCTATTGCAGGAAAAACGTGAGAACAGAAAGCACAGCATATATTATATTTAAATCTTCTTCACATGGCAGATAATTATCTTAATACTTCAGAGAGAGACAGTCAAAAATATTGTTTTATATAAATTCACACATAATATAAATATATTATTAAAATAAACTGAGGAAAACTGTAATGGGTTTAAGAAGGTGCATTGCGGAAAAAACTGCAGATCAGTAAGCGAATTTTATCAATTTCAACACTTGTAAAATGGCCAAAAATGGCACGGGGATAAAATTTTTTGCTTTTTTCAGTATCAAAATGCAACGCATTTTAATTTTAGAAAATAAAAAAAATTGAAAATTTTGGGTTAGAAATTAAAAATAAAACGTTTAATCTCTACTAGCAGAAGCAAGAATCCTTTCAAAAATAATTCCTTACAGCGGAATAAATTAAAAAAGGAATTGAGCTTATAAATATGGTATGTTTTATTGCTTTTAATATAAATAACTGCCTAACTTGAAGCTATCTTTTATGACATGGATCGATACTATTCGTATAAGCCGCTAGAGGGTAGGAAAGTATTACAACCTGCTCATTAGGGTTAAATCATTGTTATTTTTTATTAGTGCAGATGGGACAGGAGTAGATTGCTCTTCTGCTTACAGTTGAAAAAAATTCAATTTATGCATTAGTCTAAATTTGAATGTATTAAAATTGAAAAATAAAATTACTAAAGAAAGAAAGACTGAAACTTTGATATTGTAGACTAGAATTTCTGCCTAAGCTCCGAAAAATTCACAAACAGAAAATAATATTTTAAAAAATTTTCTATGGGATAACGTTCTCTTCATAGAAATTCTCTTGTTCTAGCAATCGGTAATTCTGAAAGATTTTCAACTTTTAAGAACGTAATAAAACAGCAGAAGTTCGGTTAATGCAAATTACAACGTTATACAAGGTGTTTCAGACAGGCGCGGATCCAACACGGCTCCAAAGGGGGGCACTTTTCCAGACAAGATCCCCTTGTGGGTACCTTTGGGGGTATGGGGGTCCTCTCCAAGAAAATAATTGAAATTTGACATGTAAAAGTAGGGTTTTAACTCATTTTTAAAAACGTTTCGAGTCTAAGGGGGTCACTTTTTAACACTTACCTTTACTTTTTGACCCAAAATGTCAAAATTTTTGGGATTTCCTAAAAATAAACACTGAATAGGGTAGGTGGGGGTAAAAACCCGCACGAGGCAAAAGCACGCACCGCGATTTTTAATTGTTAATGATCGATTCAAAAGTTGAAAACCAGGTGGTTGGTTTTTCTTATTGTGACCTATTGTTCTGTGAAAATTCGTACCCCTAAGTCACTCATGAGTTTAAAAAATGCCAAAAGTTTGTTTTTCATCATTTTGATGTAATTTTTCTGATCTTTTACTTAAAAATTACGTAAAATAGGGCTTGAGGGGAAATACAAACAAATAGCCCAATGATAAGATAGCAATTCAACTTCAGTTTCATTTTGAAAGAATTGCCTCAACATGTCTCTAAAAATAATAAGGCTTGTTTTTCAAAATAATGTAAAACGGGGCAAATCCACGCAGGTGTTTTGGGGCAAATGTACGCAGCTTAAAAAACTCAGGAATTCCTCCCAAAAGGAAAATGGGACTACTTGATCACTAAAGAGGTTAATAAAGGTGTCTGAGATGCCAACCCTCTACCTAAAACCATCCTTTCTCCCTTTTGAAAGATATTTGGTCAATCTGAAATGAATTGCAACAACAGATTGACAATTTTCATTAAAACTTATCATATTTATATTTAATATTATTGGTTTGCTTAGAAATATTAAAACAACATTAAGAGCATTATTTTTAGTGTTTTTATAATGAAAAATTATGTTTATCCATGTTTATTTCACTTGGGAACCAAGATTTGCAAGTGCGTGTCTTTGCCCCATTTTGCGAGGCAAAGCCCCGCGAATTTTTTTTTACTAAATTGTAAATTTCTCCTAAAATACCATCGATAAGAGTTTAAACTTGGATTGGTTTTGTAGCCCATGTAGCACACGAAAATCGATCGATATTGTATGGACGATATTGGCCTTCATCAAAATGACCCTATCGTGAATATCGGCCAATCGCGATGCTCGACCTTAGATAATATCGAACAACACTGATTAATCTCGTATTTGCGATATTCGTTTTTATCGATATCAGACAATGTCGCGAATAGCATTGGCCAATTTCGTTCAGTATTGATAAATCCTGGACATTAATGATCAACCCTGGATGTTCGATGTTCGTCTTGTACGAGATCTATCGATGTCATGCGGTGTTCGCGACCCCCTGAAAACATCGGATTCGAGATTACTGAATATAGATCAAACCTGGATTTTTGATGTTCGTCTTTTACGAGATCTATCGATCTCATGCGATGTTCGCGACCACTTAAACACATCAGATTCGAGATTGCTGAATATTGATCAACCTCGAAACAGGCTTTAAATATCACTCGGAAATGCAATACACAACTAACTTTTTTTTTCATCGCTATAAAAATGTCACTCATTATCAATCAATATCCCACCTACAATAGAAATTTTAGGATGCTGCCAAACATCGGCCAATATCCTTTCTACGACTTTGAATTGACTTGTGATCTTGTTTTTCTGACACCGGTTACGCAACGCCATATAATGTCGATCGAAATCGTCATGGCGACATTGACTTCTCGGATATTGGCCAATGTTAATCAAAATCAGTTCACAGATATCATCTTTAGCAATTTTACCAAAACAGGGGTAAAAAGGTCCAATTAAATATTTACACTAATTTTTCATCCAAATGACGTTAAAAAAAATGTTTTTCAATATATTTTTTATCTATCTCTCTTATAAAAAATTACACAATATCGATCAAAGCTGTCGGATATCGTGATTCCGATGTCCGATATTCTACGATATTCGCGATATTGGCCAGTATTGGTACATCGTTGTCCAATGTCCGTGTGCTACCTGGGAGGTAGGATCTCAATCTAACATCTCCAATTAAAATTTCGGGATTATCTACCCCCTTTCGACGACAATGTTAAAAATACTGAAAATTGCGTGGCTTTGCCCCCACCTACCCTACCCCATTTTTATACTAATGGGGGTATGGGGGTCCTCCCCCAGGAAAAATTTTGAGATAAGACCTGTAAAAGATGGGTTTTTACTCATTTTGAGAACCTTTTTGAATCTCCAAGGGGGGACACTTTCCAGAGTGCCACCCCCTGGATCCGCCACTGGTTTAAGATAAGTGTTTCATAACTTCTAGGGGGTATAGTAGACACCTAGACGCGTCAGAATCACATAGGATTAGAGTGTCCCAGACCAATTCCTTGAGAGTTAAAAATAGAGCGACACCCCCCAAAAAATTATTGAAAAATTCAATTTGTAGAAGAACTACTATTGGTAAAAATTTAAAGACTGTCTCAAAGTTTGTGGATTAATATGATCTTTAAAATTATCTTAAAAGTTTTCAGTTTAAATTTTTTTATTACAAAAAAAAGTTTAAAAACCACAAAAAAAATGTGAAAACTCTGTCAAAACTTTATTCTGTATTTCGAAATCCTTTCTTTTGATTTGATCATAGTTGAAAACCCCTAAGTCTAAAGTTTCACGTAAATACAGTCAATATTAAAAGCTCGAGATCCTGTTAAAGTTTTTATTTTTGCGTGCGCAAATAGTTTTCTAAAGCTGTTTCCTGAACAGCTGTTTGAGCACTCAAAAAACAAACTTTAACTGGATCTCAAGCATTTAATATTGATTGTATTTGGGTGAAACTTTGCACTTAAGGGTTTTCAACTATGATATTTCAGATTATCGAATCAAAAGAAAGGATTTTGAAATACAAAATAAAGTTTAGGCAGAGTTTTCACATTTTTTGTGGTTCCTTTAACTATTTTCGTAATGAAAAAAATTTTAAAGTGAAAACTTTTAAAATAATTTTAAAGATTATATTAAACCACAAAATTTGAGACCATAATTAAATTTTTACCAATAGTAGTTCTTCTACAACATGAATTTTTTGGGGTGTCATTCCCTGGGATTTGGTCTGGGATCCCCAAATCCTATGTGATTCTGTTTTGTCTATGTGTCTACTATCCCCCCTAGAAGTTAAGAAACACTTACCTGAAACACCCTGTATATTCAGGGTGTCCCACGAAAAGTGGTCCAACCACTTTAACTTTTGAACCCCTACAGATATAGACATGAAAGAGGGGTCTGGATATAGGAAAGTGACCATGCCCTATCCTATGAGACAACTTATAACGCCCTCTAGAGGAAACTTAAGGAGTTATATTTTTTATTATACAAACTATTTGAGTTATGTGAAAAAAGTCAATGACTAAGTTGTAGAGTATCATCGATTCACTAGGAAAATAAGCAGAAAAATATCATGAATAAAACCCCTAAAACCCATGCTTAATTAGATTGAATTTACGTAGTTTTTACGTCTTAAAACTCTCATCACAAGGTGAAAATGAGAAATTTCATTTTTATGACTTTAAAAAATGACTTAAAGTATTCTTAGTGCATTAAATTGAAAAATTCTCATCCATAAAAAATGTATTTCATTAAGTATTTTATAAAATTGTTGTTTTAAAAAACTGTCATAAGAAAATTTCAGTTATTAAGTGAAATATTAAAAATTAAACCTTTCTCTAATATTCTATTTTATCCTTCTATGGCCCTAGAAATACTCTTCAATTCCCACACTGAATTTCCTCCATTTTAGGACATTTTATCACTAATTACTATTGAATAAATTAAATCAGAATATTTAAGTTTTCTGCTCCACTCATCTTCCCCTGTCTCTAGTCTTCATCCTTCGATCCTTCGTATATTCTACTTCATTTGGTGCTAATTATAAAATATTTTAAATTAATATACCCAAATTTCGTGGTTTTCTACCCCAGTTATTGTTGCCAGATTTCTGTTATCGGAATTCTTCCTATCTTGAAGGAAAGAAAAATAGTACTACCCTTCAATATAATTATTAGTGATTTTTAATTCAAACTAGAGGAAACAGGGAGGCATTCGAATTTTTACATTCTACTTTATCCTTCCACCACCCCACCTGGAATAAAACTTCAGGTTTTGTTAAACCTCCATCCCCTCTCTGGCGTAATGGACCATCCAATTAAAATTAAACACGTAAAAGAAATAATTTTGACCACAAATAACGCAAAATTGAATGTCGTCGAATTTCTTCTGCCCCAGTCACTATCCCTAGTAGCAGACCCTATGCGCCTACCATAGCGATTCGTAAACAAATCCCATTGAATGCTTCATCACCAAAAATAGGACTGAGGAGCTAATTTTCGTGTAAAGAAAAACAAAAACCGAAGACGCGCCAAATCAACGATAAATCGCCAACTCTAAAAAATAACTGGAACGTTTTTTTTTCCTCAGCTGTACAAAGGAAGACTAAGATTTTATTGTATAAAACCATTATCAGACCAATACTCACATATGGCTCAGAAACCCTGGGCAATGACAAGATCACATGAAAATCGGCTGGCTATATTCGAAAGAAAGGTTTTAAGAAAGATTTTGGGTGCTGTAAACATCGATGGCATATGGAGGCACCGATACAATAACGAGCTGTATAACCTTTATAGAGAGGCAAACATAATCAACTTTATAAAAGTCAACCGTATGAAACTTGCTGGACACCTCTGCAAGTTGAGCCCTTCCTCTCTAACAGCAAGGATCTTTCAGTTTAAACCAATCGGGACCCGTTTAAGAGGCAGACCCAAACTTAGATGGGTGGACTGTGTTGATGAGGATTTTAAAAAGTTAAGAATTAGCAATTGGAGAACCCTATCCAAGAAGAGAGCAGAATGGAGGAGGATTCTTAAGAAGGCCTTGGCCCACAAAGGGCTGTGAAGCCAATGAAGAAGAAGAAGATTTATCTTTTTAAGGAAGATGTTTTCTTTCCTTATTTGCGAATTGCTCAGGTGATTTGAACAAATATATGTAGTATTCTATGATAAAATAATAGTGATTGAATAGAGTTATTTTAAAATAATAAATATAAATATAAATATAACAATTTTCTTCCTAATCGTCTGATAAAAATATTATTGAAGGAATTTGAAGGCAAAATGTCATTACAAAGGAAATGAGAGTAAGAAATAGAAAATATACTTTCATAAATTACAGAATTTTATTTGATCTCTTGATATTCATGTTTTAACGCACAAGAGAGATACAGGATGTAAAAGAAAAATAAATATTAAAGAAATTTTTTAAAACTCGAAAAAGGATCAAAATTAATGGATTAGTTACATTTTAAAACTTAAAAAGATTCAATAATCTTAAATGAGAAATAAATTGGCTTTTACAACGAGATATTTATAAATAACAAATTACGGTTCGAAACTAGGTAATGGAGTTATTCATATCCTCGCACACTCTGATTTCCATATCTATATCAGGTGATTCATCAAAGCGTTTATCGTATCTGATTTCGGGAGTGTGGTACCCCTGAACCGTGTATAATCCTCTTTGAAAGATGCTATCTTAGTTAACCTTTTAAAAGCGCCGGTTGACATTCGTAACCTCTTTTCATTCCGATCTTTGTTTCTTCTCTTCCCAGAGCTTTGTTTTCGCTGTTTTTACAGATATTTAATTTTTTTAAATAGGAAGGCGTTTTTATATAGTACATTTAAATTATAAAGAAAGCATTTCAGGTAAGATAAAATATATTAAAATTTTAAAAAATACCTACAGTGGAAGACAAAATAACAGTTTTAAGAAAGAAGCATTGATACAAATTTATTACAACACCTTTGCTTAGTTTAAATAAATCAAAAAGAGAAGAATTGAATACCTAGATCAATTTACCCTGAAAGCTTTTTATAATAAAATGTCAAATAGAATGTAAAGATTAATAACTTTATTATATGTTTTTAGTAAATTAGTAAGTACATAATAATTATACCAATTAAATTGAAAATATTTAGGAGAAAAAGATAAAAGTATCTGAATGAGTTTGATTATATTTGGGGGGTTAGGTTACGTTGAAAATTGATTGTTAGGTAATTTTTCTTCAGTATTTTTATTTTGACAAAACAAAATGTTCGTAATTTTTATAAATAAATTGTTTTATTTTTTTTGTGTAAACTATTTTTATAAATAATTTTCTGGAAAACTTGTTTCCATCAAAAAAACAAGCATATATTTTTCATTACATTACATTTTTAACATTACGTTTTTCCAGGGGATCATCGGGAAGCAATTTCCTCCCAACTTTTCCTCTGATAGTTTTTTATTTTTTAAATAGCTTTTCAAATTCATTAAACATTCGTGTAAAAATTTAAATACATTGTATTATAGTATTAGAAAATCTATACATTTGAGATTTTCTTTTCCAATAGAAACTCCTAGCCAAAATAGAACATCAGAATAGTTTTTATCACATAAATTAACCCCTTAACAGTTCATTGATACATCAATAAAAAATTAGTCATTTACCATTCATTTACTGAAGTATTGGAAGTATAAGATAGGAGGAAGGTGATTCACCATACGACGTACTGGCTCTACGCATTTACTCAAAAATAATTAAAAGTACGATCCCTGTTCCTCACCAAAGCGGAACGGACTTCGCTCCGGAGTCACTCCGATCATTAAAGAACCCCCATCTAGGATGAATAGAATCTAAAATTTGATGCAATAAGGCGAGAAACGGGCAAGCTTGGGAGATCCATTAAGTTTACTTAACAGAAATCGTGTGCGATGCTATCATTCTAAGCGTAATAGAAACATCTTCCATCTGAGGGCTATGATCCAACCCACGCGGTAGAACACTCTTTTGTCTACAAATGTTTCCGATGAAAAAGATTTCTGAGGGGGAAATAATAGAATGGAAGATCCTCTTTCGTTCTAGATCTGTCTGTTCGTTCCATGACAGCACGCTGGTGTTTTTTGTTATCTTTCCGACACCTTTGGGATTTCGAGGGTTCAAACTCGTCTAACAAATTTGTGTGAAACGAAACAACAAACAGAACGTGTTTGGGAAGTGGAGCTTGTCTAGGGTCAAGGTTTGGTTCAAGAGTTTGTTCCCGGAAGAGATTGTTTTTTGAGGGAGGAATCGTGAAGGGGGTTAGTTTAAGTTCAAGAAAATAATTTATCTATGAGTGGGGTAAATGAATAGGAAAAAACAGGCTAGTTAAGTTTTATAATGTGTAATTCTCAACTCCAAGCGATTCACGCCACATTATTGGTTTGTCATAAATAGTATTTACTATCTTAAGGTACTCAAGATTGTACATTGTACAATCTTGGTTTTCATTATTAATTATAATAAGATATACTCTTATTTTAATGAGATAATATTAATTATAATGATATACTCCTATATAATGAAATTATATTAATTATTAATAGATATACTCTTATTGTCTAGAATAATTATAAAGAGATATACTCGTATAGAATAATTTTATAGAGGTTGAAAGAATGCTTCGATATCCTGCCTGATAACAGTATTGAAAGTTGAAAAGTCAGTGTTGTGCTGTAGTAATTTTCTTTAATTATATAGTACGGATTTGGTCAATCTGGTGAGATTAAGGAGAGTTCCACTTAGTAATTTTAAGTGTGTGTTAGATCATATGTTATGATTATTTTAATTAGTTCACAATTAAATACCTAGTCTTTATTTTTATTACCATTTCTGGGAATTAGAAAAGGTATATAGTGCTCATTGATATAGAAAAAACTTCAAAATATATACATTTCTATAAAAACAAGAAACTATCCTGCAAATTTGTAAAGCTATAGTTTTGATGCAAGCTTGTTATAAAGATTTGTAAAGGGCTCGGGTAAGGTTTCTGAAAAGATTAAAACATCAAACTTGGGATGGGTTTCCTTTAAAAAATGCTGTAAAATAAAAAGAACGACGGAACTAACAAAAAATTTAATTTTTTATAAGAAATCGTTCTTTTCAAATGTGCAAAAACACGGATGTAAGGTCTGCTTGTTGAAAAAAATATTAAGGGGAAAACACCTTACGTTGATATGCCGAAATTCTGTGGAAAAAATCGTCTTCAAACAAAAGAAATAGTACACCTCAGGTCAACTGTATTTTTATTTGAATTTTATTCAAAATATTTTTTTACAGGGAACGACAATTGACCCAGTCCCCTAGTGTTCCGGATAAACCCGATTCTTTTTCAACTATATTAGAAAAAAACTCAAAAAGCATAATTTAACCTTTTCTTTAAAAAGAAAAAACAAAAGCCCTTCCATCCCAGTTGGTCGAAGTTGTTTTGCGAGTTATGTTTATGCTCTAGTGACTCTATGTCGAAAAATGGCTCGTCTATCAATCTATTCCGATAGTTTTTCTCCTAGCTGAAACACGTATCCCGCAACTCCACAATGGCTGATAACATTTAACATAAACGCTGCTGTCATTTAGACAATCAATTTGGAAGCTATCGTGAAAGAGGGGTAACATCAGAGATGCATTGATGAATGCAGATGCTTAGATGAATATTTGGGGCAAAAGGGCATTGAAAAGCACTTCCAAAAGGGTGCTTGTTTACATACTCAAAGATTTTTTCCTTGCTCATTACCTAAAGCGAATTAATTTTTATAGGTTGTAACTTTGAGATATTTTTAATGCATTTGTTATTGATTACTTAGTTGATTCTTTGGAGCAAATGTAAGATCATTGTAGGAGATTTTATAACGAGCTTTTGACCTTACGCTGTTTTTGATTCTGATTTATTTTTTAAAGGCCTAGTAATATAATGATATGTTATTTTGAAGTGGAGGTCATGGCAATGTGTTGTTTATCAGTAACAAATTTTTGAACATACTTATTATTTGGTGAGATGAATAACTTTTGCTTCAGAACTAAAATTTACTAAATATCATTATTTTTTCTTTAGGATCAAGCAATGAATAATATTATTAATTTGATGGTAACCAAAATGTTGACTAAGGACACCCAAAAGCCCGTTTGAAAGCACATTTCAGAAGTTGTTTTAAGAATATTTTGTTAGTTTAGAGACGAAAAATAACTTATTAACCACACATCTATGTATAAAATTAATTGATATTTTTTCCTGAAATAGGGGTTTTATAAAAATTCTACAAACTGTGAAAGAAAATATTTTATTCATTTAATAAATAAAATAGAAATAAATTAAAAGTTTTTTATAAGCTATACTTATTGAATCTGGCCAACTTTAAATAGCAAGTTTTGAATGATTGATTTGCAAAACAATGCTTATATGTTCGGTTACTACTTCAAAAAGTATATCTATTGTTATTTTAATATCGAAGAAGAATGTATTTAATAGATATTGCATGAAAGAATTTATCTTTTTTTCGTTTCGTTTTTGGTTTCTTTTATAATCTCTTATAGGTTTAAGTACCTCTTTAGTGCCTGAGAACACATCTCAAACGTAAAATTGAAAGCCAGGTAGCTCAATCTTTTAATTGCCATTCTCACAGCAGTAAAAGTAAAAAAGGTTTTTTGATGTTTTTAAAGTTATTTTCCATTATGCGTTTAGCTTACATTTCTTTCGAGAAATCTTCTCAGGCAGATTATCGAAAGCTCTCATTCTTTGAGAAAGTAAACAGGCAAGAGTTGCCTTGTCTCATCAGAATAAAAAATGCCGCGAGTTTTATAGCTATCTACTCGCAACTTTTATAAAGTAGCGTGACAGTAACAAAAAGGGGAAATAGCTCTTAAACAGGCTGTTGTGTGTGATCACGATTTTGAAAACAGCAAAGCGGAAACAAGTTCAGCGTTTTAAAAGCCGCAATTTAGAATCTTTTGTTGAAGAGAAGATGTTCCGACAAACACACGATGTAAGGTTAAGTATGTGAGTTTTTTTCTTTTTTGGAATCAGTTTAGAAGGTTAAGGTTAGTTTAAAGTAGTTTTTAAGTAAGTATCTTGCAATAGTTCAACTTACTAAAAACATTCAGCTCTGATAAAAACATTTGTATCGGTTATACAGGCTCTTTTAAATTGAAAAAAAAATTATTTTTCTGCATCGGTTGTATGGAAAGATATTGAATATGTGAAAAGTATAAAACAATAATAAAATAATAAATTGGAATATTGTTTCGCAACTTCATACTTAGCCACGAAGGCTGTGGGGAGCCTAGTGGTTAAGGCATCGGCCTTGGGATCGGAGGGTCCCGGGTTCGATTCCCGACACCGCTGAAGACCCATCGAGTATATGCGGAGTACGTGCTCGTTAAATCTGTGGGTCCGAAAGTCCTGAGGTCGGGCATGGCGCAGTTTACCTTGGGTCCAGGTGTCTGGAGACTATTTCCCTCCCCTTCAGATGCATGGCAAAATTGTGGAGGTGGCGATAGATAGTGGCAGCATCTATCATCTCATGAGGCAGAAGTCGGACTCCTGCCATTTATGAGCCTCACTTTCTCAGGAGCCGCACCCCCTTTGCCTTGAATCCTTGTGGAGCTTGGGTATTCCAAGTGGCACACGACAACAACAACAACAACATACTTAGCCACTTATAGAGTAAATACTTTCAAAGCATTTAATGCTAAAAATGTGTTTCTTTGGAATTAAGACCATATTTACAAGTTAGGAGTTTATTTAGTAAAATGTTTTCAGATAACAAGGAATAAAACAACCTGCACCTGCATTCACGAATACATAAATAGTAGTAAAAGTTAACATTTTTAACAGTTTTGTTTCCATTAAAAATTATGTTTGAAATGGAATTGAGATACTATTATTGAAGTAAAATTCCTAAAGTAATCTAATTACAATTCTGGTAATCTTTTTTAATCTTTAAAGGGTGCTCCATTTATGAGAATTCGACTAACGTTTCGGAAAAAATCATAAAACGATGTCCGTGCCATTCAATTGCCTCACAGAAGCTATAAAATATTGTATATTTGAAATTCCCTGCACAGTTAAACCTAAATATTAAAAAAGTATTTAAGAAAGATTTCTCATCAACGGATAACTTTTAAAAAAATCCGTGTAACTTCAAAAAATTTTCGATTCGAAGCTCAAAAGAGGAAAGTAAAAAAAAATCTTGGAAAATAAAAATATATTCTGACACGATGAGACGAAGAAATGGTCGGGTTTTCAAAATAAAAAACACTTTCTCCAAACTCGCATAACACCGGTTAAGAACCTCTGGCTTCCAGCATTCCACCTAATGAGATAATTTCACTCCAAAGAAAAAAATCCTCTCTCCAGAATAGTTCATCATCGAGTCTAATACTAATTACCACCCAGTGTCATAGCTACCCGACGCATCTCCTTAATGACGATTCTTTGTCGCGTTCCATCAACCGACATGCTAATGTCCCTCCAGACACTTCGTCTGGAGAGGAGGAATGGAAACTCTCACCATCCCGTGGGTGTCCTAGCGTGACAGCCTCGGTCGTTAGTACTAGGCAATGGACCGCCGCCGCAGACGATATTTGCGAGCGATTCGTTCGAAATTCCGCTAGTGCACCCCCTTCTCCAAAATGCGGTCAGAATCGTTCGCTTCCGCAATTCTCGATTTGAAGAAAAAGAATCGAATTTGTTTTTGCATTAGGTGGAATCGGTGGACGTAAATTGGTGGAACCGTTCATTTCGATGGGGTAATGTGTGGGGAAGAGAGGTTCAAGATTTCTGTTTCACACACTTTCCTCTTTTTTTCCCTGCCTGGAATATGGAAGTGGAATCGGTAAATTGTGGAAATGCCTCGAAGCTCTGAATTTTTGAACCTTGTAAGTTATATTACATCTTATCTCCATCACAAAATATTTGAAATCGGAGTTGAGTAACCCGACTCGTTCCTGAGAAAGCGATTGAGTCTTGCTAAGAAGAAACGTGTGTTCAGCGTGAGAGGAAGAATGATGAAAGGAAAATAATTTAATGGCATTCTTTGATAAAGAGGGATAAACTTATAACAGAATGGCTTCAGAACTTCCCATAGACGTTTTTTATTGTTGTTTACCCCAGTCAAAAAAAGGTTTAAAATTTCAGTTATATTAAAAAAGGGAATAGGCTTCTTTCCATAACTCCTTTACTATAAAGAGTGCACCTAGGAACGGATCCTTTTTATATTAGGTGTTTTTTAGTTATGTGCAACATTGAGCTTGTGTTTTATTGAGAACTAGCGCTGACGAGCTAGACCCGGGATTCGCCCGGTTTTCAGTTTTTTTAATAAATATAATCTAGTGTGCTAAAGAAAGGGCTTCGCCAGTCCAAATGTGTAGCCCAGCACTGTGTGCTAGGCCAGGCGTTACTCGGACAATATGCCCGGCAGAGTGAGAAATAATTAAATAAAGGATCTATTTTTATGTTTAAACTACAACAATCGATTTTAAGCTAGAACAATCGATGTTATACCTACAGCAATTAATATTGTAAAACATATTTAAAACAATGTGCTTTTTCCATGAAATTTGGTACGAAATATTGGTTTTTAAGCATAAAATTGACCAAAAAAGTTGTTAGGATGCTTCCATTTTAAATTATTTTTATTCAGAAACCTTCCCGGGAGTGAGTAGAGTTAAGTTTAAAAGTTAATGTAGGAGGGAAAACTTAATAAAAACTATAAAGGACATACATACAAACACACCAACATTCATTTTTATATATAGAGATATGTAATGATGAAACCTAAATGAATTTTAAGCTTATAAAAGAGAAAATACGAGTACTTTGTTCTAATCCTAAACTCAAGCCCAGACCAGATATTCTTTAAAAAAATTTGCAACGGACTTTTCCACGCTTTTGTTATAGGTTAAATTAGGCTCAGAAAATGAAGCTAATTTATTCGTTTCTTATCTGGTAAAATATTTAATAAAAAGCATTATTATGCATACTTTTTTCTTTTATTCCTATAAAACCACATACGATTAAAATAGTATACTTAAGAAAAGTTGACTTATTAAACCAAACTCATTGATGCAACAGACCTAGTGGGCCAAGGCCTACAATACAATGCCTATCTTCGGTTTCTTGACCGTAAGGAATTTACTTATTAAGAAATAATATTAAATATCTTTATAGGATAAAATTTTTTTCTTCTTATGATAGCTATACGCTATATGCCTTCTCCGTTTATTACGGATTAACCTGTGAGAAAAGGTTACCTCAACAAACAAATCCATAAATTATTTATTCGGTTATATAGAATTCCAGAGAAGGTATTACTTGTGTATTACTTTACACTACAGAATTGAGTCAACATCTTAAACGGAAAAGCTTCACGAAAAGATTACCTTTGAAAACTTCCTTTTTTTTATGGTATTATAGATAAGGAATAGTAAAGTTAGATTATGTAACAACTTAACACTGCAATAGGATAAACTTTCAAGATATATAGTAATAACTATTTCACCAAGATCAAAATGCATCAGTGCATACGATATTAAAAACGGAGTTACAAATCCCTAACTCCAAAGTTAATGGATTGCATAAAAAGCAAGTATTTATTACAGTTTTAAACTGATTCATTGAAAAGATTCACAGAAGAGGATGTAATGTTTCTAAACTATCATTACTTTGGTGGGATTATTTATTTTAACTAGCATGCATGTAATAAAATCCTTATTTAGAACATGTGGAAACTGGGAAGCATTGATTCAAGTCGAGATTTTAATCTAGCTGTATAACTATTAACCTCATTATGTATGCCAGCTCTAGATGTGGCTCTAGTGATCCAGGAAGCATGAAGCTTCAGTGGTTCATAAGATAACCCCTTCGATAATTTTCGATAGTGTCTCTCGGAAATCCACGCCACGTGGAATCGTTTCTTTTATATTTTTCATAACGAAACCCTCTTGTTTGTACATATATCTCATCATTCAAGAAAATGTACTGATTAACTTTATTATTATTTACTTTTAAGTAAACTTATATTTATTTAATAAAATAAGTTTTAACGTTATAAGTTATAAAATTAATTAAAACAAAGACAAAGAGAAATTTTGATAAAGAAAAGTTGCATAAAAAACTACATAGAAGATTATCAATTAGCCATATTTTGTAATCATGCAATTTTTAAATTTAAGATCAAAACATTCTCTTTTAGAATCGCAGTCATTGCATTTACTCCATTATGATAAAAAAATTACTTTTTTAAAACTTTTAAACCATACTTATACTTTTATTTTTATAATTTTTTTTACTTTAACAAACTTTAAACTACATTTATATTTACCTAACGGTTAATCTATATTTTCTTTAAAAATGGACTGGCGAAGCCCATCTGTAACCCACCAGGTGATATTTATTAAAAAACTGAAACCCGGGCGAAGCCCGTGTCTAGCGCGTCAGCGCTAGTGTTTTATAAAATTAATCACTATATAGGTTTGAGATTATAAAATATTTTTAGAAAAAATGTGTCATGATAGGCAGAGCGTATATTTTTAGTTCAAATTACACGTTCTTTAAAAAAAACTATTTAAATAGTTATGTTCAGTAAAAATACTTTTCAGTATATTTCTAATGGAACAAAAACTCATCTAACCAACTCAAAATATGAGATTATATAAAAATACCAAAACATTATTTCTTTTTTTAACTTAAACTGTTAAAATCAACGGTAAAATTGTGTATCCTTTTTAACTCTTTTTTCGAGTCAAACCTAACATTTTTCTATTATTCTTCCATAAAATTCAATAAAACTATTGCCTTAAAATAATCCAGTCACGCTTGAACACACCAATAAAATCGGAAAGAAAAGAATCGACAAAGTTTTAAAATACATTCCAACAATAAACCTTAAAAAAACAGCACTATAATCCCCCTTGAAACACAACAAAAAAAATTAATGAAAGTAAAATTCACCTTAAAAATAATCTTACAAACACGACGATACAATCATTTTCTTTTATGTGCATGGGAAAATTCTCCCTCGCCCTCCCGACCTCTACAAGGCCCTTAACAACAAACGGTTTAATTGAACAATTACGACTCAACACTGAATTGGGTGTAGAAGGGTCAACGACTGGAAAGCCTCAAATCGCATTAGTTCCGGAGATCGTTTAATTTTGCAAACAGATCACCTGCTTCGTTGATCAACGTGGAGCAGATTTTTGTTCTCTCCTTCCTTTGATCACGAGAGAGAGAGATCACGATGGAAAACAGTCGAGTGGGAGCTTTTGTTCTTCCAGGATGAGTATTTCAAAAGTGTTATTATACGTCGGTACATGAAAAACAATGACCAGTCGATTAAAAATATAAAACAATCCTTATAGTAGTTTGATGGGATTTTGATTTACTTCATCTAAAATAAGAGTACCTATCATTGAGTTCTTTCATGTTACTCTTCCTTATTACAAGGCTGGCTATTGTAAATGTGGAAAGAAATTTTTCTGGCTTTAAGAAGGGTATTGTTTATTCAATCAAACTAAGTGGCTTAAGGCCAAAGCAACCGCGGTTTTAAACCGAGTTGATTGACTTATCATTAGGCTGAAAATCCCGCGAAACTTTATATTTTTCCTAATATTATTTGTACTAAATGTTTACATTCCATGTTTTCAGATGGATTTCTCTATTGATAACTGTTTAAAAAATACGCTTTAATAGGTTCAATAATAAATTCAAGAGGCTTTTTTTCAAATTTGTAAAAAAACTAATTCTCTTGAACTGGATGGAGTTTAATGCCTTTCACCCAATCGAATAAGGTTGGCATGTATTAAAAATTTTAAAGAAGGAAGCTATAGCTTCCCCCGTGCAAGGCCGGGCATATCAGCTAGTATAAAATAAAGAATAGCCGTTTACCTCCCAAATATGTAGCAAAACTAGCTCGATTTAAATTCAAACTGCATAGATATAACTAATGGTGACAACTCGGAAGCTAAATTATGACATTACATTCGACACAGTCAGAGTCAGTTCCCTAGGGTCTGAAGACTTGTCTTTGAAATCTACCCACTCATTATTTCCTCCTGCTTAATTTGATTCATCGAGTACCATTTTCTCCGACACTAATTGCACAACAACAGAGTTCAAAGACAAAGGAAGTAATTCGTTGATTAAGATCACAAGGGCTATGTACAGGAACGTCACACCTGTCTAAGGTTCCACGCTAAGAGACGAGGGAGAGGACACTTTCGACCGCTGAACGGCCTTCCCAGAGTTGAAGGAACATTCTGTTACTGTTCTCCAGATCCTTATGGAGATAACAGTTTTTTTTAGTTGCCGGTCACGTAAGTTGATACTTACGGAAGCAGTCGCTCCCGCATTGTTATGGAATCAATGACAAGTTGTTAAGCGTATGTGAGAAAAGAGAAATGGCATTGCGGTTTTAATCAGTTACTACTAACTAAAAGGGTGTTATCAAAAGTTCAGACAAAATTGACTTTTGAACTATTATAAACTGTAAATGAATTAGAATAATAAACAGTCAAATCCATACACTTATCTTTTAAAAAATAGTTTTAAAAGGCATGACTTTGACGTAACTATTTTGTTTGAACAAAAAGTTATTTTTGATTTGAATATTTTCCAATAATAGCACATTTTGTGTAAACCAAATTTTCTGTAACTAAGTTTTTAAACTGTAGCAGATTTTTAAAATAGTCTTTTCATATTTGATTTCAAGAGTTTAAAATATAAGCTAAAGAAAGTGTTTTTAAAATATCATCATATGAATTAGAAACATTAAGAATAAGATATTGTGTTATCTTATTTAAATTCTCCGATAGAACTTAAAAATTTTAAAATAGGAGTGAAAAGGTTTAGTGATTGTAATATAGTATATTCTTTTCAGTCTCTATTCTGAATTTCGTAGGCCATTCGTATTCTTAATACTTATAGAACTTTATGTTTTTATTACTGAACTGTGGAATTCGATCATAAGAGACTAAACCATAAAAATTGAAATTTTCAAGTATTACTTTGAGTGGAAGGACAACAAAAGCTGGAAACTTTCAAATCTTAACCTGTCAAACCTTCCAAGTTCATTTTAGTAACAAGAAAGGACATCGAGAACAAACAGAAATAAGCACTTGGCTAAAATGAAAGGTCTCAATAAAAAATAGGAAGAGACAAACTCTTAACAGTAGGGACAAACTACGAGTGAAAAATAGTCTTACAAAAAATAATAAATTCCCCAAAGATACTTTCTCCAACATACACTCGAAAAAACAAACAATTCAGCAAGATCATTGCACTGCACTTCACTATCACAAAAAAATGAACCCGCCATCTTTTCATAACACCCTTCAAATGACGTAACGTTTGATAACCATCAAATAAAAAAACACCCCGCTGAATCTCTAAATCAGAGGAAAACCTCAAACAAAAGATTTCACTACTTTCCAACACAACTTCCTATTCCGAGAAGCCTTCTACTATTTGCACTCATCTGCACCCTGGAGGAAAAGGAAAGACTTGCAGCAAGCAAACAGCTTAAGGTGGTCTCTATCTAGTGTTTCACTGCAACATCCATTAGTTCAATCCTCTTTCAATTATTTCAAATAGCTTGCCACAATATTTTGCTTTCAGCATTCCGGGACTTATAAGCCTAGCGCTTCAATGGAGCGTGGACCTGTTTAACCGCGTGTGGAGATATCTGTATTTCCACGGGCTATGAGGCACCTCACGCCTCTTACAGGCCGTTTTGGAGAATTCTTCAGCAATCTCGAGTGAACAATTTGTCGGTCGTAATCTCTGGCTTTTTGTTTGACAAAAATAACGCTTTTTTGGTAGAAAGTAAATTTTTTCTATGCTTTTCTTGCTTGAGGGAAACTGTTTTACGCATGATTTTTCTTCCGTTTAAATCAATTTTTTTTAAATGCTCTAGAACTTGAGTGATTTTTAGTGAATGGTTGTCTTTTATAGTTTTATTTCATTTCTCTTTAAATTTTATTTCTTTGCATGATTTCTAACTTTGGAAATTATCAAATTCAATCAGTTCCATTTTTAACTTTATGAACGTATTTTATTTGAACTTTTCCAGTTTTTAATACTTTAATTTGGTTAAATAAAAAAATTTCGGTGTCTGATAAAGTTAGTGGTATTAAATTAAGATTTCTCAATATTTCGTACTAATTACTTTAATATACTTTATATATTAACAATAACCTACTAATAATAATAAAATATATTTCTATTTTTTATTATTTGCATCTTTATACGTATATTTCTAGAGGAAAGATTTACTTTTGATTTTAATAAGAGAAATGTTAATGTTTTTTAATTAAAACTGTTTTTAAAATAAAAAGAATTATAAATACTTCATTATTTTAGCAAACTTTATGCATACTATACATGAAAAAAAAGATTTTACCGAAATCATTGGGGGGAGGGGGAAATCAAACGCATTGCAAAGAAGCCATCTTTGCGGTATCAGAGTTACTTCATTTGCGCATCTGTCTTAGATAAATTAACTAAATATCATATTTTAAATATTTCGCCCACTTTCAGATTTAAAATGTTTTTGATATGAAAAGGGAGTTGAAGTAGTTGAAGTAGAAAAACAAAATATTTTTCAAATCATTAAAACTTTTAAGTTCAAAAACTGTCCCAAAACATTATTCAATGTAAATTTAGTTTATGAACATAAAAAATATGTTTCTAACAATGTAACGCATGGAAAGACTTGTAAAAATTTATCATAGAGAACTAAACTTTGGAAAGTATATTTATATTTTATGAAGAATATTAATAATATAAATTAGAAAGTTATAAATAGTAGGTACTTACTGATTAAAAGTTAATAATATTAAAGAAATATTAATATTTTGGTATTTGTAGTTCTATTTTTATAGTAATAATTTTTAAAAGTGTAATATATAAAATTGTGTACACAATTTTTTTCAAAATAAAAATTATAAATTATAAGAAAATTGTTATTAAAACTTAATCAACGACAAGAAAATTTTAATGAAACTGCTTTTATAATTTTTATAATCTTTAAAATTATTTATTTTCATTCAAAATTAAAATGTATTCTATTTCATTCAAATATAAAAAAAGGTCATTCACATTGCAAATGCATATTTCAAAATGTGAATGCTTTATAATTTCCTTTTTATGCCTCTTTATGCATTTAATATTTGACATAAATTAATCTTAGAACCTAAAAAAACTTCCCAGGCAACTTTAAAAATTTATTCTAAATAAACGTGTTAAATTTAAACGAAATTTATTAAAATATCTAATAAAAAAAACTTTTAAAAATTTAATAGATATACGAATAGAAACTTTTCTGTTTAAAAGGAAAAATAGAATTTAATGTGAAAGGGTTGAGATTCTTATTTTTTAAAACTACAATCATCATATACAAAATGCTTTTCATCAATTCTGTAATTTTTTTTATATTTGAATATTACAATATTTTCATAGCAAAAATTATCGTTAGAAGCTCATCTTCATATTTAGACAAATCAGATGCTAAGTTTAATATATCCTGAAAAACTTTTAAGGATTGTAACTATTATTTTAAGTAGGTACGTATAGTTAAGTACAAATAAGTAAATATTGAAACACGTATAGATGTTACTAGTTTCTAATTAAGTAATACATACGGTTAGTTAAAAATTATATAATAATTGTAAAAATAATGAGTTCAAGCTTCGTGAAGAAAAGCTTGGAATTTTAATTTCTGGAAAAATTTATGTTGTCCAATGTCATAAGATTTGAACTAAGGTCGTGTAAAGTTTCATAATTTGATTACCTACCTGTGCGAAAATAATTTAAGTTAAAGATAAAATTTTCATAAGTTCTTTATAAATAGGACTCATTTAACTCTAATTTTCAATTAAAAATTATGTTCAATTTGGCATCATTCATGCTTAAGAAAAGCATTATGCGTTTATTGATGTAGTAGTTATTTTCTTTAAACCCACATCTAAAAATATTAATTTTTAATTAAAAAGGTAGTTTTTTAAATTACCTTTCTTGTTATTACCTAATTAAATTACCTATTCGGTATACCTACTACTTTTTGTTTTGATAGGATAATGTTATCAGTTTAGTCTCGGACAATTGCGATCACATTAAGCGGACTCGACTGTAGTTCATATTGATTTTATACCCCCCATTGATTTTATAACATATAGTTCACATTTAGAAAACTTTTTTGATTAAAATAAACGAGGCATATTTTCTTTTAAACAAAATTTATATAATTTTGGGGATAACGTGGGGTTTAAAAAATTTATTTCTAAAGAAAGAACCGGGAATTACTTAATTATCACTTAACTGATAGCTGTATTTTAAATAAAAAGAACAGTTTACTAAATTTTAAAAAGGACAAATTTTCTTTTAAAACGAAATTTTTATAGTTTTAAGGCGAATATACCAAGACAGTTTTTTCTCAAAACTTAAAATATTTATACATTAAAGAAAAAACATTTACTTCATTATCACCTAACCGGCAACTTTTCAATACGGAAATATTTCTTTGAAAAAAAAAGAAACTACTAAAACTTTATCTCCATCTTAAAAACAAACGATAAACACAAGAAAAAGCGCTGCATAAAATCTCCGGAAGAAAATAGAAAGAATAAGCATCGAGATAAAAACTTGTCAAAAAAAATAATAAACCTCTATCGCAAACGATAACAATAAGGGAACAACTCAACTCACCGGCAGAGAGAATCAATCCAGAGGAGGAGAGGAAGGAAGACGTCTGCTGCGAGTGGATGGCAGGAGGTTTGTGTCTTCCGCCTAGTATTGACCTGGGGTGGTCAAGGTTACTCTCTCACCCACCACGCTCCGCTCGCAGACCGAATCCGTCCCCGTAACGGAGCTTCTTCTTCCCTGACAGGGAAGGGATGGATGGGGACAGGGCACGCGCTGGAGGGGGTGGGATGATCACAAGTTTAGATGGAGACTTTTTATTAATTTTTTGAATACTTACGAACGTTATTAAAAACCTCGTATTAAGACTTATGATTGCATTAAAAATATTTTACAATCGCTCTATGAACTTTGTGTGAACGTGCATATTTTTATTCTTACCGATATCTGCCTCTTAAACTAGCGTTTTGGGGGGTTGATGTAATTGTTGAGATAGTTCGGGTGAAAATAATTTTTCCATCTATATCCAACAGAGAATGGTCAAGGAATTATTTATGAATAATATTATAATGAATTATATGTGTTACGGGGAAAGTTATTAATTGGGCATTATTAAATGATACCCAAAGTGGAGGCGGGGAAAGAGAAAAATTTCATTGATAAATGCCATTGAATTTATCACATTGCCCTCCTCCACTTCAGGCATTATTAATAATGCCCGTAACATATATACTATTTTCACTGAGAGTACCTGAAATCAGTTTTTGAATCTTTAGAAATAATATTTTTCAATACTTTTTTCATAAATATTCGAAAGGTATTTAGGGCTGCTACATAACTTTACTTTTCGTGTTTTTTATTTCAATTTTCAAAATGACTTTTAACTGAAGAAATTTGAATATTTGTGTGGTATGTACTTTTTAAAATTATTGTATTTAGTCAAGTTAAATCTTTCCAAAGTCAACTTATTAGGTAAAACTTGTCTAATTTCAAAGTCCTGTTTTTTACATGTGGTACTCAACAAATAACTGATCCCCAGGAAAAATTTATTGGCTTTTCATAAGAAAGTTAAATTTAAAATAACATTTGATAAAAATAACACTATCCCACACGATTTTAATCAAAAAAATACCCAATTTAAGAATTTGGTTATTTAATAAGAAAAGCTTTCTTGACATTCATCCATATTTAGATAATGTCAGTAATAGCACGACCTTTTAAATTTACAACCCAGAGTATGCTATAAACGACATCCGCTTTGGATAGTCCGCATCCAGGCAGATCGGAATAGGGAGACAACTCTCCATGTTGGTAAAAAAAATATGGGTGAAAAGCACGCAAAATAAGCGTTGGGGTGCACAAACCGTTCTTTGATGAAGATATTTCGGAGAAAAGGTTCCTTTTTTTGGCCGTGGGCTTGCCTTGACCCATTGATACATACTGAGGGAGCTAAGTCACCGGTCCATGCTTGAAGAGTTCCCGGTGAGACTTATGGAGTGGACTCTACAAAGGGACATCGGGCAATCTTGTGTATCGGTAATAAATACATTAGAATCATTAAAAAATATTATTATTATAATTACTATGTTATGATATTATGTTATAATGATTATGATGGTTACTATATTATGATAATTATGTTGGTTACTATGTTAGAGGAATTTATATGGGACCAAAATTAGCTAATTTCTAAATTTATTTACGTTTCTAATTTTTATTATTATTTGTTTTAATTTAAATTTTAACCGGTTCAATTCCGTTAACGTTCCCGCTAAATATTATCAATCTCTTTCGAACGCTTAATATTCAAATATTAAAAAAATTAAATTTTTAATGAAATGACTGTACAGTTATAGATCTTAATTAAACATTTAAATCTATGAGTTTGAAATTATTTATCCTTTTTAGTGTACAAAAGAGATATGCAATATTTAGTGGGAACTTTAACGGAATTGAACCTTTTAACCATCATATATTTGAACATCTTCCTTAATAAAGTGATATCATGTAAACTAAAAAGTATTAGAAAAAATATATTATAAAGATTTAATGTTTTACATTTTATTGAACCAAAATGACTGATCCATATGTTTTAGTCTAATGAGATTAGACTTTACAAAAAGAATTTCTAATTTAATACTGCATACATTTCTTTTATTTGAGAAGTTCGATCTGATAACACTTTATAAACATACATTTGACTTAAAATTACTAATATAACAAATAATATTTATTTTAACTTCATTATTCCTTTTACTTTTGTTTCTTTTTATCATTATAAAAAATTATCTTCTCTTTATCATTGTATTTTAGGATCATAGCTATTATTATTTTACTTATACATCATACCCCAGCAAATATTCCTTATTGCATTATTTTTAATACTCAGCAAACATTCTTTCTCAAAGGAAACAATTAAAAACACCGATACCATGTTAATGTAGACGTTAATACGAATCAATTTATACCTCTCCATTAAACTTCGGCCAAATTTTTCCCATGAATCCTTTTTTCTGTTTCTGAGATCAGTAAAACTAAACAGATTATTGTTCCTTTTTAGCAAAACTAAGCATCAAAATAAACACACATTGAAATTTCATGATTCATTTCCATTTATTTCTCTTTACCAATCAAGTTTGGAAAATAACCATTAATTTGAAAACTCAAGCAAAAAAATCAATTTCAATTTTAAACTGTTTTTATTTTATCAAAACAAACATGTAACAAAAGGATTACACTGAAAACGTAAAAATACAAATGCGAATATGTTTTCCAGTAGATAAATCCTCTTCACCTTAGTTCCGCATAGAGCTTTATCTTTTCAAGATCAGCTGTTGAAAAGAAGACATCTTATGTTCATAGAAGCAGGACACTGTGATGAATTCATTTAGTTGACGGCTGTTAGCTAACACTCAACTTCCGACATCTATTGTACGCATCAAAACAAACAGAATGACGAATGTAGAGAAAAAAGAGATATTAGGGGTTAAGAAATTGACCACGGTATTTTAATTTTTCGGATAATTTCTTGATCCTGGTGTATTTTTGAAAAGTTAACTTTCCATGAATTTAGTAATTCTGCGGCTCAGAATTAGTTTTTATGGTATATTCATTAGAAAATTTATTATAATTGAAAACTTGGTTAAACAAGACTTATTACTGTATTAAATTACTAAATAAGTTATGTCCGTTGTAAAATTTAGGGTTTTTTTACGTTCAGTTTATCTTTCAATAAGAAGATAAATATTTATTTGATTGTTCCTTATAATTAAAGTTTTATTTGTATGCATGTAATGCAGACTGAGACTATATTTTACTGCAACATTTTATATTATTACATTTTATTTAATTTTTTAATCATCAAGCTTAATTTCTATATTTAATCAAGTATTTTTATTTAATTCTGTGACACATTTTTTTCTTGTATCTTTATTTTACTACAAATAATAAACAGTGTGAAAAACTTATTATGCTAAAATTTTTTCTCTTTATTATTTTTGCCTTAGTAAACTGAAACAAATATTTTTCATTTTTTTATTTGAATTTTAGATGCTGTATGAAGTTGTATTCAGAATCCTTTTAATTTCAACAAAAATATGCTTATAATTTGTTGCAAAAGTCTTCGTAAGTTGCTTAGTGCAATGGAAAATTTCAAAGAAAACCAATTATATTTTTTTAATATTGAGGGTTAATACTCTTGTAAGCATGAAAAAGATCCCTTTACGAATAAAAACGTTAAACTCGAAAATATAATCACACATATAACATGTATTTATCATTCAATATATTTTTCATAACAATAAATATAACTTTCGAGGAACAATGCTACTAAAAGCACTTTCTTTGACAGGTTCTAATCCCACATACATTTGCGTAAACACAAAAATGACGTTTCACGTTGCCTTTTTTTTACAATCCACCTATTCTTAAGAGATAAAGCCCAGCAAAGATTGGAATAAACAAATCATCAGAGCTTGTTCTCTCTGCGTGAGAAACTTTCTGAGTTCTTTGTGATCAGAAAGTATTAGAGATAGCTAATGCATTGTCGTTTAACAAGGAATCCTTTTAGTGATTGTAATTTAAATCAAACCGTCAAATAAATAAGAGGATTTTTAGGAACATTCATGAACAAATTACTCTTTCATATAGGTTTTCTTTTGCTTTTATTTTATAAAAAAGATTATTCCTATTTCCGCAAGTAGTTTCTATTTTACGATTTATCTATAACCTTTGTAAAAATATAATTGAAAGCTCATTTTTTTATGGATTTAATTGTCATTTTTACTTAATTAATAAACATTTAATTTACTTATTGGGGAAAAACTGCACTCTAAGAAAATCAAAAAAATTTTTAAAAACCTAATCTAACTGATTTAAATGTATTAAAATATTGTGACAAAGCTTTGCTTAATATTTTTAAAATAAATCAAATATACGAAAAAAATATGTTGATAGTAAAATTTCAGTTCAGAAATTAATTTTAGCATTTCGACATTTATCAAAGTTGAAATAGGTTTCATTGTACTTTAAAAAGTTGTATTTTTTGTGCAGTTTATTATAAAAAGTTAAACTAATGATAATTAATAAAATAATAAGCATAATTAATAACTATAATTTCATAAATTTAAAGAAATGTACTAAATTCCTAATACGTACTTTAAAAAAGTTTTAAAGAAACTTATATAAATTATAATTGTTTTATAAAATTTGATAGATTTATAAGTTAATTTAGTAATAATGGTTTCATTTATAGTTTAAAGAAACTCTATTGCAATTTTTTAGTTTAAGTCAAACTTAATGTTCCTAAAGAAATTACATTAAAAGAAATTAGAAAATTGCTATTTTTTTTAAACTTTTGTTGATAATTATTCTTTGCATTTCGTCATGTATATTTCAGTTGAAAAAGGTTTCACTCTGCAATTGAAAGATAGTTATAATTTTGTATTACATTATATTGGATACTTTTATTACATAAAAGATTTTTATGATAGGTTTATGAATTTTAAAGAAACATAAAAATGTAATTGTTTTAAAAAATTTATAGAAACTAGTATAAATTATAATAGTTTGAGAAAATTTAATAGTTTTATACATTAGTTAAATAGTTTTTTGAATTTTAAAGAAGCTATCTTGGAATTTTTTAAATTAAAGTCTAATTAATAAAGTAAAGTTAAATTAATGTTTTAAAAGAAATTTCAAAAAAGGAATCAGAACCTTAGGAATCTAACACTTGTTGGAAATTCATTTCAGTATTTCAGTCTTTATTGTAATTAGTTGAAATACTTTTCACTCAGCAATTAACCGTTATTAATTTTGCATTACATACTTTTATTACATAAGAGCTTAATTATGATAGTTTTATAAATTTTTTAAAGGTAAAAAATATAATATTAACATTGATTAACATTAATAAGACACTATCATTGATTATAATAGTTCGAGAAAATTTAAGTTCACTGAGACTGGGCGAGCAACCATGTAGTTTCTGGAAAAGGATCGGAGTTTTTGGAAGTGGTTCAGGATAGTTTCCTCCACCAGATGGTCAATGAAGGGACTAGGGATGGGGCCATTTTAGATCTAGTTTTCACCAGTGATGAAGATAAGATCAGGGATTTAACCATAGGGGAAAATTTAGGAGAAAGTGATCATAGAAATATTAGGTTTAGAATAAATTTCCAGCATACAACAGTTTGTAATACAAGGATAATTCCAAACTTTAAGAGGGCTAATTTTCAAATTATAAGGGATGAATTAAATGCGGCATTTAGTAAGGGGTTAAAATAAGTACAATCCTGCCAACAATGGGAAGAATTTAAGGGTGTTTTAAATAAGGTGATTGAAAATAATGTTGCATTTAGGCAAAAAGGAATTGGGCGTAAATTGACACCCATGTGGTTTTCATGGGAAACGAGAAAGGCATTGAAGTTGAAACAAAAAACCTTTAAATTGTACAAACGTACTGGGAAGGACAGTGATAGGGGGGCTTATTTAAAGGCTAGGAAAGACTTCAAAAATATCAGTAGGAGGCAGAAGAGGGCTTTAGAGGAAAACCTGGCTAGAGGAATATCATAAAAAACCCAAAAGAATTTTATGCTTATGCAGGGAAGAACAATAAGTTAAGCTCTACCTTGGGGCCATTAAAATTAGGTGAGGACACATTTATTCAGGATGATTTGGGTATGGCAAAGGTGTTAAATGATTTTTTCATGGAGGTTTTCAATAAGGATTTTAAATTAACGGGTCATTAGAGTATAATGGAAAGGAGGAAATTCCGGACTGTAGTTTTAATAGGGAGGAAATAATACATCTTTTAAGAAGCATAAAGCCAACTAAAGCTCCAGGACCAGATGATGTTTATCCAAAAGTGCTTGTGGAATGCGCAGAGAAATTAGGGGGCATGATATTGACAATTTTTAAATCAACATACGATTCTAGTTTGGAGCGAATAGATTGGAAATTAGCTAATGTAACTCCAATATATAAGAAGGGGCCAAAATGGGATCCAGGCAATTATAGACCAGTAAGCTTAACATCAGTCATTTGTAAGATTTTCGAAACCATACTGAAAAAGCATATAATAGTATACTTGGAGGAGGGTAACTTACTTTCAGACAATCAGTTTGGATTCAGGAAGGGTAGATCCTGACAAACTAATCTTTTAAAGTTCTATGACGAAGTAACAAAGGAGTTGGATCAAAAACATAGTGTAGACCAGGCCCGTAGCTACGGGGGGGCCAGGGGGGCTGAGCCCCCCCCTGGCATCTTCATTTGCCCCCCCCCTAGAAAATTTTCACAAATTCTATCCACAAGCACAGCCATGGGGGCAAGGAGGGGCAGCTGCCCCCTTCTTCTTTATTTCTTTCTAGCTAAGTTAAAACCCAATTTTTTAGGGTCAAATTTTCAAAATTTTTCTAGGGGAGGGCCCCCATACCCCCCATTTGTATTTAAATCTTTACTATTCGCATTTTTTTTAAAAATAACAATGATCAAAATCCTACTTAAAAATATATGTCCGAATTATGGTCTACAAGTATCAAAAGCAGCTTTAAACCCTGTTTTTGAATGAAGTTTCCAAAAATTTTTTGATACTTGTGCCCCCATTATTACAAAAAAAACTGTTCTTATATTAATATAAGAACAGATCACACGAATTAATGACGTTCTCTTAGACGAAAATTCAACCCAAAATGTATAACAAACTACATATTAAATCTATTAAATATGCATGGGAGGGCTGACTAATATTTTTAGGCCCCTACTGAAATAAACTTCCATATACCCAAGCACTGACTGAAAAGGGAGGTTAGGTTGACACCCTTTATAAAATTATGTCTATTTAAAGATTAACAAGGTGTGAGCAGTTCCTTCTCTACACTTTAACCCAAAGAATCTAAAAATGGGCTAAAACTACCTGTAAGCTGTTAATTTCTAACATTTAAAAAAGGAGAAAAAAATAGGAAAACTAGAATGGGTTTGTAAAACTAGAAAAATTTAGGACCTAATTTCCCGAAACAAAAGTCTTGTAATAGCTCCTTAGGCCTGAGGGTCTTATGGGTTTTGTCCCCTAGTCAAATTAGTTAAACCTACGCCTATGAACCTCCTGAAAACTGTAAACTCCGTTGCCCCCCCTGAAAAAGTGGGCGCCCCTCCTAAGGGAAATTCCTGGCTACGGGCTTGGTGTAGACATATTTTACATAGATTTTCAAAAGGCATTTGATAAGGTTCCACACGAGGCATTGCTACACAAATTGGAAAAATTGAGTATCAGGGGTAAAACATTAAAGTGGATTAGGAATTGGTTGATAGGTAGGAAACAGAGAGTGCAAGTCAAGGGTAATTATTCTCAGTGGGCAGAGGTCATGAGTGGGGTGCCGCAGGGGTCAGTTTTGGGGCTAATTCTCTTTATAATTTTCATAAACGATATAAGTCAGGACATTAGGAACAAAATCAGCATCTTTGCTGATGACTTGAAAATATGGGGTAGGGTAGATACTCAGGAGCAGGTACAAAATTTATAAAGGGATCTTGATATTATATCGCAATGGGCTGAAAAATGGGGTATGTCTTTTAACATAAGTAAATGTCAGGTACTTCATATGGGTCGGGGGAATGGTAGGGCAGAATTTTTTCTGCAATGGGACAAAGTTAAAGAAGGTAATATGATCAAAGATTTAGGGATGATAGTAAATGCAGACTTTAAATGGGTTCATCAGTGTTCATCTGCTAGTAAAAAGGCTAATAGGATATTGGGATACATTAAAAAAACTGTTTCTTCAAGGTCCGAGGATATTATTTTGCCACTATACAGAGGCTTGGTGAGACCTCATCTAGAGTATGCTGTTCAGTTTTGGTCTACATACTTAAAAAAAGATATTGATTCAATTGAAAGGGTTCAGCATAGGGCTACTAAAATGGTCAAGGGTATATCCAGTTTAAGTTATGAGGGAAGATTAAAGAAGTTAAATATGTTCAGTCTAGAGAAAAGAAGGATTAGAGGGGATTTGATTCAACTTTTTAAAATGGTAAATTAAGGGGACACAGAGGGATTAGATTTCAATACGGATAATAGAACAAGGGGTCACAATTTCAAGTTGAATAAAGTAAAATTTAAGACGGATTGTAGAAAGCATTATTTTTTAATAGGGTAGTGGATAGATGGAATGCGTTGCCTGAAACAATTGTAAATTCAAGTGGGGCAAACGAGTTCAAGAGGAAAATTGACAGATACTGGGATTCCGGTAGTTTGAGTTAAAAAGACTGGACCAACCTTGCTGGGCTTACGCCTGTAGTTGGTCGACTTAATTTGTATTTGTATTTGAGACAGTTAATTTTAAAGAAACTATCTTGAAATACTTTAAATTAAATTCAAACTTTGTTTCTTTTTTAAGAACTAGGGAGCTACCGCCCCCTGCTCGCTATCGCTCACCAACCCCCGTAAACTGCTGACGCAGAACCTTTTGGAATTGCTTCGCAATTCCCACAAATTCCAACTCGCTGAACTTAATACACTTTATAAAACAATTAAACAACTTGCAGAAAAAAAGTCAACCAACTTTCCAAAAAAAAAGTCACCAAATCCCCTTCATGAATAAATCTCCCTTAAAAGTTTGAATATATATTAACTCAATCTTATCAAAAATTTAAACGAAATGTTTTTTAAAATATTCATCTTAATTATTTTTAATCTATGATTATAAAAATAACTAATTCTAATTGTTTATCAATATTCGGATCAAACAAAAACCATTATTTTAAAGCAACGCTTTAGTATAATATATATGCCTAGTGTTTATCATTCATATTATTTTTGAAACCCAGACTTGTTAAACAATACCGTTTAAGCAATTGAAAATAATAAGAGACAAAACATCACTCTATGTTTACGATTACTTTCGATAAAATCAGACTAAAAATTATAAATATTGGACAAAAAGTGTGAAGTTTTAGTATAAAATGGCTTACATGTAATTATACAGAATTTGTTTTTATTAGTCTTTGAGTGATATTTCATCAAGAGTGTACGTTTTTAAAAAGTGAAAAAACATGTTTCATCTTAAAATATAGCGTCAATCGGTCGTTGTGATTGGATGCATAATAATTTGATTGACAGTACTTGCTTTGTAACTGCGACCTTATCCGTTATCTAAAAAAATAGAAATATTTCAAAATTGAGAATTTTTTTGAAAAATCGGAGGGCCTATACTCGGAAATCTGGAAAGAATCTGGGCATTTTGATACCATATATGTGTCATTCGGTTCAGTAATTAAAAAGCCTTTCTCTGGAAACCGTTCACCAAAAACTTTTTTTTAGAATAGAGAGATTATACTTAAAAGGAGATAAATTATAAAATGTTTAGTTGATTGCGTAATAATAATTTTTGACAAATATAAAACTTGAATAGATGGAAAGGGTGGTAAACATTTTTAAAATTAGGTGAATATTTTTGCAGTTGATCAATTAATTCATGTGCTTTTAACTTTATTAATAAATTAAAGATACGGAGATACTTAAGGCCACTTAAAAATTAAAGAAAAATGTTTTCAACAAAATATTTTTTCAAAACAACAGTGAAATTCAACTTCCCACAAAATTGTTACTTGTTATTCTAAAGATACAGAAAACATCTTTCTAAATTTTAGGTGAAAAAAAGTATCTTTGGATTCTTTATCGTGAATATATTCTATCTAAATATCTTTTTCATTCAAAACTATAAAAGAGTCATGGAAAATTTATAGAAGATTTTATTTTGCTCAGGTGCAACAAAATACTTTAAAAATCTTCTTAATTATTTACAGCATTTACTTTCTTGAAGTTAAGATAGATATAGTAACATGTTTTTTATAGACCTTGCAACCAAGTATTATTTATCAAATTTCATACAGAGCAAATTTTTATAACTAAAAAACTATTTTTTTACGTTGGGAGAAGTTTTTAAAAAACATTATATATAACTTGTTTACATATTTTTTCTTAACCAATGTAGTTTAAATAACTAATATATGTAAAAATTACCCTAATTTTATAAAAAATATTTTTAAAAATAGCAATTTATACTAAAATTTGGCGGAAATTTACAATTACGCCAACACCTCTATAGGTAAATATATAAAAGTTTTTTTGAAAATTCTTAAAATCACATGTTCCTTAGATAAATACCTGTGTATTGAACTAAAAGCTGAGCAAAATTTTGAAAATTAAAAGAGCTATGCTATTTATCGTAAATTTTGTTTAAAAATATCCAAAAAAAAGGTTATTTTACGATAAATAGCATAGCTCCTTTAATTTTCAAAATTTTGCTTAGCTTTTAGTTCAATGCACAGTATTTATCTAAGGAACATGTGATTTCAAGAATTTTTTGAAAAAACTTTTATATATTTACCTATAGAGGTGTTGGCGTAATTGTAAATTTCCGCCAAATTTTAGTATAAATTGCTATTTTAAAAAATATTTTTTATAAAATTAGGGTAATTTTTACATATATTAGTTATTTAAACTACATTGGTTAAGAAAAAATATGTAAACAAGTTACATATAAGGTTTTTTAAAAAACTTCTCCCAACGTAGGCAGTCTTCTTAATTTGTATGACATAAAGGAAGATAAATTCTAGCAGAAGCTATGACAAAGAAGTATAGTGTAAAAAATATAAATGCATAATACAATAAAACTTATTACTTAGGTTCCATCTTTAATTTAATTTTTATACGCATCGACTATGTGAAGATTAATATTTCTAAATGAAATGCTTATCACATCACGCTCGATGACTATATTTTACACTTCAATTGTTTCTGCTGGCGGAAATTTGAAGAATATTCTTTCAAGTTTCGATCAATGTCAAGCCAACGCTCATTCGCATCCACAACCCTTTACTTTTAAATTCAATATTGCTAAAAAAAAGTTATTAAAATAAAGGTATTCAGTGTTAAGACTTGATTTCTCGCATCATAAGCTTTTATTCAAAATTCAAGGACATGGAAGTTTATTTTAACTATGTTGTATTATTTTGCATTTTGCAATCTTTAATAAAATTAAGGAGTGTTATAATATTGGGGCACAGAAAATTTCTTTGAATCTTTTTTTTGATCAAATAAGTTTTTTTTCTAAATAGTGATTCAGAATAGTATTGCAATACTAGATAGCATCAAAATTTGATGATTTTTGCGAAAAATTTTCTTTATTCAAAGTAAAAAGTTTTCCCATTCTAATTTTATTTTCTGTTTTAGTATTTGTAAATCTAGTCAAGTGAATTTCATTTGGTTATAAGGTGGGATATTTAAAATATTTTGATTAAGGTACCTGCCTATTCTGCTCCAAAATATGAAAATACTCTGATATTTTTATATTTTTGGCTGTATTTATGTTTATGTTTAAGCTCTTTAAACCACAGAAAATTAATAAAATATTTAAAAAAAATCATTGAATGTTAGTTAAATTTTAAGTTGATGACAAGCTTTATAATTAAAAATCAAATTAAGATATTTTTTAACTTGGTATGGAATATACAAAGAATCACAAAAAGTCTTTAGGTACTAAATGCATTTACTTACGAAATATACACTTTTTCATAAGATTTCCTCAATTAACAGCCTACCTTTACACATGAACAGGCCCCTAGACTAACATAAAATCATCTAAATATGATTGTATTTGGTGATTATCTAGAAAACATTATCAAAAAAATTCATCCGAAATTTTATAACAGTACAAGTAGTACATTTTGAAATATCCCCCATGCACATCGTAACCACAATCATCAAAAATGCTGTTTGAGAAAAATAAGTTGCACATTTCATTGGTAATAGACATTCTTTCTTACTTCTTGTACAGCTGTAACTTTCTTTCTGGTGATCGTAGTAAAAAAAAAGAAAAAAGCTGCCCTCCCCCCAAAAAAATTGTAAAAACAAATATCATTAATTTTGGTCGAACTTGAAGTTTTTAACGTCTGGCGGATTTAAAATAAAGTAATGATAGTGTAAAAAGATTGGCCGCCATTTTTAGATTTATTTAATCCATAGATTAGTTGTACCTTGGGACAGTAGTAAACATGTTCCTTTGGAATCTAAGAAAAAAGATATAATGTCTGTGTTTTAAGGATAGTAAACTTAAGTCTTTTTATGTTATTGACAGACTTGGATACAATAAACACACACCAGACACAGAAATTATTTTTAAAAAAGAAGAAAGAGGTTTTATTAAAAATCGACATCTCTTTTTATCATAACTTATTTTTACAAATCGTAACTTTTAATTATAGAACATCCGGGCGTATCTTGGACACAAGGCAACTTCGAGTAGCCCATTTAGAAATTTAAACCTGATTTAAATTATGTAGTAAGTCCAATAAAAAGGAAGGGGCAGATACGCAGTGGAGTAAAAGTAAATGATAGTTTATTAACAAGGCGAAAGCAAGCTATTTACAGTTTAGACAAATCTCTGTCGAATAGCAAGAACAGTTCAATTTATATCGTGATAGTGTGACTTGGTACTTCCAACGTCATGCACACTAAAATCATTTCAGTTGTTTTGATATTATTGATTTATATATTCCAACAAATTACTGTCGATAAAAATTTAAATGTCAAAAGTGTTCCAAAGTGCAGCTCTCTCCCCTAATCCAAATTTCCAGCTCGTAGTCAAGTTTTTTTTCCGACCACGGAAGCCAAGGGTCTTCCCTAATTAATACAAAAAAAAAGTTCTGCCCCCTTGAATCTTCCACGAACTTTCTATTCCCAGCGGTATTCCGGACTGAGAAAGAGATGTCCTCGGACGTAAATCACAAGGGGGAAGACATCGAAAGTTTTCGTGCGATGGATAGCCGCTTCTGCTTGACAGTCCATGAAATGGATTTTTGTGTTGTTCTGGGCAAACATCCGGTCCTATCGCACGAAGACGAGTCCATAATCCGATTATCATGGAAACCTTTTTTCGGACTGGAGAAAATGAGTGGAGAAAAAGTCAATTAAAAGGCAATTTTTTTGTTGGCTTTATCCCGTAATGTCCCTTTTTATGGGCAGCGGAGGAGGGACTGATGAGTGTCGTGTTAGTGTCCTTCTGCTTGACTTTTGGTGGCAAATAGGTGTTGTAAAAATGTCGGGTCGTTTGGACGCTATTGTTTCAGTCATGACAATGAGCAGTACCGTTAGATTTAAAGGTTTCGATGGGAGATTGAATGCTTCCTGGAGGGAAAACGAAGAATTTGGTGGTCACTAGAAAGTTTATGGAAGCAAATATTAAATAAGCAAAGATTAAAGCATTATAAATTTGTTGCTTTTCTTATAACAATTTTAGAATGCTTTGTAAATCATGTGAGATGAACCCGTTTCATTGACAAGTTATTATTTTGTCCGCTTTCTCTAAAACTTATTCCAAGACGGCAGCAAAAGATCTATAAGGGGTAAGTATTTAAAAATTCATTTAGAAAATAAATCAAGTTAAAATAATTATAGTATGTAAGTTAATAAGTATTATTAAGTATTGTGGAAAAAGTATAAGCATTATGGAAGTAACTTAAAAACAACAAGATCATATAAAATAAAATTATATTAGATTATAGGTAATTACTATTTTAGATTTCACCTATTAAGGTAAAAATTTTTTCCAAATTTCAGAATTTAAAATTAAGACAATTTACAACAATTAATATAAAAATTTTGTCACAGGGGCGGCACTGGCGTATATAGAAATTTATTTCGGGAGGGGCCCAAAAATTTTTCACACCCCCTCTCATGTATATCTAAATTTTTTTTCAGTATATTCGTAGTCAGAATTTGCAACTTAAAGATCTTAATATTAAAAAGTTATGATGTATTAAGTTGCAATTACAAAAGGGGGGTCTGGGGGTCCTCCCCCAGAAAATTTTTGGAAATTACTCTAAAAACCAGGTTTTTAACTAGTTTTGGTACCCCTAGTTAGAATTTTGGATATAAATTTTCAGGTAAAATTTGATGAATTTAATGAAAAAGTTATAAAATAATATAGTTTTAAGTACAGAAGGGGATATATGGGGGTCATCCCCCAGAAAAATTTTGGAGATTAGATAGTAAAAACAGGATTTCAACTTGGTTTTGATACACTTTCCGAATTTCAGACATACATGCTCAGGTAGGATTTTGAACTTATTGTAAAAAAGTTTTGAATAATAAAATTCCAAGCACTCTAAAGGGGGGTTTGGGGGGTCCTCCCCCAGAAAATTTTTCAAAATTTGACCCTAAGAGACAGGGTTTTAACTTGTTTTGGTACACCAAGTCAGAATTTCGGGGGGGGCCAGGGCCCCTTCGGCTCCCCCCTTATATACGCCACTGGGGGCAGGATAAACAAGTCAAGTAGGAATAATTAATGTCATCAAATTAAAAACTTTTACAAAGTTTAATGTTCTTTTACTGACTGTTGTCCTCTTTTATACCTTTTTAATGCAATATTGTTTTGCAATATAGTATTTTAACATGAAACTTCTTTAAAGGACAAACTAAAATTGTTCAATCGAAGAAATTAAAGAATAATTAATGTTAAGTATAAGGATTTATTTTTAAATCAAAGTTTTTGAGTTATAGAAGCTTATAATACATCATATTTAATACATTACTCTCTTAAAGAAATTAACATTCTTCCACAACTTATATTTCTCGAATTTAGATTTTTTTTAAATTGTGAGAACCACCTTGATAATATTTTACTTATTATGCTTCAAAGTTTCTCTTGTGAATCAAAAATTACATATCGACTGTGAGTAGTCAACATATTTTTACATGTAAATCGAAACATCTGATTTATATTATCACTCCGTCTGGAATGAAATTACCTTAACCTCAGAATTCCTTTCCCCTGTATGCACATGAGTGGTTTTTATGAATCAAACCCAGGATGAGGGCTACCAACCGTGTAGTAACGTTTCTTGTACGTACGATCTGAAGAAAACCCTTCGGGTGGTCATTAACAGAAATGCAACGATTAAGAAAAGAAACAAATTTGCATGAGATTCCGAGAAATGACGAACTTTCTCACTCTCTCGAAAGATGTAAAAAAAGACCTTTAATATTGAATCTGTTAAAACTTTAGGGTATAACTCTATTCTTCTTTGGCCCTTTTTGGTTTTATCTATGGTGAAACGATGTCATGCTAGTTTAGTTGTTACTATCAAGGACGTTAGTTCGTTAGTTGTTACCAATAGAAAATACAATGTAAAACCTTACTGTAAAAGCAGAGAGAAAAAAGTAGTAAAATGAAAATTTATTCAGAAAAAAAGTCAAGACTTTGAAGAAAATTGTGTTAATTGAACTCTTGACCTTAGTGTTTGAGTTTTGAAGACTCTTTATGTGTTATGAATTTAAAGGGGAGTTTTAAATTGGAAGTGTCTTAGTAACTTTCAAAATGCAAATTTTGCTAACTCAATACTCGTTAATACTTTTTTAACTCAAAACTCGTTTACTACAGTCAGAAAACAGGAAGAATAACTAACTAAAAAAGATTGAGGCTATTAAAAGAGCACATAACAAATCTTTTACAGTTTTTAGAGTTTATATCATATCAGGTAAAGGTAATTGAAAAACATATGAAAAACAATTTGTTTTCATATTTTTAGAACACTTATTCCAATTTTAAAATTTGCATGTGTGAAAAATTATTTTCGTAAAACCTACGTGTGCTAGTTTATAAGATCATTTTATGATAAAGAAATAGTGAAGAGAAATGGAATCTTTCTAAATTATGCGGTGTTAGAAGAACCCATTGCTTAACATTCCTTTGGAAATTATTTTTAAAATAGTTGTTGGCAAAAATGATTTAAAATTTATTAAATGAAGGGAGTTTTTAAGGATTTTTTATCCGTTTGGAGGTTTAAAAGAAATCGTCTGATTTAGCCAGATGCCTGATCAACCGTTGTTTTTCATTAAAGGATTTTGGGTTTTAATGGTTCTTTTTAGGGACAGATAATCCCTATGATGATCTAAAGTTCCACTTTATTTGTTTTATCTATGCAAATATAAACTGAGAAATAATGAAAAGAAACATGAATGTAGACACATTCATATTCAACAGTCATTGATTAAGTGATCGTATGAGTAAACTTTCAGATTCTTAAATGGATCATCATCCCAGGAAATGTTCAAAAGTACAAGTTCTCGGTCAGAGGTATCGTATAGCAGCTCGAGAAGATACATTTTTATAAGAAAACTCCTATTTATCACTCCAGCTTCAATAAAGGTCATATCCCATCCAACGCGAACCCAAGAAAGCCATTTTTCACCGCGGTTCCAGTTATGCCACTAACCCCTATCGAATACATTTTTACGTCTCTTCCGCGCAATTACGTAATCATTGTTGGCAACAGTCTGGAAATAGAAGAAAAAAGCAGTTTCTTCAGGAAGAAGAGCGCTCCGAATCGTTTGATAACTTCCCACCCCCACACGTTCGCTCGACCCCCCTCGGTCAAACGGGGCCTCTGGAACAGCAGGTTTCGAAAAATCCTCTCTCTGAACGTTCGATTTGACCATAAGGGGAAGGAAGCACACGGACGAACTTTGCTCTCTTTGTTTCCAGGTCTCTTTTTATTACTGCTATTGCCGACAGCTTCTTTCCAACTTCCTCAGGTGTTTCAAGTTCAAGGACGGAGCTACGAAAGAGCACGTTAGTGCTGTTTTATTGTTTAGGACGGACATGGCCCGCTAAAAATCGCCATTGTTCGAAGAGAAATCGTAAAAATGTAAGGAGCTTAGCTGGTTTTCTCTTCGGTCTTAAGTTCCTCTTTGGTTGTAAGTTGTTAATTCCTGTTCTATAGTCGCCCTCGAAAGTAAATTCAGCGGAAGAGTTCGATGGGGAAAGGAAAATCCGTTATCCCTCTTTCGCGTTGTTCGATCGAAATGGAATGTATAATTGCTTTAAATCTGAGATTTATAATCGCGTCAGTTTGAAAACATAACAATGCACTGGAGTGCTTCGGTTTTTTGAGGGAAACGAACTTAGGAGATTATTTCCTGTAAATCGAAAATTATTGGCGGCAAAAGTGTATAGAGTCGGTTAAAAGAGTTATAATTACTTTGAACGTAAAGAATCTTATATCGGTAAATTTAAGGCTTTCTCCATTTTTGCTTGAATGCTTGTAGTGGTCATTGGCCCAAATCTTGAACTGATTTTCTCTAAAAAAAATTGATTATAAACCCCTTTTATATTCTTTTATTTAATGATACCCTTTCTTGGGCTCATGATAAATCAGATGATTAAAGCAATCCTATAGTTGACATAAGAATTTACACTTTAGTAAACCTTGTTAAATTTTTTTTCATTTTGCTTGTTCTTAAATTTTAAATATTTGTTCAACATTTAATCATCTTACTTAATACGCTAATTATAAAACATTTTAAATTGTCTTAAAAAGTGTGTTGATTGTATCATTGTATACGGCAGTAAAGAATGTTGTTACTCTGTAACCATAGCGATCCCAAGAAGAAATTATGGGGATGTGTTAACTGAGGTTTAAAAATACCAGGGGATTTTAAACCTCAGTATATGAAACACGGATATTCTAATTTAATTCACAGTCATTCATGGTGTCAAAGATATTGTGACATTTGATGATGTCGCAAAAACATTGTGAAGATAATCTTAACATTAAAGTACGCAATGATTTTTAACATTGCTTTCTTTTTTTAATTAAAAATATAGGTAGAATAACAACTAGTTATATCTCGTGATATAAATATCCTAAATATTTGTGTGTGGTACTCCATCCCTATATATTTTAAAAACAAATTAACTTCAACATTATATGAAAAATTATACCTTCATTGCAATCCTTACACGTCTTGGACAAAATCCATATCCAATAATCCCTAAAAACGCATCGAAATCACTGATGTGTAAAATTCCTTGTTATCCAACCTTTAATTTAAAACGGTAACATTCAAATCCCAATACTTCCAACAAATCAAAGACTAATCCACATTTCACTATCTCCATTGTGACAAATAATTCCATTTTCTTAATTCAGGCATGAACATGAAACCCGACCCAAAAGTCCAACTCACGACTCGACATCCATCCTCCCATGTCATGTCCATCGTGATCCAGAGAAGCGATGTTCCTCGGTGACACTACAAGACCCTCCGTCACGCCCAGAGGAAGACAAAAGGACAGAAATCCCTTGTCGCTGTAGGATTTGCGTGAGCTCAAAACCAACTTCGTGCTCGGGCATGTGCATTCCGCCATGTTTGCTCAGAGCCATTGCTAATTTAGTGGGATGCACGCGCTCACACAGACTTCGCCTCGTGAGATGCCATGGAGATATTACTTGGCTGTTGCTTGGTAACGGTGAAAAGGAAAAAGGAATGCTATTAATTATGTGATAAGATACTCAAAAGGACAGTTTCTTCAAAACATTTTAAGATTAGGTTTCAGCTTAAAAATAATTAGCATAATTTAGAATTGGTTGTTCTTTGTTAATATATTTTTAGGTTGAGATCCCTCACCTTTCCTTCTCGAAATAAGCCAAAATAAATATCACGGTACTGAGGTAGACAAAAGATCAATGACGTCCAAAGATGCTGTTGTGTGGAGAAATGTAAATACGTTTTTAATAATTAGGGTGTCAATTTCCATACTTCAACGTACTCTGGAAATCATGGAAAGCTTATGTAGTCTTCAGGGGATGGTGTTCCTACCAAATGCTAAGTGCAAACAAAATCAAAACTAGCTTTTGTACAATATAATTGTTTTGAACTCCATATAAAATCAAACCATAAAGGACTAATACTTTATATGGGTTTTAAAATAATATATTTTTGTTATTATTCGTTTGTGTATTTCTATCAATGTAAATAAAGATTATTAAATTATCATTAAAAATTTTAAATTAGCACCCAAATTTTATATCAAACTCCCAGCCATTTTCCCCCATCAGCATCATTGCACTTGGAAACTCTCATCCTCTCTCCTAAGAAGTGCGTTTATAACACCAATTTCCATTGTGAAATATTCTTATTTTCCAATTCCCTACCTCCTTACTAAATATTGATGAATAGTATTGAAATGTAGTCCAATGCTGTAGTTTCTTACAATAATACGTACTATTTAGTGTTTGTTGACAACTGTGTCATCCATTGAAAATAGTCTGAAACGAACCTAATTTTAGCGTGAATAGATAAAAAACACGAATTTTTATCCACCTCATTACCAAGGAATTCACACTTCTAATTAGGAAAGTTCGTAAAAAATCTCCTACAGGCCAAGCGTGTCGAAATAACCCGCAAAATATAATAAAACCTCATAGAACATTCTTCAAAAATATCATTACCTGAGAAACAAAAAAATCCCTATAAATCCCTCCGAATTTATATTTCACGCAAGGCAGAGTCGCGCATTTTACTTTTAAATGGCCGAAATCCTAACAGAGCAAAGTGAGAATGATTAGAGGGGGAGGCGAGATGACTGTAAAACAATAAAAGCAAAAAAAAGAACGAAACTGGAAAGAGAATAAAACCGACCTCGTTAAGGTCGTTTACCCCGCGGCGATAGCCCAGCCGTGAACTTGGTTGGATTTTAGGTTGTTGCCAGGTTTTTTTATGAGCACCTTTTTCTCGAATTTTTATCGATGCCAGGTACGTCGATATAAAAACTCGCTCAAAACTAAAAGTTAGGGTTGAGAAAGAATGTGGGACGCATTTCGTGACAGATTAACGGTAATGAGAGGAAATTTGGAAAATCCACTCGGGAACAGGAAATTAAAATACCGCAGCTCGGAAGCTCGGAGAAAAATGTTTTCTTTTTTAGAATCAAGTATTTTTTTTATAATAATGATTTGGGGCAGAAGGATAGTGTTTTAAAATGCTATCTCTTAAGGATGCGCCGGAGCACACACACAAAGCCATTTATTCTTTAGTGTGGTCCAAGAAACAATACAGACTTAAACATTGTTAAATGTGAAATATGAGGTATTTTTGGTAAGCATACTATACAGCACTATGTATGTGTTTCTGATGAGAGAAAATGAAATACGGGTCTTTTCCATTTTGATGGAGTTGGAATTCTTTCATCAAAAAAAATGTAATTGTGTCTTTGTATATTAACAAATGTAATTACAATTATTTTTGTTCTCAAGTTCCACATCAGATTTCTGACCAACGCTCCTTCAATCGGTTTCCAATATCTTGATCTATCGACGCTATTGTCCTCCATTCATTAACATCAATATATATTGTGGCTACTTTTTCACATTATTCAACCACCTCGTACTTGGTCGGTCTCACCTTCTCGTTCCCTTTGTTTTTAGGAAAGTAATTTTCTTTACTAGATTGACATCTCCAAGCTCCAATTCCTTTACTGCCCCAAATAAATTCATCCCAAGATTTTTCGCTCAAAACAGTGGCGTATATAGAAATTTATTTCAGGAGGGGCTCAAAATTATTCCTCAGCCCCTCTCATACGTATTTAATAGGTTTAATGAAACATTATAATACGCCTTTGGTAAAATTTGCGTCTTAACCCTTTCGCACCGGCTGGGACATGTGCTGCTGTCCCACGATGGAAAAATTTTGAAATTACGACTGAGGCAACATTATGTCCCAGTTGCTGAAAAACTTCAAAGAACAGAATAAAATGCTCCTTTGTACCTCCAAACACATCATGATCTAATGGATATCTCATCGCAGTTGCCCCCAGGAGCTCAAACAAGGGCAAAAATTGCACTTTTCTGATTCCCTTGCCGTATTGAAAGGGTTAAAGAACTAATTATAAGAGAGGTTGTGAATAATTAAGTTCTAAGTACCAAAGGGGGGGTCTGGGAATTCTCCCCCAGCAAATTTCAGAAAAATTGATTCTTAAAAACAGATTTTAAACTAGTTTTGGTACCTCTAGCCCAGTGTTTCCCAACCTTTTTCGGTCCATGCCCCACCAAAGCCTTTCTAAATTTTCCATGCCCCCCGGTCTCAGTGGCATATATAGAAATATATTTTGAGAGGGAGACAAAATTATTTCTTAGCCCCTCCCTCCTATGTATATTTATTTAATAAGTTTAATGAAGCTTTTCAGAACATTTTTAGGTACAATTTGCATGTGAAAGAACTAAATAAAGTTATGAGTAACTAAGTTCTAAGTACCAAGGGGGGTCTGGGGGTCCTCCCCCAGCAAATTTTGAGAAATTTTACATTAGGAAGCAGGTTTTTAACAAGTTTGGTACCCCTAGTTGGGAAATTTTGGATATAAATTTTTAGATAAGATTTGCATTTTGATGAACCTAATGTAAAAAGTTTTTTAAAAAATCGTTCTAAAAACAAAGAGATCTTGGGTCATCCCCCAGAAAAGGTTTGGAATGAAGACTATAAAAACATGGTTTCAACTTGGTTTTGATACATACTGGTCCAGATTTCAGACATACATTCTCAGGTAGAATAGGATCAGATTTTGATAAACTTATTTTTGAAAAATATTTTTTTTAAATTTTCCCCCTGGATTGGCCCCACCTGGGGAGCAAATTGGTTGAAAATTTTCAAATTGCCCCCCTAGAAAATGATATTGCTCCCCGGTGGGGCGTGTGCCCCACGTTGGGAAACACTGCCTAGCCCGAATTTTTTATATACATTTTGAATAATAGCAATGTCACAGTATACTTTCTTCAAATTCAAAACACTCTATTTTTCAAAATATATTTATACCCCTCATTCTCTCTGACCTCGTCGCTCTCTTACAAAGTTTGTAAAATCCCTATCCAGAGGTAATTATCTTAATTTAACGTCGCATAACACTAGATCAGCGATTCCGTAATGGATTATGCCCTCCATTCTCCATGCTGCTTCTTATCTTTACTATAATACCTATGACGTTAATTACTTTAATTTACCATCTAACTCCAAAAGTTTTTTCCACATACATCCTAATTATAAATGTCCCGGTCACTCATAAAATACCATCTAGTTCAATTTTAATTGCTTACCGTCTGTCTCTTATCTAAGGTTACTCTTTTACTGTCTTCGCCCTCATAAAACATTTGAAGAAGCAAGATCCATTTAAGACAAGGTCCACTTCATCTGGAACAGAACAAAAATGCCATTCTCCCGATCGCCACCGAGCCCTACCTGTTCGCTTTCATGACTATTTATTTTATGGGATCTTGATACCATATAAACTACGCGGCAGCTCCTTATAAAAACCCACCTTTAAATCTGACCCGAGAGAGTGGCTGTTGCAAGTGTTAATCTCCTCCAATTTCCTCCATAAAAGGCATTTCGAAAGACAGTTCAGAAAATTGTTATTGATTTCCGTAACTCCGGTTTCGTGGGAAAGAGCCTCCTTTCTACAGCAACTGAATCGGCCATACATATTTATAACGGCAGGGAAGAAACTTCACTTTGTGCCTACTGCCAATTAACCCTTGGAAGCTGCCATAACCCTACAACAAATGGGTCACCACTGATGGGGTGAAATCCGTATCAAATAAGGGCTGATAGCGCTAATTGAAGGAAGAGGGGGAATAAGGCGTGCTTCACCTTTCACCTACATTCCTAAAGTCAAGGTCTCATGAAATGTATGGGTTCGAGTGAGAAAGACACAAATGGACCTTCTGGAATAAGCTTTCGAGGCACTTTTTGTCATTGAGAAAGCACTCTGAAGTGCGTAGGTTTAAGTGCTCTTGGGGACCCCATATCAAAATGATAAAAAAGCCCACTCTGTTTTGATTTAGAACTAAAGGTAGAATAATAGGTTTAAAGGCTTATGTTAGGTCACTGAATGTATGGAAACAAGAAACTCGTAAAGAAAGACACACAAGCAGTTTTTTCACGAGTTTGCTTGCAAATGTAGGGAAGGCTTTATCAATAATTTTGCGTCCCTCCACCAGAAACAAAAGTCTACGATTTATGGGCCTGCAATTTATAATTTATCTGAAATACAAAGGTTAACTAGCAAATACAATTATTTATAAACTGCGGCTCGTTTTTCCCTTACCCTGTTATGGTAGATAACCTTCTAAAATTAAGTTATTGCTAATCGATATACATTTAATTTTAATTACAAGATGAGGCACAACGTGAACCACTGCTGCCCTCCCGACATCTTTCAAGATTAAAAAAAACCTTTTCCCCTGATTATCGTAAGCTTCCACAAGTGCTTTGTCAGATCTAAAATCGTCCCCCATCCGTTATCGTAATTGCAGGGTGGCCGAGGTCCATTCCTTGATTGCATCGTCATTATCATTTATTGTCGTGTAGCACTTAGTTCCGCTCCGAGTTTTTTGAAGCAACGTTTTGTAATGGCACATCCTCTGCATGTATTTTCTGGTTAGCTGCACACAGATAGCTTGACTACTTCTCCGACATTTACTCTAATGCAGAAAGAACTATTGAAAATCAGTTTCCGCATTTGCCCAGCCATTCTCTCGCGCAAGGTTAAGTTACTAATTTGTCCCTTTCTTAAACCAATAGCATTTACTCTAGGATAGATGGGAATAAGCTGTGAATAAGTGCGATCTTCTTTTTCCCATTGTTAAAAAAACTGTTCTCTCTGCCTCTCTCTTTACAATACAGATCATTTTTTCAGAATGGACTATATCAAGACCCTCTATACTCTATACTATATAGATGGTCTTGACTATATCCGTCTGACGTCACATTTCCCCCATTATGTGACCTACTGAGCTTGCATTTGGTTACCACAGAGATAGTTTGTAGTGAGATACGATGATAGTGAGATACGATGATAGTGAGATATGATGTGATAAATATGGGCGTGGTCGAATATAGTCCATTGTAATAATTTCTACTTGTTTTACAGACTAAAAATTAAAGTTATAAAAGACCTCATTACATTTTCTAAAATGTATGAAAATATAAACATTTTACATAATTTTTGAACTTTTTAACGAATTGGCTTTCTCCATCTGTAAAATTTTTTTATTAAATTTCATTGGTGCATACTTAAAAAAAGCAAATTATCCTTTATGAACTAATATTTATGATCGGAATAATAATAATCGCATTGAGGCAGAAAAATCTCTAGTTTTAAAAGAAATTAATGGATTTATTTTCCTCTAAAATGGGATTTTCCCACATAACTACATTTTGCTCGTAAGTGCTCAGCTATTTCGGTATGATGACGGCAGTGCTCAATATATAAAGATTAGTTAGTGAGCATATTAGAGAAGATAACTTCCTCTTAATTATAAGAAAGCCGACCCGCGGTAAACAAGATTTCCATCTTAATCCCCTTGGGAACAGAGCAATCCCTTTTATTAGTGTTACCATGCCGATGGCTGCTTTCCTGCACAGTTCTGCTTTGTCACCTAACCTTGTCTTGACTGCCAACAGGAAGACAGCAATGTCTGCTTTATTGCATATGTTCTGAATTTCATTCACCGTGTAGGAGACGAAGTAACTTAGCTGTGAAAAATATTTCTGGTGTCCATCATGGAAGGTTTTTTTCTTCAGGAAATACTTTTACCACATGTTCAGACAACCTTGTAGTTTTATGGGGACCAAAAGACGGTGCTATATCATTTTTAACAAAGGCAAATGTGAGGGACGTAGTCACCCGTGTTTCTCAAATGTTGCGTGATATGTTATCTGTGTGTGATATTCAATTGGTGTTGCTATAAATCTTGGTAAAACCTCTTTTCAAACAAAGCTACTTTTTTCACCAGGTAATTGTACAAATATTGTACTTCTTCTGAGAATATCTTGCCAGACAGCTCATAATCTTGCATTACACTCTAACTCTATAACCAACCATGCCAACTTGAACTTGCTAACACTTGCTTTCCTACGAGTTGACTATCGTCAACCCAAACCAACAAGTCAATTAATCTCTCTATTCTAAAAAAAAGTTTTTGGTGAACGGTTTCCAGAGAAAGGCTTTTTAATTACTGATCCGTATAACACATATTTGGTATCAAACTGTCCGGATTCTTTTGAGGATGTGCAAAGTGCCTTTAGAATTTCTAAAAAAAAATCTCAATTTTAAAATATTTCCATTTTTTTAGATTTCGGATAAGGTCGCAGTTACAAAGCAAGAAACTATGAATTTTAAAACAATTGAAAACATATTTCACTGGTTTTTTAATATTCAAATAGATTAAATAATCATCTTTCTATTTATAACACGAATTTAAAAAATATATTTTGTGTTATTTTTAACAATATTTATATTTTTGTTGTTCAAAGGGTTTAATTGTTGTTCAAACGGTTTTCATTATATTTTTAACTTATATATAATTAATTTATTTTTTATTTTTTAAATAAAAAATTAATATTATTATATTTATCTTTGTAGTTGTGGCAACCTAATCATTACTATATTTACAATAAAATATACACTCGCTTTCGGAAATTTTGAATTTTGCATTTATTTTTTATATCCTTTTGCAAGTATGTTTTTTTAAGGTAGTAAAATGTAACTCGATCTTTATTTCATAATGACAAAACGCAAACAACTAAATAACACGGGTGAATGTTTTAGATATAAGGATGAAAATGTTGGAAGTCTTGACATTCGGTGTCGTTGCTATGAAAATGACACAACTTCGAAGTTTCTTTCTCATGAAGATAAAATTCTAAATTTTCGCGATGTTTAAGATAATTACTACATTTTTAACAGTCAATCATTACAAATTTTAAGAAAGTTAAATTTATTTCTGAGATATTTCAATGCTTCCCTTAATGTATCTGTGAAAAAAACATTACCTTAGGGAAATGGGTAAAAGAATGTTTACATTGCTTTGTTGTTAATTTTCTTGGGGTTCAATTCCGTTATAGTTCCCGCTAAATATCGTCAATCTCTTTCGAACGCTCAATATTCAAATGTAAACCAATTTTTCTAATTTTTAATGATAAACTAAATAGTTATAGATCTAATTAAACACTTTAATCTATGAATTTGAGACAATTTAGCAATATTTATACTTTATAGTGTCCAAAAGAGATTAGTGATATTTAGCGGGAACTATAACGGAATTCAACCCCAAGAAAATTAACAACGCCACTGTATTAACAACAGAGCAATGTAAACTTTTTTTACCCATTTCCCTAAGGTAATGTGTTTTCACAGATACATTAAGGGAAGCATTGAAACATTAAGGGAAGGTTCATATTTAGCGGGAACTATATATGAACCTTTCTTGGAATTATAAAGCGAACCGCCAATTCATGTTACCATAAAGGAAATGATAAAATTCCACCACTGAATAAATATTCGCCATTTTTGAAAGAATACCACGGAGAAGTACTACCCCTGTGTTAAGAATGTTTTATAAAGTGAGTAAGTGCAGTGAGCTGGGTTTTGTGGGGAATTGTGAAGCGGTCCAAAAGTTACTGCGTCAGCAGTTAACGGGGGTTGGCGAGCGATAGCGAGCAGGGGGCGGTAGCCCCCTAGTTAGATAAAAACAAACCTTTCCCAAGGAATAAAGATTGACATGCTTGAAGAAAACTTGCTTTTGCAATAATCAAATCGAATTTAAATTTAAACGCGAGTACACAAGTCAGCAATAAAACCTCAATTGAAACTTTTAAAATTTTAGTCCTGTCGATATTAATTTGTTCCTTAACCTTTTACCTGCCGATGTTCCCAAATGGGAACATCATTTTATGGAATTTTTAACCACTTTATTTTTCATGTAGAAATTTGATACTTGGTAGAAAGCAACACAAAGATATAAAGTTATTTTACATGCAAAAGTTTTTCACTTGCAATTTAATCCTTTTTGTAGAATTTACATCAAAATTAGAGATTTTTGGCTCTTCCAAAAGTTGCACAAGTTTCAACTTGTGAAAATTTTAAATAAATTTAGTTTTAAATAATTTTGCTGTGGTTAGGTAGCTTAAGTACACATCTTCCCATTTGGCTTGACAGAATAGCTTCATATTCCAATTTTAGAGAGTAATTACCGATACAACGTATATGTTCCCAAATGGGAACATCGGCGTTTGGGGTATAGTATTTGAGGGGATTTTTATAACATTCAAAAATTCAAGTTATTTTTAATTTTTTGAACCTTATTTGTCTCAAAGGATCTAAACAGGTTAAGAATAATGTTCTACATTCAAAAATATGTAATTTTTATTTTTTCACCTGATTTATGGAGAAATAAACGCCGCAGATTCTTACACTCCCGATCGATTAATTTTCAGTAATTATCGTTTGGGGTTCTGCAAAGAGCATATTTGGAGTGCTTCTGAGGATTTGCGTACATATTTTGTTCAAGTACTTTTTTTACATAAAAATTTTAGGAGTAAAATTGAAGAATTTTGAAAATAAGGAAAAGTGCATACATCCAAAAACACTCTTCTAACGTAAGTTGGATGTAAGAGATATGTGATTCAGTTCGGAATCTTCCATGAGAAACACAGCTTTAATAAATCAGTGGAGATAATTATGATAATCACTTTTAAAAGCTAATTAGATTTGAATGCAATTAGTTGATTTTATGCTAGATATCCGTATATAACCGTAATTAAAACTAATTTTTCTAACAGAAACGTAACTGTTTAGCTTTGAAGGGAATAGGAACACTCCTATGTATTTTTTATACCAAAATATTACCCATAGTGTATGAAAAATGTGCGGAAAAGCTTCGCGAACGTAATAAATATGTCAATTTTTTCTTATGAAAATCTATAAAATGTTACTTAAAATCATCCAAGTATGGATAAAAAAATGAAACAACCTTCCACTATCATTAAAATGTTCATAATTATTGAGTAGAAACCTATTTCAATCATTTTATTTGAATTAATTGTAAAATATGTGCCTTTTGGAAATCCCCCTAAAAACTTCACCCCAAACGCCGATGTTCCCAAATGGGAACATCCTCAAAATCATACTTAGGAATTTTTTTATGCCAAGAAATGACTAGAATGGTTTTAGTAATGATGAAAAATGCCATTTAAGCCGAAAATCAGAACCTTTAATTCGAAATTTGAATTGCGGCGTTTAAAAAGTTAAGTTCAAAATTATACGTCAGCCATATTGCTTACGATCTGTCTATACTATATAATCCCAAGAAATTAGCAACTTTAAAAAAAAGCAAGAGTATATTTTACTTTATTTTAGGAAAGTAATAAACATCCAAAGAGAAAAGATAATTATCTATGTTAAATGATAATTGCAAAAGTATTTTTAGACTCGATCCATAGACACTTTATTTTTAACTTCCGTACAAAACAGTAGTCCCGCTCAACGAAATTTATTACGTCTCCATTTGGTTCACAGAACTCCTCTCCTGCTGAGTGCCCACCCACTGCTCATTAAACAAAACAAACTGTTATCCCATAACGTTATTCAATATTCAATGCCGTGTCTCCCTCCGAGTTCACGTTTCATGGTCAGTAACGTGAGAGTCCACTTTCCTCCATGGGTGACCACGGCCGTAAAAATTTATTGCCGTCACGGAGGGTCGCACGTGACCTTTAACGCACGCGTGCACGATTATTGTAACGGTTTTCCGTCACAAAAAGGGTCGCGCGTCGGACGGGAGAGAGTTCTTTTGTGGCAGGCAACAAACGGGAAGACATGTTGGCATATTGGCTGAGGTGAATTTGTTTCTTTGTGGCTAATGAATAAGCTTTTGAAAGACGGCGACCAACTAGTGGGAGGCGTTGTGTGTAAAGTTAGGCAAAACAAAGGTTAGCAGCACAGTTGGGTGCAGGAAAGAGGAGGGTTGATTTCCACTGGCAACCTGACTTTAATTTCGACCATTCAGATCAAGGGCTAAATTTACTTATTATTAAAGTCAATTATACTTTATTGGCTAATCTGATTGGTCAAATCCAACGCTGCGTTAACGTCGCGGTGCGGATGGAAACAAACCCCGGTCATCGCCGACGGCTTTGCGTCCAAAAGCCTTTCATACATAGCTTCCCCAAATTTTCCAAAGGATCCAATGGTAATTTCGGGAGCCTTAGGATTGAAGGAGTTAAAATTGTTTGATTTTAAACAACTTCATGAAGTGATGGAAGACCTAATATGCGAGTATAAGAAATATGAACCGACCTTACACAGTAACTGCTCTGCTCACGTCCTCGAGCGAAGTCAATAGCTGGGAAAGTTCTTCTCTGGGAAACTTCTCTTTCTATTCCGTATCCTCTCTAGGGGCTATGGGGGCTCCGTCCAAAAGTTTCTCTACATCCTTTTAAAGACCGTAGAGATCTACATTCACTTCATTCGGGGTTTCATTCGTTTTTTGCTCTGTTAAATCCTCTCTAACCCATTCACAGATTTTCTTACTTTTCTGCATCTTCTATAAGGATCGTACGGTATGGAGCCCAGCCCTCCATCCAAGAGCAACTCTTCTGCATCCTCTCTTACGGCCTTAATATTCACAGCTACCTGACCAACTGTTACCTATGGGTTAAAGAAGGATTCCGCCAATCAGAGAGCCGAGTCGGCTGAAAGCTCATTTCTTTCTTTATCTGTTGTTAAACCACTGGTCAAGTGGCAGTGAATAAGGTCGTATAAATTGTTCCCAAACGTGGGTTTCTCTTGGTGTTCCTTATCCTCTGTAAGAACCGTAGGAAGCTCTCTATTCTCTTCTACTCTTCTCTTGCTCTTCTGCATCCTCTCAAAGGACCATAAATAGCCCCCTCCCCATCCGTTGGATCCTCTTTCTCTTCAGCATCTTTTCAAAGGATACTAAGGAGGACCCTTTTTTGGTAAAGAAATACCCTTTTCATGTAATGACTTGGTGCAAGAGTACCCTAAACTAAAGCATTCAAATAAGTTTAAATTAACTTTTCCGAGGTCCCTTTTAAGTCTGGCAACGCCATTCGTCACTAAAAACTTATAGAAAAAAAGCTCTCTCCTTGCTACTTCTAAGTGACGAGCATAAGAAGCGTTATTTATCGTAAATAAATGCTGCTTTACTTATGTCCCAATAGACCAAAGCAATCGATTTAAATGAAAATCAATTCAATGTCAAAACCCATCGCTCAAAAATTCCCCTGATAGGTTTTTGAACATCGTAAAAGACGATCTTACACTCTATAGAGATCAACAATGTGTTTTGTTTAAATTTTACTTCCATATACTTATTCTCGGCTAATTATCTTCAAAGCATTTCCAACGCCATAACTACGAATGTATTCGTATTGATACTGTTAAAATGGTTTTCACTAACAACTTGTCACTTTTCTAATGGGCACGGCGCAGGTGAAAAGTTGAAAATTTTCTAGGACCACCCAGAATTTCTCATTTTTTGAGTTTTTTGAGTTAATCATCAATCATTCGAATCTCTTAACTGAAACCTCGAGTAACACTCTGTTTTCTTTATTGGTTACGGTTACAACTTACAATTACAATCATAAGTATCCAATTAAAACCTCACATTGAGTTATGCCTTATGGTAGTTAAAAATAAAGTGCTAAAAAATTTTTTGGTCTCCTGACAGCCACTTCAAGATCTTTTATCTGGAATTTATTTACCGACGAAGGTCCCGAACAATTCGGTTAATTAAGTCAACTGCATTTTATTTGGTAGCAATACAACTCAAAAAAAGAAAATTTAACTAATACACACATCTTATTTCGTTATATATTATTATAGTACGCATCTTATTACGTTTAACTTGCCGTCAATGGAACATCGGGTAGTATGGTGATGCATTTCCTTAACATAAAAATTTTACTTCAATCACTGAAGACTTTTTAACTAAAAAAGGCTTTAAAATTACACACCATCAAACATTTCTTACGAGTTCATTGAACAGTACTCTATTCACACACTCTTTTTCCCTTAGACAAAAAATTCGAGTATTTTTATTGAGCCGTTACAGACACAAAGAACTCGATTCGGACACTTTATTTTTCGTTGTTCCTAATTGGCCACCACAGAATTAAAAAAAACTGTTCTTATCGAGTGAGCTTTCTTGAGGAAGCTTTCGATTCCAATGATGCAGTGCAAGCTTGCGGTCAAGGTTGGATCTTTTATGCCATTGGCCGAAAACATTAATAGTGTTGGACTTACGGTTATCAAAGAAGATTCTTCCAGCAGTATTTCTTCAAAGGAATTTTTTTATCTTGAACTTTAACTTCCATAACTATCTCCGTAGCATTTAGGAATTTTAACGCCTGGGAGACCAATTGGTTTCCTACGATTGATTCTTTAGAAAGGTAGGCAAAGAAGATAAATGGACAAAAGGTTTGGAATTGACCCGAGTTGCTAAGTAAGGAATGTACAGAAAATCATTTTAATACCCAGTAAGTAATCACATTCAATAAACAACCTTGCTATTGGCTAGTGGATATTACACTGGTGTTCAAAATTAAGAGAATTTGCACATTTTTTCAATTTCTCCAGATCTAATGCATAGATTTTGATGAAATTTGGTATGAACATAGTACCAAATAAATAATCATTCAAAAATTGTAATACACACGCAGGAGCAGAAGTAATAACCGCCAGAGTTGAAATTTATGAAATAGCGGTTCCAGAATAGAGAAAAATAGTGGGTTTATAAGGAGTATGACACCCTCCCACTATCATGCATGCCACCTTGTGGGATTTCATAGCATGAATAAGGCAGGTTATAAAATTTCCTGTTCATTAGGCCTACTTTCTCAGACACCCCGTTTTGGGGATCTGAAGGGTATGTGGAGGGGGGTAGCGAGATGCAATTGCCTTATATAGAGTCCCTCATACCTCATCTAAAGGGGCGAAGTCTTTGAATCTGGCTGCCTTTTCCATATGGCGAATATCTTCCGTTTTAATGAAAATTGCTAACCTTATGAGCTCCATTAAGTGAAGGATTTCTACCGATTGAAAAGAAATTAAGACTGATAGAACCCCCCAAAGGGTGAATAAAGGTCTCCAAGATATTAACACAATACCTTCAACCATGATTTTCTCCTTTTGAAAGATGTAGGGGGTTTGGCATAGACTTAACAACATTCCTACAAAGAGCACCAAATCTCCGATTCCATAATAGTCAGTTTCTCCTACATTAAAGGACTGACATAGCATTCTGGTTCTTTCCACATGAGTTTGCATCGAGAATCAATGGTTTAGTTGATTTGAGACCTAACAGAGAGGAAAATATTCACCCTTTGAATTTTTTAGTCCAGCAACTTTGTCGCCTGAGCATGGGGTCGTATGCGTCAAATCCGGTAGTTCTGATTTTTTGCAGACTTGTTTATGATGTTGGTCTAATGAATAATCCAAGTTTTAGACCTCGAGCGACGAACGCAACTTTGTCAAAAATCGAAAAAACCGCGGAAAAATCGAGTTTTTTTCAAATTTTGGTAATTATAACCCTAAAGAACTAGTTTTTGAAAAAACTTTGTCGTTACAAAGTTAAAGAAAACAAAATTTCCCACAAAATGCACTAATCAACTTTGATTTTCTGAAGAGTGGTTTTGAAGCTAGAGCGCGCTGAAAAACATCGATTTTTTTGCCTTTCCGCAAAAAAAAGGAAAACGCGCACTTCTACACCAAGGTTAATAGAGTACTACAGGTTGGCTCATAAAATGTAAGCAAAGCGAGGTCACTACTTCACAACATACAGAAAGTTGGTCTGCCAATGTTAATCCTATGAGAAACTATGCATAAAAACCGACGAAAATACAGTCAAGTCCGCTTAATGTGATCGCAACTGTCCGAGACTCAATTGGTGTTTCTTTAACCAATCACAAGTATGGATTCGGACCCCCATAACCGTTTTCTTTCAATATAATATACGGAATGTTTTATTTTTCTTACCCATACTGAATTTCAGAAAAAAGAAGCACCAGATGTTCTCATGGAGAAGATTTTTACTTGTAAAAATTGACCTTCAAAATGAAACTCGAACCTAAAAGCAGTCGTTTTAAAGGGGATATGGACAAATTTTGATAATATTAAGGGGATTGATGATTCATAGTTGATCACATTAAACTATGTATTTTACATTAAATTAAATAGGAATGATCGGGACCTGTCGATTCCGATAACATTATCCGATTGATAACATTAACCGTGATCACATTAAGCGGATTCGACTGTAACTAATTTCTTCTAATTTAATTTGTTTTTTGGTTCTTGTTACTGATAGATGATAGTTTAAAATAATTTTTAAAAACAAAATAATAGATATAACTAAATTAATTTAGTTTTTATAGGGTTTTAATTTTTACTAAAATCAGATCATTCACAATGGGAAAAACTTATTTAAACATTGTTAAAATTACTCGGTCGTCTTAAATTTTTTCTATTAATTTTTTAGCTGATTTAAAATTACTGGAAATTTTTTATTATTGTTTTAGTTATTGTATATTATTGGAAATATTTTTAAAAGTCAATAATCTCTTTTCAATTTTCAAATTTTTTTAATATCACAATTCTGTTAGAAATTAAAATAGAAAAGAGAGAAATTTACTATCCAGCATTTCTTTAAAATTAATTGTATAATATTTTTTTCTTGATTTTATCAAGTTGAGTCGACATCTTCACTTATAACATTTTATTTTTTATAGTTAATATTTAATTATCTTGATATCCTAAGAAGAAATATGCATACATGGACAAAAACATAGAAAGTTATAAAAATACACATTCATCATACCTGAGTTCTTTAAACAGAAGAAGAAAAATTCAGTTACTTAAATAATAGATTGTTGTACCTTCAGAAAAAAATTTCGTTTTACTTTTCTAATACAGATAAAATGTCATTTCGACCATTTTTAGTGCCTTGCCAAACTTAATAAAGTAGGGTGTTATTTTTTATAAGCTCAAATATTTAAAATTGAATTTTGAATTGCTTTTTATAACTTGTTGAAATTTGTGTCCATAGGTACAACCTTTTTTTACCTATGGACATACTCAGTTGTACCTGTCGACACCCATAAAAAGGGAAGTCTTAGTTGAAAAACTTATTTATGCATTACCTTTAATGGTTTAACTTAAAATTTAAAAAAGTAGTTTTGATTAAAATTACTAGAAAATAATCCCTGAGAAATAGATAGCCATTTAAAAGTAATTTAAAATGCATTATGGAATATTCCTATTAACAAACGCCGATTCCTGTTAATTAACGCCGATTAGTAAGGCACATCAAGAACATCAAGCACATCAAGTAATTTAAAATGCATTATGGAATATTCCTATTAACAAACGCCGATTCCTGTTAATTAACGCCGATTAGTAAGGCACATCAAGAACGTGTCCGTAGATACAACTGGTGTCAAAAGGTACAGTGTAAGGTTTTATTGCATTCAAAGTTCTGTAAGGTATAAAAAATACAGAAATAATTAAAAAAATAAAATTAGTAAATTCATTTAAAAACACATTTTCTCCAATCTTTTCTTTAGGCTACAGCTTAATATTTTTTAAATTGTACTTTTGGATGCGCTTTTAAATTTCATTCTCATTAGCAATTTTTGTTTAATGAAAGCTGTAACCACATCATATGAAACATTATTATAATTTTTTTTAACTCTCATTGAAGCCTTTTCTATTTTTGGGTAGGTTACATTTGTAAAACATTAAAAAAAGACTCTATTTCTTAGTAATTTAGTCAAAAAATATTTCAACTAAAACTTCCCTTTTTTGGGGTGTCGACAGGTACAACTGAGTCTGCCCATAGGTAAAACAGGTTGTACCTATGGACACAAATTTCATCAAGTTATAAAAACAGTTCAAAATCCATTTTTAAATATTACTAGCGCTAAAGCGCTAGACCCGGCTTTGCCCGGGTGCAGTAGCGCTGACGCGCTAGACCCGGGCTTCGCCCGGGTTTTATTTTTTTTATAAATACCATCTGGTTCGTTACAGATGGGCTTCGCCAGTCCATTTAAAAAAATTCTTCTGGTGTGTTAGAGATGGGCTTCGCCAGTCCAAATGTGGAAATAGTTAAATAAAGGAGCCACTTTTATGTTTATGTTACAACAATGGATTTTAAACTGCAACAATCGATAATATCCCTACAACAATGAAAGTTACATCTTCTTTACAACAATGTGGTTTTGCCCTGAAGTTAGGCACGAAATTTGGGTTTTTGAGCATAAAATTGACTAAAAAAGTTATTAGGATGCATCGATTTTAAATTATTTTTATTCAGAAACCTTCCTTGGAGCGAGTAGATCAACGTGGTATAGTTTAATAGTTAATGTAGGTTCGAAAAGTTTAAAACTATAAAGGACATACAGACATACATACATACATACAAACATTGATTTTTATATATATAAGATAGAGCTAATAAAAAATAACACCCTACTTTACTAAGGTTGGTAAGGCACTTAAAACGGTCGAAATGACATTTTATCTGTATTAGAAAAGTAAAACGAAATTTTTTTCTGAAGGTACAATAGTGTATTATTTAAGTAACTGAATTTTTCTTCTTCTGTTTAAAGAACTCAGGTATGATGAATGTGTATTTTTATAACTTTCTGTGTTCTTGTCCATGTATGCATATTTCTTCTCAAGATAATTAAATATTAACTATAAAAAGAAAATGTTATAAGTGAAGATGTCTACTCAATTTGATAAAATCAAGAAAACAAATAATATACAAATAATTTCAAAGAAATGCTGGATAGTAAATTTCTCTCTTATACTATTTTAATTTCTAACAAGATTGTGATATTAAAAAATTTGAAAATTGAAGAGATTATTGACTTTAAAAAATTTTTCCACTAATATACAATAACTAAAACAATAAAAAATATCCAGTTATTAAGATTAAATCAGCTAAATATTAAAAAAAAGTAACAGTGACCGCCGCCGCCGCCGCCGCCGCTGTCGCCGCCGCTGATTTTGAAAATTTTATTTTTGAACATTTTGAACTCTAACTACGCAAAAACTATTCAAAGGAATATTATGAAATTTTGACCATTGGTAGACAAATGCATGATAATAACTTTCGTTCCAAAACCTAATTAATTAAATAATTACTTCTGGAGTTATTTAATGTCAAAGTCAAAAATTATTTTTTTCTGCTGCGAGTTCGCCTCCAGCAAAATCTATTTACAGCAGAAACGTGATTTTTTGCATACACATACTCTTAGGCATGAATTTTTGCACCTCATCGCTCTTTTTTCGAATTTCGAATTAGTTTTTGAGTAATTTAATTTTAAAATTTCGAAATTTTTGACAATTTTTCGATTTTTTCGTTATAAAATAAAAACTAATCATGATAGAGGTACAATATTTTAGACACATATACAGTTATTTTTTATAAAAATATTGGCGTTTCGTTTTTTAAAAAATTCGAATCAGTTTTAGAATTATTGAGATTCAAAGTTTCAATTTTTTCTTCTCTTTCTGGTCTTTCACTAGGGAAACAGCTTATTTTTATGAGTCTTATTTCTTTAATTTCCGACGATTCACTAGATGTTTACATGCATATTAAAAATTTAAAGTTTCTTAAAGGCTTGTTTTTACTCTAAGTTGGTTGATGATGATTGGTAGACTTGCTTGATATTTTTTTAAAAACATTTCTATTCAATAATTGAAGAAAGAAGAATTGAAGTTAAGAGATGAATATTTTAGAAACAGTTATATTTTGATATCTTCGAGGGAATGAATTACTTGAATTAAATCATTGATAAACTAGAGAGATGAGTAGCTTCGGTATCAAAGGAGCATTAATTAAGCCGACGAGCCTGGATTGTTGAGATGAAACAAGCGAGCTCTGCTCGCTAAGATCGCGAAGCGATCTTCAAAGAACTGCGAAGCAGTTCCGGGGGTTGGTGAGCGATAGCGAGCAGGGGGCAGAGCCCCCTAGTCAGCTAAAAAATTCATAGAAAAATTTAGGACGAGCGAGTAATTTCAACAATGCTTAGATAAGCTTTTCCCATTGTGAATGATCTGATTTTAGTAAAAATTAAAACCCTATAAAAACTAAATTAATCTAGTTATATCTATTATTTTGTTTTTAAAAATTATTTTGAACTATCATCTATCAGTAACAAGCGCCAAAAGACAAATTAAATTAGAAGAAATTAGTTATTTTCGTCGGTTTTTATGCACAGTTTCTCATAGGATTAACATTGGGAGACCAACTTTCTGTATGTTGTGATGTAGCGATATTTTATGAGCCAACCTTTAGTACTCTATTAACCTTGCTTCTACCCTCTACAAAATAAAAACCATTTATGTTATCAACAAAAATTTATACCACGTGAAAGAGCATTTAATTTTCTATAAATAACATGCTTTAAATTGTTATTTTTTTAGAAGGGGGGAGGGAGGGAGGGAAGCAAAGATCGATAATAAAACTCTCGCGCCTCGCAGACCAAACGGACTTACGCGGTTGTTAATCTGCAATCTGCGCTTTATTTCCGGTATATTACCAATCAAATGGTTTGTTTTGGATTCATTGATGACTAAGCATGCTTAAAAAAATAAATTTTTAATTTTATTTATGAAATATTGGGTGTTTTAGGCGGAATGTCGATCAATATTTTAAATTCATATATTAAATTATGAGAGTGTTTTAAGGAACGATTTTATATGTTTTTTGCATCTTTAAATCCGAATTTTAAGTTTATTTTCATTTTCAAAGTCATCTTCACATCAAAAATTGTAAAAAATCTCAAATTTTTGCTCTTTTGTTAGGTTTTTCATCGATTTTCGAAACAAATATTAATTTTATGAAACATACCATGCAACCAAATTAAAGAACGTAAAATTTCCTATCAGATGCACTGGTTTATTTTTATCTTGCAATGAACGGTGTACGTTTTATAGCGTTTTGAATTGTAGCTATTTTTTGTTTTTCTAAAAGTGGTGAACGCTCGATTTACCGCACTACATACAGCTCTACATAAATACAAGTTACCGACAAATAGTTTATACCACATGAAAGTACATTTAATTTCCCACAAAATTCATTATTTAAATTTGATTTTATGATGAAAGGCATTGATGCTAGAGCGCGCTAAATTATTGCTGTTTCCTGACTTCACACAAAAACAGGAAACTTGCTTTTTTCAAAACGCTATAAAACGTACACCGCTCATTGCAAATGAAAAATGCACCAATGTGTCTGATAGGAAATTTTGCGTTCTTTAATTTGGTTTCGTGATATTTTTCGTAAAAAAAATATTTGTTTCATAAATCGATGAAAAACCTAACAAGAGAGCAAAAATTTGAGATTTTTTGCAATTTTTGATGTGAAGATGACTTTGAAAATGAAAATAAACTTAAAATTCGGATTTAGCCATGCAAAAAACATAAAATCGTTCCTTAAAACACTCTCATAATTTAATATATGAATTTAAAATATTGATCGAAATTCCGCGTGAAACACCCAATATTTCATAAATAAAATTAAAAATTTATTTTTTTAAGCATGCTTAGTCATCAATGAATCCAAAACAAACCATTTGATTGGTAATATACCGGAAATAAAGCGCAGATTACAGATTAACAACCGCGTAAGTCTAGAGCAGGGGTCCCCAACCTTTTTGTACCTAAGAGCACATACCAGAATATCGGTTGAATGGGGGGCGCCATTTATTTTTTCAAGATAAATTCATAGTTGGTGGACATAGTTAATAATACACACTACATGTAATGCTCAAAAAATTTAATTTTAAAAATGAATTTAACATAATGAATATAATTAGTATTAATATTCTTTTGTAAAATCAATTAGTACTAAATTGCTTGCAAAACATACGAAGTATAAAAATTATTTATAAAATATATAAAATACATTGCATTTCACTGGCCAGCGCTTCATAATTGGGAGATAATGATGAAATTCTTGCCCACAAGCTATCGTTTAGGTGTTCATCTGTACGTCGTGATCTACGTATATATATTTTTTATTATATTCATTGTCGAAAATAATTCACATAAGTGTGTGGAACCAAAAAAACTACTTTATTTTATATGCTGCTCTTTTTAAGAATGGAAATTTATTTCTATCAATTATATTCCAGAATTTCTCATATCATCTGATAATAGTTTTGAGGATAATGTCATTCTGAAGATCCAAAATTTCTATTCTCGCCTTACTTGAAGAAACTCTGACATGCATGTTGCTATTTCATTTCTAGAATTTTATGGGATAGTGGAAAACTGAAATATTTTATCGTTGGGCACAAGCAGCGGGCGCACCTAGACCGATCGACGGGCGCCATGGTGCCCGCGGGCATAGGGTTGGGGACCCCTGGTCTAGAGTGCCTACTAGGGTGGGTCAAAAAATTTTTTTTCACATTTTCCCAGGGGCACAGCGACAAAAGGGTGCCAAATGGTCTCAAACTGGCATATGCAAAATATTATTCCATTATAATAACTCTTTTTGCCTCCGGATTGGCCTCAAAGTTTCGATTAATATAGTATTTTCATGTAAAAATGGACAAACGAAAATCAAGCTTTTACCTCGATTTCACGAATCCGTCATGAATGTAAATGTGCACAATGGTATAAAAATCATCATTGAAAACTATAAATAATTATAAATGAAACCAGAGTTGAAATACTTGAGTTGTAATACAACATATTTTGAAATATCTCAATGGTTAGAACTGGCAATCAAAAATTTCTTGCTGGAATCATAAAAATGTGCGAAACTCTTATTGCCCGTTGAGTAGGATGTTAAAAACATTATATTTTTAGTAAAAATGTATATGTCAGAAGGTGGGTACCTTTTTTGGGTCATAGGTTTCAACCCCAAGGAAAACATTTGGATAATAGTTTAAAAGTTGGGGTTTTCCTTGAAATTTCATTGGCATATTAGGAATGTTCCATCCCAAGTGTCCTCATATGAGTCCCTAATGTCCAAAAATAAATTAAAACCACATTTTAAGAGTCAACTTTTGAGACATTTTCTTAAGAGTGGTAGATCCCCGTTTTCAGCATAAAGCTCAGTATAAGTTTTTAAATAAGCTACATTACTTTTCAAAACTTAATTGTAATTATCTTAAACAGTTAAATTTGCTATATTTTAACTTTCATGAATGCATAAGGGAATGCTAAGGAGCAATTTTAAGTCAATCCTCCCTCCAAAGAAGTATAATTTCATGGGTCTAGGTTTCAGTCTATTGTTATAGCAAAAAAATAGGTAAATCATGACTGAGGTGAATCATAACTGATATATTGACTAATGAACGAACTATCCATTCGACAATTGTTTCAACAAATTTTTTCGATCATATTTGGATCCCAAGACCAGCCATTAAATAACTGTCCGCTGAATTTTGAAAGCGCGGCATATTTTTGAAAAATATAACTATTTCTACTTTTAAAAATTAAAAATACCGTTTTGTACTGACCAAACTTGAAGGAAAACGTATCTGAACTACCAATATTTAAGATATGTACCACTGACAATCCACTGTTTGTTGGCAAAAAAGATCCTCCTATTCTACGGCTATTGTTAATATGATAGCATATTACATTGCCACTTTGGCAATTGTTTTTGTATTGATAATGCATAAAGGTGAATAATGTAATTAAAATTTCTTTTAAAGACCCTTATTTGTGAGCTTTAAAAAGTTATCGACATAAAAATTTAATTTATATAATTTTTTAAAAAATATGAAAAATTACATATTTTTTTTCTATTTGAGGCCAATCCGGAGGCAAAAAGAGTTATTATAATGGAATGATATTTTACACATATTAGTTTGAGACCATTTGGCACCCTTTTCTTGCTGTGCCCGATAGAATTTGTAAAAAAATTTTTTCGCCATAGGAAAATGACCCACCCTAGTGCCTACTTAAGTCCGTTTGGTCTGCGAGGCGCGAGAGTTTTATTATCGATCTTTGCTTCCCTCCCTCCCCCCTTCTAAAAAAATAACAATGTAAAGCATGTTATTTATAGAAAATTAAATGCTCTTTCACGTGGTATAAAATTTTTGTTGATAACACGAATAGTTTTCATTTTGCAGAGGGTAGAAGTGCGCGTTTTCCTTTTTTCTGCGGAAAGGCAAAAAAATCGATGTTTTTCAGCGCGCTCTAGCTTCAAAACCACTCTTCAGAAAATCAAACTTGATTAGTGCATTTTGTATGAAATTTTGTTTTCTTTAACTTTGTAACGACAAAGTTTTTTCAAAAACTAGTTCTTTAGGGTTATAATTACCAAAATTTGAGAAAAACTCGATTTTACAGCGGTTTTTTCGATTTTTGACAAAGTTGCGTTCGGCGCTCGAGGTCTAAAACTTGGATTATTCATTAGACCAACATCATAAACAAGTCTGCAAAAAATCAGAACTACCGGATTTGACGCTTGCGGTGATGTATAAAGTTACTGGACTATTACCTTATTAAAGACAATTTTTGCATATTTTTGACAAGTTGCAGATCCCTCCCTGCCTTTAAAAGAGGAACCCTGACAGTTTATGTGTTGATATCTTGGAGACCTTGTTCACCTTTTGAGGGGTTCTATCGGTCTTAATTTCTTTTCAATCAATAGAAATCCTTCACTTAATTGAGCTCATTAGGTTAGCAATTTTTATTAAAACGGAAGATATTCACCATATGGAATGGGCATCCAGATTTAAAGACTTTAGAGGAGGTATGACACTCCTAAAGACATGATTAAAGACACTCCTCGACACATGATTAAAGACACTTTAGAGGAGGTTTGAGGGACTCTATATAAGGCAATTTCATCTTTCTGCCCCCTCCACATACCCTTCAGAGCCCCAAAACGGGGTTTTTGGGAAAGTATGCCTAATGAACAGGAAATTTTATTATCTGCCTTATTCAAGCAATAAAATCACTCAAAGAGGCATGCATGATAGTGGGAGGGTGTCATACCCCTTATAAACCCACTATTTTCTCTATTCTGGAACCACTATTTCATACCTTTCAACTCTGGTGGTTATTACTTCTGCGCATGCGTGTGTATTACAATTTCTGAAGGATTACACTGTTCAACAATGAAAAAATTTCCTTGATGAAAATAGTCCTTCCTTATAGATTTTGGGTCGCTGAATACGAAAATCACCCTTAAAATTCTCAATTGACACAGGATTTTCGGGGAACAGCCCCTCCCCTTTTTTACGTTTTCGACGACTTTATAACTTTACACTCGATTTTCAGGGTCAAAAAGCATTGCTTTAGTCTTGAAATTGCCCCCCCCAGGGGACAAGAAAGGTTCAAATTAATAAAATATGATAAATTTATAACAAATGGATAGGTTTAGGTAGGGGTAATGAGGAAGTTTCATATTTTTTAAATTTTCGATTTTGGGGTATATTAATACAATACAATATAAGATGTGAAAAATCCAAATCTGCAATCCAAATTTTCCTCAAAAATTTATTTACTGAGATTTAGAAGAAATAAAAGTTGAAAAAAGTCGTAAACAAATGATGCAATCGCAAACGCTCAAAAATCAAATTTGACGTCACTCGACACTAAACATAAGACATTGTTGATGTTAATTCATTATTAACATAAAAGGTCTTTATGACCTCATGGATCTGGTCTAGTTTCATTAGACCAGATGGGGATTAGTCCCACTTAATAAAAAATATTTAATAATACATTTTCCATAAATATTTGAATTTTAAGGCGGAAAAATCTTAAAATATAAGAATGTAATGTTTGAAAATTAATTATTTGATTTTATTTTGGTGTTTTCATATCTGATTTAACTTTTAAATTGGCAATTATAGAGCTTTTCTTATTAAAAATATTTAATCCTGAGGCTTTCATATTTAAAATAGTGAGTCAAGCAGATCCACTCTAGTAGAGAAATGGAGAAATAAGCGTTTTTAGCCATAAAATCGTTTATTACTTGTAAATATTCGATTTTTGAACTTGGAAAACTTGGTAGTGATCGTCCTCGCCTCGAGATACGTCTATGTACCGAGTTTTGTCAGCGCCGGCTGCATAGTTTAGGAGGAGATGCGAGTTGTAGTCGTTTTGACATGCCGAGTGACATCACGAATCTGAAATCGCTGTTTTTCCCGCCTTTTCCAGAGGGCAAACTTTAAGCCGCAGTAAAAAAAATAAATAATTATCAGAATTAAAAAATATCTCGGTTTTAGGGTTTTCTCGTAAAGTAGGATCGATTTAAAAAATAAAAAAAAAATATGAAACTTCCTCATTACCCCCCAAAAAATGCAAAAAAAAATAGCTAAAAATTATAGAGGTTTTTATACGCTATTTTTCACGCAATTCACGTTTGAAGGGTCCTAACCCTTCCCCAAGGACCCAAATTTGATGGCAATATGCAGCAATGATTTTTACTAAAAGCGGTTGAGGTGAGAGCGCCCCCAAAGCACCCACGGAAGGGCTCAATGCAGCACTTAAGAGTTAAACAGTGCTGAACAAAAAAAATTTGAAGCCACTAAATGAATTTCAGCTTTTTCTTGTGTAAAATGATCTGCTGAATTCAAATATGACACCCATTTTCCTCCATCACCCTCAGTTTTTAATTGGATGCCCCCTAATTGTTATCCACAGCCGTACATCTATTAACATCTTGAAACATGGAATCCTCACTCCCTAAAATCGGTCAGTTTTTAAAGAACTGAAGAGTTTCTACTTAGGATAGACCCAAAATTGAAAAACGTCATTTGTAATCTTTTCAAAATCATCAATATTAATTCCTGAGCTCGCGAGCGCCTTCGCGATTCTGGAAGTCTTCCGAACTCTTCCGCGGGGGCTTCTGGGAGGTGGGAGGCTAACACCTCAGCCGCTTTTAGTAAAAATTATTGCTGCATATTGTCATCAAATTTGGGTCCTTGGGGAAGGGTTAGGACCCTTCAAACGGGAATTGCGTAAAAAATAAGAAAAAATAGCGTATAGAAACCTCTATAATTTTTAGCCATTTTTTGTATTTTTAGGGGGGTAATTACCCCTTAACCCAGTGTTTCCCAACCTTTTTCGGTCCATGCCCCACCAAAGCCTTTCTAAATTTTCCATGCCCCCCCCCCTGTTCTCAGTGGCATATATATAAATATATTTTGAGAGGGAGACAAAATTATTTCTTAGCCCTCCCTCCTATGTATATTTAATAAGTCTAATGAAGCTTTTCAGAACATTTTTAGGTACAATTTGCATGCGAAAGAACTAAATAAAGTTATGAGTAACTAAGTTCTAAGTACCAAGGGGGGTCTGGGGGTCCTCCCCCAGCAAATTTTGAGAAATTTTACTCTAGGAAGCAGGTTTTTAACAAGTTTGGTACCCCTAGTTGGGAAATTTTGGATATAAATTTTTAGATAAGATTTGCATTTTGATGAACCTAATGTAAAAAGTTTTTTAAAAAATCGTTCTAAAAACAAAGAGATCTTGGGTCATCCCCCAGAAAAGGTTTGGAATGAAGACTATAAAAACATGGTTTCAACTTGGTTTTGATACATACTGGTCCAGATTTCAGACATACATTCTCAGGTAGAATAGGATCAGAATTTGATAAACTTATTTTTGAAAAATTTTCCCCCTGGATTGGCCCCACCTGGGGGGCAAATTGGTTGAAAATTTTCAAATTGCCCCCCTAGAAAATGATATTGCCCCCCGGTGGGGCGTGTGCCCCACGTTGGGAAACACTGCCTTAACCTATCCATTTGTTATAAATTTATCATATTTTATTAGTTTTAACATTTCTTGTTACCTGGGGGCAATTTGAAGACTAAAACAATGCTTTTTGACCCTGAAAATCGAGTTTAAAGTTATAAAGTCGTCGAAAAACGTAAAAAGGGGGAGGGGCTGTTCCCCGAAAATCCTGAGTCAATTGAAAACTTTAATGGTGATTTTCGTATTCAGCGACCCAAAATCTATAAGAAATGACTATTTTCATCAAGGAAAAAATTTTGAAGGTCAAATTTGTTGAACAGTGTTATTTATTTTCAACCTATTAATCAACCTCTATGTTCATACCAAATTTCATCAAAATCTATGCAGTAGATCTGGAGAAATTGAAAAAATGTGCAAATTCTCTTAATTTTGAACACCAGTGTAATATATTTCCTCTCAAGAATATTAGTCAGGCCCTGCTCTGCTCACTCCTAACATTGGTGATGGCTAAAGGTTGTCTGATGGTAAATGAACCGGTTCAATTTCGTTATCTGTCCAATTAACTAACTAAAACCAAAAATATCGCCAATTTTTATTGATTTTATCAAAGAAATAGTACATTTTAATAAGTTAGCAATTTTTGGCGATATTTCCCCAATTTGGGCTATAAAACCGTTCAGCTATTTTTGACAAAACAGATAAGGGAATTATACAAATGATCGGAAAAAAAATCGGAATGGCCACATTATATGTTTTCTTTCCGATAATGGCGCCCTCAAAAAAGCACGTGTAATCATTAAATTTCAAAACTTTTAAAAATTGGTAAAAATATTTTTAATTCAAATAAACGATAGAAATTTGCATGCAATAAATTTACAGAGAATACTTCAAAAAATCATTCACAAAAGTAATTTTAATTGTTTTCTATTAGATATTCTAACTAACAAATAGATCAAAAATTAGTCAAAATCCTCATGAAAAAGTTAAGCTTTTTCTTTTCAAAATTTCAGAGTGTTGGTTCAAAAATTTTGTTTGAAATAAGGTTAGACTTGAGAGTTTAAATTGGAGACATAACCTTAAAAAATAGGGAGTATTATAAATTGGACTGTAATTATTTAAATTAACATGTTAATTACAAAAATGGTCATGCTTTTCATAAATAATATTTTTAAAAATTGAATTTTTCTTTGTTTTGTCATTTTATACTAATATATATCAAAAGAACTTTAAATAAAAAAACTGCAAATGTATCATGTCACATAATTTGATTGAAACTCAAAAACTTTTGAATAGAAAGGTAAGGAAAAAATAAGAAATTCAAAAGAAATCACCACCAATAGTAATAAAAATATTGTTTAATTCAATATTTAATCAAAAAGGCTCTATATTGGTTCAATAAGTTAGTTTTTTTACAAATAAATGTGCTTGAAACACTGATTCTAATTTTTATATCTTCAGGGATATAAAAGAAATACATTAAAAAGCTATACATCATAAGTATACTCCTCTAGATATTTAGGGTAAAGCATTAAGTGTTTATTGGTCCCTGTTCTGTGATTATTGTTTGGTAGATTAATATATTTGATTTAAGACAACAATTAGAAATTAAATAGTATTATGTTGTGTAAAAATTTAATTTATGCTTTTTATGGTTCAATTTTCTACTTAAAATATGAGTTCTAAGCCCTACAAAACACCAGGTATACTTGATATGAATTTCTCAAAAAAAAACATTATACTACATTCACACAAGCTAGATAAGCCCTTAAAATATATTAACTTTTCATGCGTGAATGTAGTATTAGGCAAGATACTTTACCAACACTTGTTTCTCTAAGTCAATAGGGAGGGATGTTATTGACTGTTATGGTGTTTTTTTATTAAGGTACCAAAAACTGAGTACTTTACCCTATTTCATAATTTTTGGACAAAAAAAACTTTCAATAACTTAACAAAAAGAATGATTCTAAACTATTAAAACATAAATGCATTTAATGTACATTTATTTACAATATATGTGAAAAATGTGATGATATATGTTTTCTAATTACTAATACATCAAACTTTTTGATCAAAAATACTATAATCCATTACAATATATCCAATAATAAAATAAAATACACTTCCGCATTCAGGTTCATACAATAGAAAAAATACATTGCAAATGTAACATATTTGATGCAATTATCTAGGAATGTTTTTGATTGCTTTTAATAGTTTCAGTATCCTAATAGTACAGCATATCCACAGAAAGTTTTTTAGGTATTTTTAAAATAAGATAGTTGATTGGGATTTCAACAATAAGGCATATGAAAGCAAACATAGCAATCAGTGAAAATAAAAAATATTTGGGAACTGTGATTAGTATATTTAGGTCAACATAATGATTGCTTTTCAATCTTTTTTCTTAATCTCTGAGGAAAAGGTTTTTGTTATCAGTCTAGTTTTACTCTATCTCGGGGGTTCTCAACTGGTGGGTTGCGACCCTCTAGGGGGGGTCGCAAGACAAAAATTAAAAACAGTCATATTTACAGAGTTATTTTTTATACAGACAACAATTTTTAAAACTTATAGATCTTAACAATGAAATTAATGAGAAATTTGAGAATTGATGTCTTTGTATGCCCGCATTAATGTCAGTAACATATAGGAGGATGTCGTTTTCAAGTGTCTAACGATTTCTTGCCTTTGATTTTAAGTGCACAATTTTAGAGAACCCTTGTTCACACCTGTAGGGTGTTGCAAATGGTAAGAATACCCTTATCGCTGCTTAAAGTTCAACATACTCTGATCACAAGATAATTCTATTAAATCATCATGCAGATGAATACTAAATTCAGCCTTATGAACAGCTTGCTCATTAAACGGATTGACTACCCATAAATACCCATCCATATTCTTTGTTGGAATATAATCTTTCAATTGTTCAGTCAAGGCTTCAAGATGAGATGATACGAGTAGGGAGAGAGAAAAAGTGTCTTAACATTTTAGGTCTGAGGGGGTCGCCAAAATATTTTCCCTGAAAAGGGGGTTGCAGAGTCAAAAAGGTTGAGAACTCTTGCTCTATCTTATTGATCCAGCTGATATGAGTATTTAATACGGAGTATTACATTTCAGACAAGATAGCCTTCAAACATATTACCAACAAATAAAACTACCCCGCAGCTAAATACTACATCTGTGAACACAAATAGAATAAAGCTAAAAATTTTTTGAAAGCTTTTAAAATAATGTGTATTTTTAAACACAGGTGAGATGAAACTTCCTAATAACTAAAATATAGTCATAACGATGAAAACATATAATGCATTATAATAACCTTTTAGTTATGAAGATTAGTATAAGATGTTATTTAGCAATGAAGATGAAACTATTTTGATTATTGTAACAAATAAAATTATTTGATATATTGTAAACAAATAAAAATTACATACTGCCAATAGTGTCACTTATTTCTCTCATAAAATCAGACAAAATACATTAATATATTAAGAAACATGCCTCGTTAATTCATAAAAGCTTCAAGGTTAGTTGGTTGTTCTGGGTTTTGCGGATACACCGTGCCACATAAGAGCTTCATGCAAAAAATGTTATGATCAAACAATCACAAATAAAACAAGCAAACATTCTTTCAAAATAAATAATAATTTAATAAACTAAAACTCTCAACTAACTGTTCCATTTCCTACAAGACAGTGCTAGTTATAAAAACGGGATGACCCCGACCCCCACGCCACCTTCATGCGCACACATAGAAGCGACAAAGTCCCATCGGTTCAGTTTCGGATCGTACACCTCGACGGAGCTGAGATTGGTGGCTCCGTCATACCCGCCGATGGCATAGAGCTTCCCACAGTTGGTGACTAGAGCCACTCGGCTGCGCATTACGTTCATGGGGGCAATGTACGACCACTGTTTTGTGGCTGGGTTGTAGACTTCGGCTGTAAGGAGAAATGTGGAGCCATCGTAGCCACCGCAGACGTAAATCTGTCCATTGAGAGTGGCAACGCCGAGTCTGCATCGCTTGGTCAACATTGGAGGCATAGATACCCATTGCCCAAACAGAGGGTTGTACCTTTCGACCTAAGATTTTAAAAAAATTACAGAGAAATTCTATGAATTACTGAGATTTTTTATTTTTAGCTCAGTATCTGGATCGTCAGTTTTTTTATGTTTGAAGAAGATATCATTCCTTCCCATGGATTTCACATATTTAGTTATTATCAATTGAAGCTATCTCTTTCTTTGGTAATAATAACTGTCCATTAAAGTTTGTTGATTGATTTAAATCAGGGGTTTCCAACTGGCGGGCCGCGGGCCACATGCGGACCGCCGGGTCATTTTGTGCCGCCCGCGAAGCTCTCTGAAAACCCTCCAAAAAGTAGCTACAAGACACATTTTAGCACACTAAAATTCCAAATTTTTTGGGGGGAGAACCCCGACCCCCCATATACCTCTTAGATTATGGACCAGCTTCGATCGTTTTCTATGGTACAAGAATTAAAAGTTTGAAGTTTTGAGAGGTCAATTGTAAAACCTGAAATTCCCTCCGAGCGTATCAAGGGGTATTAAGGATTTTATAACCTTTATCATGCGGAGGGACAAAATGGAGTATCAAAAAATTAGGTAAAATAATCCTCTAAGGGAAATTTACTAACATTTTCTTGAGGAAGACCTTTTTATTTAAGTAATATTCAGAATATTAAATATATTCAGTATTCCTACTAGTTGTATAAGAGTAAAAAAGTTCATATATCCTCTGAAATTTTGGAAAATACAGTGGTGCACACATTCAAAATATGTAGACAACCTTCGTCCCTATTTTGCTGGAAAAGTTTCATATTGAAGACTCTCACCCCAAAAAATTATCATCGTTAAAAAGAAGCCAGATTTCTTTGCGGCCCGCCACTTGACTTGTGATATCGATTGCGGCCCATGAGTACTTAGAAGTTGGAAACCCCTGATTTAGATTATCTTATAGGTTAAATTATTGGCTTATTCCCTTTCCAAATTCCTCATTTCATTTAAATTCAGTAATATAGTCTCTATCTAGTGCAGTGGTTCCCAACAGGTGGTCTGCGGACCACTGGTGGTCCGTGAGGCCCTCAGAGGTGGTCCGTGAGAAGATTTTTAAATAACTTATCCAAAAAATGTGTGGAAAATTAAAAAAATAGTTTTCCTAATCACACATTCCAGGAAATAGTAAAAACACTACAGATACAAAAACGTAAGAAAAAAATCATACGTCTCATAAATAAAAAATGTTATGTCCACTTTCTCTCCTATGAATCATTTGTTCATTTCTATTATTTTGCACAGTTTTATTTAACAGTAGTTTATTACAGAGTAGAAACAAAATGTGATGGTGTGGAAAATTATTGCATCAGATTAATTAAAACTGAGAGGCGTCAGGGTGGGGCTATAAAGAATCGAATGATCGGACTTATACTTGGTTTGATACGAAGCTAAGCGTACTGGGATGCTATGGTCAGACAGAGGGTCTTCGAGAAATCGTGGTATGAAAAGAGGAAGTTTTTGAGATGCACGTGAAATAGGTTTGCTCCAAGATATGAGAAAAATTTACTGCCAAAAATGCGAAAGTTTCTGAACACATAAATTTTTTTCTATTTTAATCGCTCCTTTGAAATAATTATTGACCTTTGACGTGTTTCTTTTGGGAGAACGTCAGCCTCGCCCGCCTGGCCTATAGAATTTCCTCTGCCGCAACTCACAGTCAGTGCATGTCCATTGTCCAGTTTGCTTTTTTGTGATCAACAGAATTCCTAATTATCTCATTATTACTGCAGTTTAATTTAAAGCTAAGTACTTTCTTTCAAATTTAAATCTACTAATAATAACTAAACTATATTACCTTATTTGTTGGTTATGAAAAAGAAGAAAAATAACTAATATATACTGTTGTTTTTTAAACCTGTAACTTTTGTGTAGGTGTGAGCCCTTCCAGGGTTAATAGATAAAAAGGCTTGATAAAAATGGTTAAGTGTCTTTTATAAAAGGTATATTTTTAAATAATTAGATATAAAATTTATGTAATGTTAATTTTTCTTTAAGTTTAATAGATTATTTGATTTTCTAAGTTCTATTTAGAAACATTGTAAGACTCGGTTTCCCTTACTTCAGAAAAGTCACGAAGAAAAGAAGTCAAAATTTAAGACCCTCCATGAGGAATGAATGCACTGAAAAAAAGTTTAAATTTTGAAGATACAGTTAGGGATAGAGATGGTCCGCAGAGGTTCAAATTTAAGTGAAGTGGTCCGCAGACATATTTGAGTTGGGAACCACTGATCTAGTGGGAAAAGGAATGATTTATCTAACTTTTTTGGAAATAAGGAATTTATTTTGTTCTACTAACAAAAAATAGACATGTCTTTGAGAGACAAAGAGGTTGGGCCCCACAGAATTTTTTAAAAGCTGCAAATGCTAAGGCCAGTTTTAATATTGATAATGAGATAAATATCCTTTGTGTCAAATGCAATAAATGAGGAAGGCAAAAAAACAACAAGAAAATACACAAATAAAGGTTGAAAATTTTGATTTATACTTACTGAATCAAATATAGAGAGTCCATCATGCCCACCTAGGGCATAAATGTGATCTTCAAAAGCTACAACACCTGCAGCACTCCTGTGTTTAGACATACTTGTCACCATAGACCATCTTAAATAAATTATTAATTCAATAGATACAATCAATTCAATAGATACTTAATCTGTATTAAAGCAAAAGTGAATATTTAAATAATGTATAATGTACTCAAGGTTAAATTAAGTAAACTTTAAAAAATCTAGTCTGCAATTACTGTGTGAAAATATTGATGCAGTTGAAAATATTGATTAGGGTGGTCCTTATTTTCGAAGTTTTAAAATTTATTGCTCTCACCCCCTAAATTTGTTCTATCGTATCTAAAAATAATTCTGGTGAAATTTGATCACTTTCAAATGATATTTATTGGTAGCTCAATGAGGTTAAAGTTTCATGATTCGAGTTTTCGGGAAAAAAATTTAACATAAATTCTTAAATTTTCTAATTATTTTTAACAAGCAAACAGTTATACTTAATTTTGTTTTATGAATTAATATTTATATTACTGTGGTTTTGTATATGAAGAATTAAAACTGAATTAATACACTATGTAATTAAAAGCTGTGTGCTTTGACAACCACCTGCATAGCTTTTCATTTTCTTTCATTGCATACTTTATTTTTAATTTCGGCTGTTATCATGATTGTTTTTGGATTTTCTTTGATCATTGTTTATGTTAAAAATATTCTAAAAGTATTATTTTCATATAATAACTCAACCATTTGATTTTGAGCCATTTCACTTGAACCAATACATCCCACTTATTTCATTTCTAAAGACCCAAATGTGAGTTTTTTGCTTAAAATTTAAGTTAAAATATGAATATAAAATCTAAAAACAATGTCTATATTGTTGGTAGTGTAATCACTGAATTGACTGGCAACAAACTAACTGCCTTCAATAGGCATGTCCCTGAGATTTGTCCTCTATCATCATAAGGACTTGAAAACTACAGTGCAAGAAGCCTCTATAGTCACAGTTGCAGAAATAACAAAGTTTTGGAATGAGGACAAGAATTCCTATGCTTGATCCCCATCATTGTTAGAAAAAATTGGAAGAATTATTTGAAGAAAGGAAATTTTTATAGAAAAACAAAGGACGCAAAACCCCTAATCAGAAAACCAAAGAGGATGCCTTTTCTTCAAAATTAAACAACTTGTTTGATGTAGCTTATGCTGAGTCCAAAAGATTATCAAAACAGCTGAAGACAGATACATCTTGCAAGCACAGCGAGAAGATGGCTAAAGAGGATCAATGATTGGTGTTGATCAAAATCTACTGCGGAAAGAATTGATAGCTGATAAAAGGAAGAATTTTTTAAAGAAAAGATTAGAAAAAATGAAATGTTCACAAGAGAAGGCTACTTAAGTGGCAGTACTTAAGTATTTTACAACAGACAGCTCAAATGAAGATGATGAAACCGAAGATGAAGAATATGAGCCCAAAAGGAAAGTGGTTGTAAATGCAGCATCAGATCCTGGTCCATCCCAACCTAAGAGAGGCCGTATGGATATCATAACTCCAAAACTAGCAACAGTTTTGGATAGAACCAAGGTTTCTGATAGAAAGGCAGTTTTTGTAGTGGTTGAAACTGCAAAGATTTTAGGATGTGACATTAAAGAAGTCAGTCTGAACAGAAGTACCATTTGGCGAAAGATAATTTCGAATAGAATTTAACAGTCCAGAGAAGTTAAAAGAAAATATACCTAGAAATGTTCCTCTTATTGTTTATTAGGATAGAAAAATTTTGCCAGAATTAACTGGTAAAGAAAAACAGATAGAATACCAGTTATTATTTCTGGGAAGGTGTTTTTCAGATGCTTTCAGTTGCTTAACTTTCTTCAGCAACAGGTGAAGCACAAGCCCAATCAATTTATGACACTCTGAATGAATGGGACATTTCAGACCAAGTTATGGGATGAGCTTTGACACAACATCTGTGAATACTGGAAAGAATAAAGGTGCTTGTGTCCTTTTAGAAGAAAAGCTTGGGTAGAAATTATCTTATTTTGCCTGTCATCATCATATCATGGAACTAATTATTGGAAAAGTGTTTAATATTTCGTTGGGAATTTCATCATCAAGTCCAGAAGTGCCTTTATTCGAACGTTTTCAAGAGTACTGGGGATATATAGATAAAGACAATTATGAAACAGGTTTGAAGGAAGATGATATTGAAGATTTTTTACAAGATATAAAGGATGAAATTTTAGAGTTTGCCACTAGAGCTAAAATTTAGTAGTTTTGAGCTGCCTCTAAATATTTTTTTCACCACTTTTGAACTTTTTATATGCTAAGGGGGCATCCATAAATTACTTGAGGTCAAAAAGGGGGGAGGGGTTTGGAAAAATCTCATCAAATCTCACCAAGGGGGGAGGGGGGTCGGTGAAAAACTCACGTCAACTTTTTAAGTTCGAAATTAAACGATTTTTTTAAGTTTGAGAAAGGAATAATACCCACAGAGAAGATACTGTGGTGATTTTTAGGCGGAATAATGTTCTTTTCCTCAAAATGCAAACGAATTGAATAGAAAATTATTTTTAAAGGTTGTAGGTAAATCTCACTGGGGGGAGGGGGGGTCCAGCAAAATCTCACTAAATCTCACCGAGGGGGGAGGGGGGGTCCAGATTTTGGAAAAAACACCTCAGGTAATTTATGGATGACCCCTAAGTATTCTGTTTTTGTCTTATTTAAAGTGTGTAATTAATTTACTGTCATATTTAAAATTATTACTTGGATAAAAATTCTTTTTTGTAAGTATTACCGGTTTTCACTTGAAATCGCTAAACTTTAGAAGTTTTGAGCTACCTTTAAACATTTTTTTAAACACTTTGAACTTTTTATATAATTAATATTCTGTTTTTGTATTATTTATAATGTATAATTATTTTACTGTCATATTAAAAATTATTAATTTTATTAAAATTCTTTTTGTAAATACTACCTGTTTCAACGTGAAATTGCTAAACTTTATCAGTCTTGAGCTACCTCTAAATATTTTTTTTAATCGTTCAAATTGTTCCTAACTTATTTTTAACTGTAATAGAACATTTTTAGGGGGTGAGACGGAAGAAATTTAAAAAAAAATTTTTTTTTGGTCATATAAGGACCACCCTAATATTGATGTAAAATACTAACGATTGATAACGATGTTGGGAAATACTTCTTTAATAACATACATTTTTTGGTGTTAAAATTTCCCTTTTAAATAAAATTTTGCCTCTTTAAAGGCAAGTAAAATGTAGTCAAGTCTTTTAAAAGGGATTTATACAAAAGGTTTTAATTAATAATGATTGCTTCAAACAATTGGATCTTTAAGCTTTTTTATAAAAATGCCAACTTATAAAGTTTACAAAATTGTGTTTGAACCTTTGAAAACTCAAAATCTCAAAATATTTTTACAAATGTGATTGTTTTATTTTAGGTAAATTTCAAGGATTTTTGCTTTAAATGTGGAAAAGGTAAGAAATGTCCTTTTCAATACTTTGTTTAGCCAAAATTATCCAATTGGATGTTACACAAATAAAAAAAGTTTAACTAAAAGTTAAAAGTTTTACATAAAATACCGAAATATCTTCAAAAAAATAAAATATTTTCTTGATTAAAATTTACAGGATACATAATGATCTGATAACTTACTCATTTTTTACAGGATCATATGATTCCACTGTGTTTAAAGATGATATTCCATCATATCCTCCACAAACATATAATTTATTGAACAAAGCAGCCGCTCCAACAGCACTAAATTAAGAAAAAAATTAAAACTTACACTTACAGTCAACTCCGCTTAATGTGATTACAGTTAATGTTATAAATTGGATAACGTTATCAAAATTGATAACCTGATCACTCCTATTTAATTTAACACAAAATGTATTGTTTTATATTATCATTATATCGTTTAATGTTATCAAAATTTGGTGGAAATCCCTTAAAAACCTTACTTTTTTCCCTTTAAAGAACAATTTCAATACATAAGCATCCAAATGAGTCATTATTTTAGTATTGAGTTTGATCCACTCTTAATACTTTTCTTAAAAAATGTTTTAAGTTGCAAAATACATACTTAATAAGTACTTCAACATGGACTACAATATTGTGATTTTAATGCAAACACTCATGTTACAGTGCTGGCCACTTTTTAGTATAGAATTGCTTATTATTATCAACCGGATATTGTTATCATTTTGATCTTGGACAAATGTGATCACATTAAGTGGAGTCAACTGTACAAATAAAAAAAGCTGGTTTAAACAGCCTATTCTATTAACTCAAAGACAGTTTTAATCTAGTGAACTTTCTTAAAAGTTTATTAACTGAACCCCCCCCAAAAAAAATAAGACCTATATTAATTATAATGAAAGTTTAAATAATTATTTAAGAAATTTTGTTCTAATTAATCTTTTAAAAATTTCTTTTTTTAAAGCTTACATTCACTTAATCACGAGTTTATGTAAATTTGTTACACATTTTCTTTTAGAAGAACAAACTTTAATAAATAAATATCCATAAATTTTGAAACTAAAGAAATGTATTCTACATCTTTTAAAAGTAGTGATACGAAAGACTTGGACATTCTCGTGCATTCAAATGCATTTCATTAACCCTTTTGGGACAGGTGGCGCATATACGAGGGTGGTCCCAGAAGTACCCGGCCTAACAAAGAAAAACTAAATTTTTTTTGAAAATTTTTCCTTATTTCTCCAGATAGTCTTCTTTTAGCCCCATACACCTCTTCCAGCGAAGTTCCATGGGTTCCATGACCTATTTTTAGAAGGATTCGTAAAAGCCCTCAAAATGACCGTTTTCAGCATATTTTACTTGATTATTTTTGCAAATATTTTTCCATTGAACCATTTTTTAAGGTTTAAGGAGCAAAAATAACCAGTGGGGACAAAATCTGGTGAAAACAGCACGTTTGAGTAATTTAAACATTGATTTAAGCGATTTTAGCCATCCCGACAATGGACGCAATTGTCATCAATTGCGGCAGCCATCTTGCACAACGCTTTTTCATCATCAAATTTTGTCAAAATTCTGCAAACTGCACTTTTTGAGATCCCTGTTTTATCTGCTAGGTCCCTCACTTTCGATCGGCGATCATCCAACACCATTTAATGGATTTTTTCACCATTTCTGGAGAAGAAACCTCATTTGGTCGACCGCTTCGTTGTTCGTCTTTGGCAGCTCGTGCGCCCCGTTTAAATTCCGTCATCCAGTATTTGATGCTGGAAAACGAAGGGGCAGAGTCCCCCAGTGGGGAAATCCAGCTCAGCTTTAATATTCGTGGAACTTAAGCCCTTCAAGAGGAAGTATTGAATAACGAAACGATGCCCGTTTTTATCCATCTTTAAAATTTTACTGCACTTGTTTTCTATCAGAACCCGCGAAAGTGAATTCTAATTAACTTTCCTCATTCCGATGATTAAGAATTTGGTCCTAATTATGTTTGAACTCTCGCCTCTGGTCATTTTTTCGGTTTAATAAGCGCCATCTGTAGGTCAGGCCGGGTACTTTTGGGACTACCCTCGTATGTGCCACCAGCGAGACGCTCCTACGGGCCGGCTGGCTCACCGGTGAGCCACCACTTAAAGTGACTCAGGGGCCGGGTGGCACATATATGATACGCACTTAAATCTTCAAAAAAATATTTTTAATTCTCATTAGATGACGCTGTAGGTCTGCTACAGAGAAATTATTCGAAAGCGAACATCGTGACCTTCATGCCCATAAATTATTTTGTATTTTTGATAATTTGTTTCGGAGAAATAGCGAGATTTATTAATGATGCATTGGGAACATTAGTAATGCGAATTTAGAGCACTTTCTTTCAATTTCTGGGCTAATATTAACTTATGTAACTGTTCTACGAGCATTAATATACGTTTTTTATTAGTTTTTGATAGAAAAATGGATGTGTTGATGGTTTTACTATGGGGTATTGCTTTAGATTTGGATTGCCCTCGGATATAATTATTTATTGCTTAAATCGAAATAATCCATATGTTTGAATGCCAAGTTGAAATGGAGATTAAAAGAGATAAATTGTTAGTGTTATTCTTAGAATAAACTATGTTTCCACGATTTTCGAGCGATTATATTAGCTGTGTGAGTTGCGTGTTTTAAGTAGAAAAGAATTAAAGTGGGTTTTGTTCCAGATATGTTTAATATATCTTCATAAATCAGTTCCTTGAGATAAAATCTTTTCATGTTGAGATATTTTCCCCTGTAAAATTAGTTTTAGGAGGTGGAAAGGCTGAGTATTTACGAGTTACGTGATTTGTAAAATTTTGCAAAGAAAATAGCGGGTAAATGTTTTAAATGTGTTTAGCATGGACTTCAAAGGTGTTCCTCTGATCATATACCAAAAATTATATACTTTTGATAACAATTTAATTTTCTACGATTTTTTTTCTGAAGTTCGACCTAGACGCGCTAAGTGCCCGTCCCCTGGGGAAGTTCTTTCTACTCGCACTCCGTCCCGTGAGAGCAGTTCAGTGACTGAGGCGCCCGTCCTGAAAGGGTTAATTGAACCAGAGATCAAAATTGATGCAACATTTTTTTAAATTTTTAGTTTGCCCTTTTTTGGAGTATCTGAGGTTGCTCATTTAGGAAACTAGTTTGCCTCTAGTACAGTTCTGTCTCCCAACTACACAACTAAACTAGGGAAAAACTATGAGTTAAGAAAGTTCATTCTGTAACAAAATAATTATTTCCCAAAACTTATCTGAGATGAGTTGGTAGACCATTTTCCTCTCAGCAGCACAATCGAGGCCAATGGTGCAAGAACCAGTTCGAATCAATTCTAATTTACTTTAGATGATTTTTGGGATGCTTTAAGGTTGCTGTATAAACATTGCCCAATATAGGATAAATATGGGAGCCAAAACAGCAACCCTTGTATTTTTTACTCCATCTGTGCATAAGAAAGCTTAAGTTTGTTATTGCATTTTAAATATTTAAAGATGGCAATGTAAACTTCCTTAGATGTTTTTTCAAAATGTATTATTGATAACCCTCAATCTTAAAAATTTGTCCTCATAAAAGTTAAAATGAGGCCATGTATTTTTAGGCAGATTTGCAGTTTAACCCCTTAACAGTGTCGCCTGAGCTCAGCTTGGGCAACTACTACGTGCAGAATTTGTGATGCCCGAGCTGAGCTCGGGCAGGAGAAAAATTGACGTTTCCCTTTGTGAAGCCCAAACTGAGTTTGTTTTGATGATGATAGTGATTTTTCGTCGTTTAGAGATTGTGAGACATCATGTTTGAATAATCTTGTTCCTAATTTAATAAGATGTGTGCGTAATCCAATACTTTTTTATGTTTATGTTAAAATAATTAGTACACTTGTAATTACATTTAAATTTTGATTTTTTTTTTTTAAAAACCATTTTCTAACACTTATATTAATATAAAGAACAAAATTAAACGGTCAAAAAAAATTTCAATTTTTGGTCAATTTTTCTGAAATAAATGTCACTGTTAAGGGGTTAAGAATGTATATCTGGCAACCAGTGGCGTAGCCAGGATTTTCCTATGGGGGGTCCAGTGCGAAAAATTTACCATTGGATATCAAAAAGTTTCTACAATTAGTGAAATAAAGTTATAATTTTCACATTACTTTTAATTTCTTCTCTGTGTTAATTAATATAGTTAATAGTTTATTAATAATTAGTGTAATAATTACGATTAAGTATTACTTCGATTGAAAGTTCTGATTTCTGATCCACATAATTTTTTATAAAGTACAGAGACCGTCATGAAACAGATTAAGAGTTTTCAGTAGCTCCATTTTAAAGAGTCTGAGGGTCCACCCCCAGAAAATTTTTGGAAATTTGAATTTTAAAAGGAGTCTTTTTACTTCATTTATGAGGTAATAACCGAGGAGCACTGCTCCTTGTAAGCCAGATAATTTTTAAGAAAAAAATAGGGGGGGGCTAAAAATTTTGAAAATCAAATTGAATCTTCTCAACGAATATAATATTAAAAGGTTGAAAATAATTGTGTTCGAAATACCTAAAGGGGGGTTTGGGGGACCTTCCCCAGAAAATTTTTGGAAATTCAAGTCTAAAAAGCAGGTTTTCAACTGGTTTTGGTACACCTAATCCGAATTTCGAACATTATATTTTCAGGAATTTATTATTTGCTAGGAGTTTTGTATTTTGACGAACTCATCATAAAAAAAGTTGTTTTTAATAAAGTTCCAAGTCCCAAGGGGGATCAGGGGGTATCCCCCAAAATTGGACCCTAAAAACAGGGTTTGGGTTACTCGTTTAGTACCCTTTATCGCCCCCTCCCCTTATATCGTCCCTCAATTAATACGTTTGTTATAGGGAAACCGGGGGTTCCCCGGAAAATTTTAGATTTTAACATGCAAAAAAGGTGGTTTTTAGACACTTTTAAGGGACATAGACGCCCTCTTTTGAGTAGGTACAGAAATATTTAACAGCTAAAAAAGGGTTCAAAAATTTCGGGTCGGGCCCATGGGGGGGGTCCGGACCCGGGGACCCCTCCCTTCGCTACGCCCCTGCTGGCAACAGGCAAAGATCTGCATTTTAAAGTAACAATGATTGGAAGTGTATGTTGAAATTGGCAAATCTCACAGTGAATAAACTGATTTTCAAAGGGGAGATACCTGGTCCAACATCCTCAGTTACAAAATCCTTTCCAAAATGAAAATCCTGCTTGATAATCATTACCTTCTTTTGCAGTTCATTGAAGCAGCAGTGGACCAAGTGCGAAGCTCTGGATCAAATACTTCAACAGTGCTAAGGCGCTCGGTTCCATTGTACCCGCCAATGGCATACAGTTTGTTATGCATCACAGCAACACCCACCCGACTTCTAAGCATGGTCATTGCTTCACCCATTTGCCACCTGGCTACTTTTGGGTCATACATCTCCACAGTACTCAGAGAATCCCCTATGAACAAAAAAGGTTATTATAGAAATGCTTGAGATGATAAGAAAATAGAGGTTGAATAGCTGCCCTCTTCTTTAGGTTTCTCTCCAGTCTAAAAAAAGTGTTAAGCAACAGTTTATAGAGGAAAAACTTTTTAATTAATGATCAGCATTTAACTTTTTTTTGGTACCAAAGTGTTTGGATTCTTTTGAGGATTCTGAGTAAGCTTTTGAAATTTCTGAAAAAAACTCAATTTTAAAATATTTTCATTTTTTTATATTACAGATAAGGTTGCAGTTACATAGCAAGCAACTGTCAAACAACTTAATCCAATCAACAAGCAATTGATATCATATTTCATGGTGAAAAAATCCTTTCAAGTTTTGCACATATACTTTAAAATAAAATATTTTCCAAATTAAATATCTTTCAATGACTGATAAAGTATTCTAGAAACTTACAAATTCACAATTTAATACACTATACTCTTGATATGATGAAGTCAAAAGGACAGGTAAAAAATTTCCAGATAGTTAGCATAACAAGTTGAATTAGAGGAATACCTTATGTGTCTAGGGAAAAAATTTTTTCGAAAAATATAGGTTTTTGATATAACGATGTCTGTCTAATCGAGAGTATACTGTACTAAAATTTTACACATTTGGTCTAAAATTTTGATAACCGAAATTAATTGTTTGTCAACATTGAATGTCCTGTAAGTTTTGTATTTATTTATTATCAATGGCATATAAGATCTTGTTTACCAAGTCTGAGTTGAAACAAAAATATGAATGATAAAACACTATACTCAAACGCAATGTTTCTTGTCCATGGAGAAAAGATGCTGGGAGCAAAGAGAGGAAGTAGTTCCCAGCGCTCTGCCTGAATTTCGAGTTTAAAAACGGATTTCCATTAAAGAAATACTTCAGGTTACTATGATCCATTCATTTATAGCGATTATTTGTTGTAATTTTCGAATAACGTTGTTCATTTTAAGTTTTACGAATGCATAACGTGGAGTATTCTTCCGCGCCTCGTGACGTAGTATGGACAAGAAAGACTGCTGTGAAGTATAGGTGTACTGATGAGTTAGTGGGTACAGTATTAAATTTTATTTAAAAGATTTATTTGTGTACATTTATTTTTCTAGAATGTTGATTTACAATTGCATAGGATATTTTTAAGGAAAACACTTTTATAAAAATTATTCTTATGTTAATTTTGGTAAAAATCTTTTAAGAGAGGGCAATTCATGCAGATGATCTGTGATGTATTTTTGATAAGTTAGTTGAAGTTTCTTCTGTTAAAGTTTTAGGGGTTTAGTCTATGCTTTTTATTTTACTGTACTGATCTAAATTGATGCTAGTATGAATCTAGTAAGCAGCAGTTTAAACAGTGCTGGCTTACCGGATTTGGTAAGTCCGCCAACAGCATATATACACCCAATAATATCAGGACAACAGCGAGGTCTTGTTCTAAACCCTTGAAGCAAGTGTCTTCTTTCTGGCATCAGATGGTAGTTCTTAGCAGCATCTAAGAGATCTCTACAGGGATGGGAGGTACGAATGAGTTCTTCAGTAGCCACATGATCTATCAAGTACTGTGGAGTCAGCAGTGGCATACGGACTTGGGACAGCAACTCTGGCAAGTGTTTTTGTCGGGAAGTATCTGATTTCACCCAAGAAATCACAGCCTCAAAAACCTGGTTAGTAAAATATAAAAGGGAAAAATGTTTATAGCAAAGCAATGTCAAACATTTTATAATCAGTCATCAATTCCAACACAATCATGGCAATGTTTACTACTTTGTTTTGATACAAAATAGGTTAAAGGGATATAAATGAATTTTGTAACGCAGTTCATTACAACAGGCATACACAGTATCTTTTTGGAGGGGTGCAGGGCTCACACTCACTTTAAAATATTTGTATCAATTTTTGTATCAGGTAAAACCAAGTTTTGTATCACAAAAAATGTCTTTGGTATCGGGTAAAACCAAGTTTTGTATCACAAAAAACGCCTTTTGTAGCAATTTGGTTGCAGGGAAGCTTTTGTAATTTAAAATTACAAAAGCTTTCCCTTCATTATATTTTAAACTTGCATCAGTAAAACTTTTCGTACGACAAGAAAACTATAATTTTGATTACGACAAATAATGTGCGTATAGATTTAATTCATAAATACTTAACTTAAACCTCTATTAATTTTTCAGCTCCTATCCAATTTTTACACCTTATCAATTTTTATTTACTTGAGGTTATTAGGTCTAGGATAATTCACCTCCTAAGTAATTAGTTCTGACCATAGTAAAGTTGTTTTTTCTACAATGTAAATACAATAGGGAAAGGAAGCCAACTTCAATTAGGCGCCGGTAGGAAGCAATCGCGGATCAAATGAAACTTTCACGAAAAATCGCTATTTTTCGGCTTTTCAAGATCGTGATTCTAACCATCGGAAATGTTGGCTTTGACCACACGTTAAAGTAGTTTTTCCTGCATTCGAATACTGACACGAGATGAAGCCGACTTCAACTTGGCGTCCACGGCCGTCGAAAATAGTCGCGGAAGAAAAGGAACATATGCAGCGCACAAAACGAAACTTTCGCTAAAATCGCGGCTTTTTCCGCGATTTACCTGTTTCCAAACGCCTAGAAAAGGCAGGCACTTTAATTTGGTGAAACAAGATTTGTTTACGTTTTCACGGAGGAAAAATGCAAAAAAACGTAAATTCCGTAAAAATTTCGGGTCGGGGATCCGTAAAACCGTATATTTTGGTGCAAATTCGTAAATTTTACGGACAATCCGTAAAACTTGGCAGCTATGTGAAAAGAAGCCATCTTCAACTAATTGCTGGAAAAACGGTACTTGTGCGAAAAATCGCTATTTTTCTACTTTTCCGCAGAATGCGATCCTAAACACCGAACGACGGCTTCTAACCACTATAAAGTTGTTTTTTCCACATCGCACTAACAACGCAAGAAGCCAACTTCAACTTGGCACCCGCCGGCCGTCCAAGAAAAAATATCCTAAAAATAGAGCATAATTGGGAAAAAAACTTGCGCTACTAAGTGCTTTTTATGATAGATTTCCGATTTTCCGTAGCTTTTTCGATGTTGTCCGTAGTTTAACGAAGGCATCCGTAGAAACTATGGAGAATCCGTAGTAGTAGTCTCTGAAAATGGAGCAGTTTTGGCGCAGGCGTGTGAGCCCTGGGAGGGGTGGGTAATTCCTGAAATTATGTGTTCTAGATGAAATTCAGAAAAAATAGTTTTTTTATAAGCACTTGAAAAAAAGTGTGTAATCAAAGGGCAAGTCCGTCATTAGTAGTTATGTCTTGTACCAAAACAAATCTTATCATATGTAAAGTAATCAGGAACATGGATCAACTGATATTTTTATAAGTTCTGAAGTCGAAAAATATCTTGGGGGAGAGGATTCACCATTTCAATGGATAGGCCATAAACCAAATATTTTGGAGGATGGCAACTTCTTTTTCCAATCTCAGCACTGTATTTTACAAATTTAAAGCTTATTAATCAAGAATTGGGATGTTGGGCAGCTGCCGAATAATTTACTTTTAGCTAAGTTAAAACCCAGTTTTTAGGGTCAAATTTTCTGGGGGAGATCCCACAGGCCCCTCCCTCAGTATTCAACTTTTATTATTCACACTTTTTTATACAGTAAAGCACCGTTTATACGTCTTTCAAGGGACCGACGTAAAACGGCGTATAAATGAAAAGATGTATAATTGAAAACAATTTTGATTATTTGAATGAATTGGGACTTAGCGAAAACGACGTATAAATGTAAAAGACGTATAAATGAGAGACGTATAAACGGTGCTTTACTGTAATAAGTTCATTAAAATCAAAATCCTTCCTAAAAATGTATGTCCAAATTTTGGTTAACGCAGTGTTTCCCAACCTTTTTCGGTCCATGCCCCACCTAAGCCTTTCTAAATTTTCCACGCCCCCCGGTCTCAGTGGCATCTACACTATTAAAATCCGAGAGTAAACAAACGTATGTGTGTGTGTATGTCCATCTATCTCCTCCAAAACCACTGAACGCAGAAGGGCGCCAGAGGTACCAAAAGACGCAGAAAGACCCAGGGACCAGGAGTAGCCCATGTTCGTTCCGAAATTCGAAATACTTTTCAAATTATTTGCGTTTTTCTGCTCTTTTACGCTTATTTCTCCATTTCTCCACTAGATTATACCTGCTTGACTCACTATTGTAAATTAGTTGAAAACAACCAAATTAAATATATTTAATAAGAAAAACTCGATAATTGTCTATTTAAAAACTCCATCAGCTATGAAAACTCCAAAATAAATTCAAATAATTTATTTTCAAGCGTTATTTTCCTTTATTTTAAGATAATTCCTTTAAAATAAAAATATGGAAAAATATATTTTTTTTCATGGAATGAGAGTTTTAAAAATAAAACATTGTTTCAAATGTGACGATTCACTAGACTAAGTTTACTAGATATTTTAATACTGTTTAAATTTTTTTTAGTTTGTTCACTAGGCTCATTAATTTACTAGACTTTATATTTCAGTTTATTATTTGGTAAAATTAGCAGAAACACTTTGATTTGAAAATTACTGGGAACACCGGGAAAGAAAAAAAATACCGGAAATACCGGGATAGAAAAATTACCAGGAACATCGGGATATAAAAATTTTATGGGAAAAAATCACAAATTTTTATAAAAACTATTTTCAGTTATAAATATATCAAAATAAATTAAATATTAAAATTAGTTTGAATTGAAGTTTAAAAAAATTACGGAATAAAAATTCAATCTCTAACACAATAAGTGATATTTACGCTACAATAAGTAGATGATACCAATCTGTGACACCAACGAAATATTTAAGGTACCACAAAATGGGTCCGGTTGGGGAGAAAAGACGATTTCATTAGAGCTTCTCTACTCCCATGTATGTAATTTGCATTAATGGAGATGAATAGCCCCTTCCAATCAGCTATAGCGAGCGAAGCGAGCAAGATTGCGAAGTAATCTTAGGGAAACTGCGTCAGCAGTTCCCGGGGGTTGGTGAGCGACAGCGAGAAGGGGGCGGTAGCCCCCTAATTTTTCTTTCTACTATATCTTATTATTATATCTTTCATTATGGTTTCAAATTAATTACTTATTAAGATGGGGGGAAACACCGAGAGAGGAATAATCACCGGGAACGCCGGAATATGAAAATGGCGCCGGGGATACCAGGATGATTGTGGTAATTGCTTTTAAACAAAAGAAGAAATGCGTTTTGAGAAAACTTATAAAAAAAATTATACACTCCACCTGTTCAAGGCTGTGGAAAAGGTGGGAGATGTGGTACAGCAGATAAAACTGAGTTAAAACATATATTTTATTATGTTGGTAATATAGATTTTTATGTATGAATATTATTGAATTTTTCTTTTTTATATAGTTTTTTTCTCTAAAAATATAATATTAAAGTATGCATCGTGAAACCTAGAATTAAAACTTAACTCGGCGCAACACATCGGGTTGCGGCTTCAGCTAGTATAGAAATATATTTTGAGAGGGAGCCAAAATTATTTCTTAGCCCCCCCTCCTATGTATATTTAATAAGTAATGAAGCTTTTCAGAAATTTTTAGGTAAATTTGCATGCTAAAGAACTAAATCAAGTTATGAGTAATTAAGTTCTAAGTACCAAGGGGGGTCTGGGGGTCCTCCCCCAGCAAGTTTTCGGAAATTTGACTCTATAAAGGAGGTGTTTTAACTAGTTTGGTACCCCTAGTTGGGAAATTTCGGATATAAATTTTTAGGTAAGATTTGCATTTTGATGAACCTAATGTAAAAAAGTTTCAAATATAAGCGTTCTAAAAACAAAGAGATCTTGGGTCATCCCCCAGAAAATGGGAAATTAGACTCTTAAAACAGGGTTTCAACTTGGTTTTGATACATACTGGTCCAGATTTCAGACATACATTCTCAGGTAGGATAATAGGATCAGATTTTGATAAGCTTCTTTTAAAAGTTTTTTTTTATTTTCCCCCTGGATTGGCTCCACCTGGGGGGCAATTTGGTTGAAAATTTTCAAATTGCCCCCCTAGAAAATGATATTGCCCCCCGGTGGGGCGTGCGCCCCACGTTGGGAAACACTGGGTTAACGTACACCAAAAAACAGTTTAAAACCCTGTTCTTAGAGTCAAATTTCCAAACCTTTTCTGGGGAGGACCCTCAGACCCCCTTTGAAACTTGAACCTTTATTACTAAAACTTTTCTTATCTAAAAATGTGTTGAAAAGCTACATTAAACCGATTAATATGGATGAAAGGGGCTGAAAAATGTTTTTGGGCCTCGCCCAATATAAATTTTTATAATCACCAGCTCTGATTCAAAATTAAAATTAAGAGCTCCCACCCATGGCCGTATCCAAGGGGTGTAGGGAGTTGACCCCATTCCAAAATTATTATGTTGCTTGTTGCCTTGAAAATTCTTAAGATTATACAAGGAGTAGTCACCCTCAAGGGCAACCTAAATGGTCCCCAATGACAAAAAAGGAGTCACAAAACTACTTTTTAGGGTTAAATTACAAAAATACAATAATTTCATTAAAGGTCAAAAATCCCTCTCGAAACAATACTGTGGTTACAGCCCTCTCACGGGGCTTTAAAATTGGTCTCCACAAACTTAAAAAAAGTCGACCCTGCCTGCCACCCCTAAGTGAAACACTGGCTATACCCATGCAAATAAGGCTAAGAATAAAATTTCAGTTTTAAAACTTAAGGTACTGCCTTAAACAAATATTTTACTCTCCACAGGCACTAATCTGAGCATACATAAATTAAAAACTCCTCTTAAAAGACAAAATTTATTTGCCAGCCTTAAATATTCGCTTACCAATGGGGAGTTAGTAAGATATAATTCATTCTTATAGTTAGATAATTAAAACTTCTCATTCATCTTTGCAAACTTTCTCAACCTAAAATATACAAATTTTAAAAGAAATATTTTTACCGATGTAATATTGATTTAAATTTGTTTCTTTGTTAACCCACAATTTATTCCCTTAAGAATAGTTGATGCTACCAGTAAGCTCAAAAACCAATGTAGAAAAATAGATATTGTTTCATGAAATATTCTTCCAAGATATTCTGAACGCACCCTGGGTAGACTTATAGAGGGGAGGTAGAAGTTTTCCCTCCTTTTCATAATCCTAAATTCGCTTATCTATATACAAGGTATGTCAATGCCTCATTTCCAAATTAAAACAATACTCTGGTCAGTCACTCAAATAATTTAGCCATCTAATGTATTACTGCACACTGACAATGAACTTTTTTAATGAATTAATAACGCTGTAAAACTAAATAAATCAAATTTTTTTTTAATTTAAGAAGCAACATACCTGTTCTTCCCCAGTAATGTGCAGTTCATCTTTGCTAACTATTTCTAGAACATCAGGAAATGCTAAATTCATAAATTCTTCTGATCTAGAAACTTCTGTGAAGTACATTTGGATGTAACGGTTAGTTGCTTCAACAAGAGTAGAACACCCCAGGGCATCAGCAAAAGACTGGATGCCTAAAACATTGTTTGGGTGAAGCCTGAAACAAAATGGTTTAAGTTTGAAAACTAGTGTAATTGTATTAACCTGTATGTGGATATTACAGATGTTGCATAGTAAACAGCTTACATGATAGCATTTAAACAGCTTACATGATAGCATTTAAACAGCTTACATGATAGCAAGTGACAACCTATAAAATTAAATTATAAAAACAAGAACATGCTAGCATGAGTTTGGTTTACAATTTTGACACAAAAAATAAGAAATCTTCCCCACTGTTTTAAAGAGCATTTAAGGTTTAATAAAATGATAATAAATAAGTGCATACTTTATTAAAACAATATATAACCTTTTATGTATTGAAATGAAAATGACAAAAATTAAGCCAGTGCAAGTAAAATTTCAGTTCTCATAAAAGTATAAGCTAGACCAGGGGTTCTCAAACTTTTGACCATTGCGACCCACTTTTTATGAACATAATCCATTGCCACCCACCTCATCTTTAGTTTAGAAATTTTTTTAGGACATTAACTTTGCCTTAGGCAGATAATTCAAATTCTAATGTGTCTCAACATTTTCCATTATTGCTCACTTTCACACCCAAGGCCACAACAGGACATAATTAGGTTTGGTCCACAACTATTTACTTTTAAATGTTGTTTATTTTTGTAAAAATTAAACAATAGGATTTTAAACTTGAGTGCATTAGGTTTTTAAGTTGTCTGGAACTGCAATATGGAAGTGCACTGACGATTAAAAGGGGAAGGGTTTTTTGAAGTTTGACTTTTAAAAACAGCGTTTCAACTCGTTTTTTTTGTCTGTCTGAGAGCAAGAGTGGATCCAGCACGGCTCCAAGGGAGGGGGCACTTTTCCAGATCATAACCGTTGCACTTTGACACAAAATGTTGAAGATTTTTTTAGACAGTAACACGCAAGATCCCCTTGTGGTACTGCTGGGGGGTCCTCCCCCAGAAAAAATTTTGAAATTTGACTTGTGAAAGTATGGTCTTAACTCATTTTGAGAACCTTTTTGGGTCCAAGGGGGCACTATGGACATGCCCCCCTTGAATCCCCGCCTGTCAGGGGGTACTTATTTGTAGCTACATTTCTTTAAAAAAAAATCCTTATTGCTCTCCGGTAGATAGGTGCTCTACATGTAGAAACACTTTTTTAAATCATTTTTTGAACCTTTATATTATTTGAATGAATATTTTGAATCACCATCATATTAAAGTGATAAAAGTGTTTCTTTATTTATCTTTGACTTTCAACATCAAGCGGACCTGGAAAAAGTGCCCAAACCTGCGAACCTGGTTCGGGGGAAGCAGCTGTCATCTTCTATAGGTGCAATACATAAGGTTTGGGTAAATTTCGGTTAGGTTTGGGGGAAGGTTACAACTTTTTCCAGGTCGGACATCAAGTTTCTTTTACATTTTTATTTCAGGGTTGGCAAGGTTTTTCCCACCCCCGGTAAATACCATGGTAAAAACCGGTATTACCGGCCTGGGAAAAAGTGGGAAAAACTGATTATTTATTGAATTTATTCTGTTCATAGATGAATGTTTTAAAATTTTTTACAGCCTTATTTTAGAAAAATGACCTAAAATAAGCTTTATCCTATGTTATGAATATGGGTTTTATCATGTGTCTGATGAATGTCATCTTTTGATGGTTCTACCCTTTTCACCGGATTATCATACCTTGTTGCTTCAAAAAAGTTATCTTGTAATCAAGATTTACATTTACGTTTTATTTTATTTAAATTACGTTTTTATTTACATTTAAAAAAACTATATATAATTCTTCTATTAAAGACACAGATTTTATAAGTAAATTGGTTTTAAAATATTCTCTATTTTTATTTGAGAAATTCATTAATATTAAAAATATATGCAAATTTTAGCGGGCTTCAGCCTGAGAATCAATAAAATTTCTTCTTCTTCTATATGCAAATTTTATGTTAAATGTCATAATGAGGTATTTGCATGAGTGAGGGATTTGCTTGATTCTAAACTTTTTCGATACATTATGGTCTAAAACTCCCAAATTTCAGATTTTTAAGTTCAAAAATGTGTTTTAAATAATTTAAAATTCTATTTTATTTTTGCCAAATTGTCAGAAAAGTCACGTTATCAGAAAACGGGCTTGTATTGGATGTGACGTAACAGCGCATGAAAATCATTGTTTTCTGTATTCACGTGATCAGAAAACGGGCTCCTATTGGATGTGACCTCACAGCGCATGATTTGTGATTCGAAAGTGTTTTCGCACCAAAACAAAAAACGAAATTTCAAAAATTTATATCTCAGAAACTAGGCTACGAAAATGCATGCTGTAAACGTCATTCTTCATGGTTTTTTATCTACTATTTTAATAAAATTTAATCTCAAAACGTGAGAATACCTCATTCTCTCTTGCTCACTTATATTTTTCCCACCTAATAATTTTAACCCCCCTCCCAAAAAATGTCATTTTTAACTAAAAGTTTTCATAATATGTTTAAAAAGGCCATAACCTAATACTTCCATTATTTTGTCAATTGGAAGTTTTTCCTACTTTTTCCCAGTATTTACCAGTTTTTCCCAGTGGTATGGGAAAAACTAGTGTTGGACGGGAAAAAGCCAACCCTGTTTTATTTACCTATTTTCTTCACTATCTGGTTAAGCTAGGGGTCGACAACCTGGGGCTCGCGACCTGCATGCGGCTCTTTTGATGTAAAGTTGCGGCTCTCCTGTTCCATACAAAAAATAATTTACTAATCAAAACTTTAAAAAAATCAGAAATTACATTTTTAAATTCTCAAGATGAGTCAAAATCAAAACTCTACTTTTAAGGATACGAATTCCATATAATTTCTGGGAGAGAACTTCTTAACACTCCTAAAAATTTTGGAATATGTGCTGATTTTCCTTAAAAATTCTGTGAATTATAAGGAGTGATCCTTATTTGGTCGTTATAGAAGTTCTAAAAACTAATTAAAACACTATTTTTAGGGGCAAATTTCCAAAAATTTTCTGAAGTGGGATCCACACCCCCCTGAAATTTTGCTGTTAATTATAACTACTATTTTTCCTTAAAAATTCTGCCACTTAAATAATGAGAGGTGCTCTTAGGGTGCAAGCGAAAAAGGCAAAAATGAGCTAAAACGCGATTTTGAAGGGGAAATTTCCAAAAAATTTTCCTGAGGAGGACCCCCAGACCATCTTTTTTTCCAGGAATTCACATTATTTATAAAAAATTTGGAAATTAAGTTCCCTAAAATTAATTTACAATGTGTACGTAAGTCATCTAAAACTTGATGTAAAAAAGTACCCTACCGAAAGGAACTAAAATCACCCTCCCAATCTAAAATCAAATATATATTAAGCATATACTATAACATTGAAGCAAAAAAAATTAGTGGCTCTTTAAAAACTGGGAAATTTCGTAAACTGTTACTTTTGGCTCTTCCGTTTCAATAGGTTGCCGACCCCTGGGTTAAGCCAACATCCCTTTTGTTCAAATAATAAAAGCCATTTTGGCGAAGCTCCTCGGGATCCATCCTGATCACCCGAGTCAACTCCTGTATTCCGCGGAAGCTATTGATGTGGTCAGGGCTGTCTTGGACACTTTTGGATCAATTTGTACTGCTTGTTGGACAAGACAACAACAACAATGGCAATCAAAAGTTTAAGAACCTCTGCTTTAACTCATAACTAGATCGAGACAAGCAGTATTTAGTTGGAATTTTTAAAATAAGCAAAAAAGAGAGCAGAAAACTTTTGGGAAATGATAAAGTCATTTGTAATTAAAATTTGGAAGAATAACATCAAATTTTAATTGAATTTTCAATTTTGTTTTTATGCACGTGTTTATCAATACTTTTTTCCTAGGGTTAAACTTAAATAATTACTTTAAGGTTAAAATTGAAAATTCGGCATTTCACATGCTAGTCTTTTTTCTAAGGACCTTTTCATCATTAAATTTTTGAACCATGCATGTTTAAACAGCAACTAGTTTAATGATATAGAAATAACAATCCTACCTCTTTTTTAAAAAATCACAACATGCATCTCTCACTTTAATCAGTTGAAGAAATGAAGCCCCAACTAACAATGACTGTACATTAGAAGTGCTTATCACCACTTTTCCACTGTAGGCAAAATTTATTAATAATTCCAAAGCACTGCAAAAAAATAACAAAGTATTAATTTTACATAACAAAATAATAATAAAACTGATGATACAAACAAATTATTGATTAAATGTAAGATGTCACACACTTTCAGACTAGGAGAAAAGAGGTCATAGTTATCAAAATTAAGCTGGTTTGAAAGAAATACTTCTAGTAAATCTTATACCGTAAAACGGGGTGAATCGGATCAGCGGGGTGAATCGGATCACTTTTGAAAAAAGTTTTTTAAACCATCATAGCTCCGGTTGTGTTAGAGTTATAAAATCAGGATAAATTCTGACGTATTCTACGCATTGTTGAGAAGTTGTTTCAACCATCAAAAATTATTTTGTGGTAATATCTTAGGTCTACCATGGCTTTGAAGTTGTATACAAAAAAGGTCACAAAAACGTGGCTGTCAAAACTTTGCTTATTGAACCAAAAAAATAACTTTCTTTTCTCAATTTTTGGTATCCCCCGTGTGGTCCCGAATCTTCCAAAGGTTTATTTGCAGTCAAATTTTAAATAAATTGTAATCCCGATTTTTGCTGAATTTTTTAGTAAAACAAGTTCATTCCGACTACTGATGCGGGGTGAATCGGATCAGTCATAAAAATGCATGTTTGAAATTTTTTTTTGAAAAACTGGTGATAGTTGGAGATTTCAAACAAAGGGGATTTGGGTTTATGTGTATTTAAGAATATAATGTATGGTTTTGGTAGTTGTGAAGGTATTATTTCTTTTCAAAATGGAGCTTAGAAAAGAAGACATCAAATGACGATTTTAGTTAAATTTTTTTGGCCGCTTTAAAAACTGGAAAGAATGCGTGATTCATGGCTAATAAAAGTTTTGCTGTATGTTTACTAAATGTGTCAAAGGTTTTAGGGTTTACCAATAAGTTTTAGATGGGAAATTTTGATCTCAAACATAAAATCTATTGTTAAAAACCTCTCAGTATTTGTTGGTCATTCGAAAGAAATTTTCACTAAAACGAGAAAACGTACATATAGACCCAGCTGTTTAGTAATAAGCCGTATATTAAATTATCTTTGAATATAGGTGCAGAAATCAGTGCGATATTTAAGAGCGCATTATTTTTTAGCTTCTGAGAATTGCACTACTCGCTAAACTTACGGTAAAGCGAACGAAGCGATTGTTTTCTACAAATGAAAACACTAAAAAAAGCAACACTTATTATTCTAAACTGGAAGCAGATAAAACAATAATGTTATGGAAAACTTTCAATGCTTTCATAATTAATTTATTTCAGAAAAACATCTGTGTTGATTTTATTTCATACACCAGCTGCTCAACGGAGCGAGTGAAGTGCTAAATAACAATGGAAAATTACCAGTTATATGCAGTTTTAAAGCCAAAATTTGGTATCTTAAACTTATAATATCCTCTCAAACCTTTTTACATCTTAATTTAAACATTGCAATATACAGCAAAATTTTTATTAACCATGAATAATGCATTCTTCACAGTTTTTAAAGCGGCCGAAAAAAAATTACGAAAATCGTCGTTTGCGGTCTTTTCTAACCACCATTTTGAAAAGAAATAATACCACCAGAACTTCCAAAACCATACATTTTACTATTAGATATACATAAACCAAAATATCTGTTGTTTGAAATCTCCAACTACTATTACCAGTTTTTCAAAACAAATTTTCAAACATGAAACTTTGGTAAAAAGTATCATAACTTTTCTGAAAACCTTATATTTTATTTTTAAAAATGTTCATTATTTAGTAAAATGTATTCATTTTACCTTATTAGACTATTTGAAGGCTAATTTCAGGATCCTGTATCACTTTAAGACGTAAAAATTGCGTTTTTTCCCACAACAACGGGCAGTGATCCGATTCACCCCGCATTGAGGGTGAATCGGATCACGGCACTTAAAAATTTATATAAAATAAAGCATTCAAGATAATTGATTTTTTTCAACGGGTTCTTAAAGTATTAATTAGGACTCGAAATATTGTTTTCAAAGCATTCAAAAATATTTTTTATTAAACTTTTGGCAGCAGTTCAAACTTCAAAATTGATCCGATTCACCCCGTTTTACGGTATGTTAAAATAATTGGGTTTCTCTTTCGGCCGGCCGCCAGCACGAACCCCTGAACCGATTTGGACAAACTCGGTCTTGATCGAAAGCTTTCCACCCCTAGATGAGCCAATAATATAACACGTTCCTCCAAAACCTTCCATTTTAAAATTATGGGTTCTTTTAGTTTTGTCCCCATGTTAAGTCTATGGAGACGTTCTGCCGGCCGCCAGCCCCAACCCCTGATATGATTTGGACAAACTTGGTCTTAAACGGAAGCTTTCCACCCCTAGATGAGCCACTTTTAGGTCATTCTTCCAAAGCATTCCATTTTTTAATTACAAATTGATTTCTTATTCAATGATCTTATTCAATTGATGAGTCTTATTCATAGTAGTAGTCAAATCAATCAAATCAAAGTCTCCCCGGGCCTAGTGGCCCATCAGGCGGTGCCCATCTCCGTTTCTGTAGCTTTTTGGGCCTGGGGTGCTAATTACTAGCGTGTGTCCAGGCTGAGTGGCTAGCCCAACGCTAGTATTATATTAAAAAGATAAATATACCAAACAAAATATATTTTCATTGAATAGTTTTCTTTCTTAAATAGGAAACCAACTACAATCGTTTTAATAAGAAATTTAAGATTGAGAATAACTGAGCATATAAATAACATGTCATTAAAAAATTAATGAAAATACTCACTCAGGATCAATCTCTTTAATTGTTATTACTTCTTGAGTGCTTTCAACCATATCATGAGTAAACATTGCATGAAAGTATGGAATAGTTCCGGCAAGAATAATTCTATGAGCATAAAAGCATTGATCTTCAACCTGGAAATAGTATAATTTTATACACTGTTTGCATTCTTTTAAACAAACCAGGGGTGCAGAAAATGTTTCAGGGACCAGAATTTCCCCAGAACACAATTTGTTTTCTCCAAAATTTCCCCCAAAATGAGATTTCATTAAACAAAGTTTTTCAATAACTGAACTTCTTTCAGGTTTAATAATTTTCTCGTACTACATAAATTTAAATTTTAATGATCTTAATAATCTTTGCTCAAAAGTGCCTCTATTCTCAAAATAAGAAAAATTGTCTATTTTTTCTCAAATTTGAGTTACCTGTAAATATCTCTTTAATTAACTCAACTTTGAAGTAATAAAGGACATCGATGGATGGGATTAAACAAGAACGCAATTTCTTGTAAAAATTACCCATCCTACCACGGATACGTTGCTTTTCTGCATACCAATTGAAAAGCAAAGAAAAGCAAACTTTCAGGTACTTAACTAGAAAAATTAGGTTTTTAGCGCAGATCCGTAGTTTTCACTTGATTTCCGTTGATATTGGAGGTTATGATGCAGTCACTACCCAAAATATTTGTCAGCTAATGATATGATTGGATTTTTTTAGTTTTCTTTCTATCTTGGGCAAAAATTTCCCCATAGATGCTTGAATTTCCCCCGAACCTCGTTCGGGCGTTTGGACATATTCTGCACCCCTGAGACAAACTACTTATGAGATAGTTATTAAAGAATTATAATATAATATTATCAGGAGTTCTGTAAAACTTGAACACGTCAAGGGTTCCGTGAAGGTGAAAAGGTTGGGAAACGCTGCTCTAGTGGAACATCGAGAAAAAACAGAACATCAAACTTTTAAAATAATTTCTTTTAAAGTAAACAAAACTTTAGCACCTTGGTGGTAACGGAATTACACACTACATTATTTCTTAAATTGAGTTAATAATGTAATTAAAAGAAATTAATTTTTAATTATAGTGCCATTTCTTTAATCAAATCAAATCAAATTTATTATACACATACAAAAAAAATACAAAGATATAAAGAAAAAATCATATCACCTGGGATCGCTGATCCATAAAGGTGAATATAGATAAATATAAAATCTACAGAAAAAAAAAATTCTTCTAAGAATATTCATTAAGGTAGTCAATTGGCAAAAAATAGTATATACCTTGCATATTTCAAGTGTTTTTCAGGATCTTAAACTTTGAACATGTGGATTTATTTGAATTACACTATTTTCAATATACCTGTTTAAACTCATCTTTCTAGATTTATTTAAGACTCCAAATTAAAAACTTTTCTAATATGATAACTTCATAGACGTAGCTACAAAACCCTAAAATTTGGTAAATTTCTGAGCAATTTAAAATTTTGAAGTCCATTTCCTGATTATCAAAGAATTGCCCTTTTAGTATTGTTTAGATCACGATGAAAATACCCTCCTACTTTACAATATACTACTTGAAAGTTTTCAAATTCTTCTAACTTTGAGACCCCAAAAAGTATTCAAGAAAATTTTTTAAAGTTCAGCTGTCTGTAATTTCACCTAGTTGATATCTTTACTGGTTCACTTCCGTTAAAGGTCCTGCTAAATACTACCTTGCTCTTTTGGTCACCAAAAAGTAGAAATATTGCTAAATAAATTCAAACTCATTGATTAAAATGTTTAGTTAGATCAGGGGTTTCCAACTGGCGGCCCGCCGGGTCATTTTGTGCGGCCCGCGAAGCTCTCTGAAAACCCTCTCAAAAGTAGCTTCAAAACACTTTTTAGCACACTAAAATTTTAATTTTTTTCGGGGGAGAACCCCCGACCCCCCATATACCTCTTAGATTATGGACTAGCTTAGATCCTTTTCTATTGTGTAAGAATTAAAAGTTTGAAGTTTCGAGAGGTCGTTTGTAAAACCTGAAATTCCCCCTGAGAGTAGCAAGAGAGTATGAAGGCTTTTATAACCATTATCATGAGGAGGGACAAATTGGAGTATCAAAAAATTAGGTAAAACAATCCTCTAAGGAAATTTACAAATATTTTCTTGAGGAAGACCTTTTCATTTAAGTAATATTCAGAATATTAAATATATTCAGTATTTCTACGAGTAGTAAAAAAATTCATATATCCTCTGGAATCGTCCCTCTTTTGCTGGAAAAGTTTCATCTTGAAGATTCTCACCCAAAAAATTTATCATCGTTAAAAAGGAGCCAGATTACTTTGCGGCCCGCCACTTGACTTGGGATTTCGATTGCGGCCCGCGAGTACTAAGAAGTTGGAAACCCCTGAGTTAGATCAATAAATGTTCATTTTATCAATAAAAATCTGAAAAATTTGAATATACGGCATTCATTAAAATCTGGTGATATTAACAGGATCTTTAACGGAATTGAACCTCTTTACCTTTAATTTGATGCTTACTTTATAGTTACAACACCAATTTGAGATTTCAACCCTCAAGTCCACTTTTTTATGGAATGGCCCAGTACAATGCTTAGTACAGCAACCCTAGATTCTAGTACGATGTTCTACATCTTCTTGTACCGCGAAGCATTTTGCCAAAAAGTCACCATGGCTCGTATTCTTAAATTATAGGTACCCAGGGCTGAGATTGGAGGGGGAAGCCGTGCCCAGAAATGTTTGGATTGTCCCTAGAAATATTTTTACTGTCCCCCCAAAAAAAATTTTGTTTCCACAAAAATTTTTAATTAAATTTTTAAAAATTTCTAAAATATCTTAAAATTTCTATAATGATGAACATTGTCGGAACACGCTGGTGCCCGGGTTTGTTTTCATTACAGCAGTTAGCTGGTGGTCGGGGAACTTATTCGGGGGATTTTCGAAGTACATTAGGGTGGTTCAAAAAAACTTTTTTTGAGCAAGAGTCCAGGCCACCCCTTAATTTTTTTAGACTTATCAACAGTATAGCGTAGAAAAAATTTTAGCTTCCTATTCAAATTCTAAGAGGGTGCTCAATGACCCTCAATATTTAACATTAGCGGGCCCATAGGGAATGTGACCAATAATTTACTATTCGAAATATTTTAAATTTTTCACATAATTCTTTGTTTGAAACTTGATTTTTCGTATTATATTAACATTATTATTATATCTTAATCGTTTTAATGCAATACAGCTTTATTTCTTTATTACTTCTACAATGATTGACAAGTTAGTGTGTAACACTAAAGCAAAACAAGAACTAAACCAAAACAATAATTCTAACTCATGAATCATTTCTGATAGAAGAATATTTAATTTTACAATATAATGTTTATTTTAATTAATTTGCTTTTATTTATTTATTTTAAATTCTGCATCTGGAAACAAAGAACTGTTTAATTACATTTTGCATAAATAGCTATTCCTAAGTAAAGAGAAACAAGTAAAAGTAATATTTTGAGAAGACTTAATTATATACAATGTAGGAGTTTTTTATTTGTAATTAAACTTTATTTTGATCTGTGTAAAGAAATTTCATAAGAAATTTGCTATGGCTTTGCCTTCAACTTGCTTTAGTAATAAGGTTTTTCTGATTGGCCTAAAAGCAGTAGATACATTAACTACATTGAAACAACTAGCTACCAAAAGAAAAGAGCTTCAAATGCTTTCCTTACCATTTGAAAAAATCTAAACTGGTAAGATTGTGACCGACAGTTATAGACCTCTAGAACTAAATGAAGAAACAAAGGTCAGATCACACTATTAAAATTCTCAAACATTACATGGAAACAGAAAAATCCTATATCCGATATTATTGCCAAGAACTGATAGAATTGAATTTGTTTTGGAATGACCACCATCAAAAATACATTGGCGAGCTCTAGGACCAATGCCTGATGGATGGCTAAACTCCAATATGCATGAAAAATATATTTATTCTGGAATCAGAAATATGTGTTTAATTTAACTGAGAGAGAAGAAAAGCAGATTTGTGCAATTTGGTGCTCTTTTGTACGCTTAAGTATGGGCACATATTGCAATTGAGGCACCTGCATTAGATTTTATGTTTTTAAAAGATATTGAAAAATTCAAATCAATTGACGAAGATATTGCGCTCACTGCAAGAAAGGTCGCGCCAAATGCAGTATCTGTTGGAGGAATTGGTTGGACTTTCTCTCTTTTCTTACATCTTATTCAAGAAAAACAAATAATTGTACAGCTATGCAAGCACTTAAGTGGAATGTTAGAAGTCAACCTGGAGTTTTGAAAGAAGATGGTTGCAACTATCAGACTTTGCAACCAAGAGAACAACAAAGCTCCAAGGATAATTTAAATATAGGAAAAAGTAATTTATTTTAAGACTATCTCCAGACCGATGGAATGAAAATGAAGACTTGACTATTGTAATGGAAAAGGAGGCTAAAAGGTGTGCAAGTAGTCTATGACTGACGAAAGAGAAAGTTGATAGAATATTTCAATAAACTTATCACCAATAAGGGGACATCCATAAATTACGTGGTGTTTTTTCCAAAATCTCGACTTGGGGAGATTTTTCCAAACCCCTCCCCCCTTTTGACCTCACATAATTTATGGATGTCCCCTAATGAAGATAAGCAATTATTGCTACAGGTTGTGGAAGCTAACAGAAAATGCATTCCATCAGAAACTACCAAGAAATCCATTTTAGACAGTATTGCGCAATAGTATAGTTTTGTTGTCAAGGGGCAAAAAATACCACAACTTTTACTTTATATATTGATTTATTATTATGTTAAGAGATAGTAAAATAAAAGTGCATACTTAATTTTGTAGTTTTTGGTTTTTAAAACAATTTATTGCAAAAATTGAAGTATAATTCACTAACTTAAAAAGCTCGAGGGGCTTGAGCACCCCCTTGCAGTTGAGATATGAAGTTGAAATTTTCCCAAAATATTACTGTCTACAAGTCTAAAAAATTTCGGGGGTGGCCCGGTTTATATTTGAAACTTTATTTTTTACCATGTATTGTTGAACCACCCTAAAGTACATATGAGATTAAACTTCTCTTATTATTAAACAAAACGAGTTCATTGATGTTAAAGTGGCTAAAGTGACTGTCTTTGAACAAAGATGACTTGGAACATTCACCAACTAGCATGCGTGGATCCAAGGGGAGCACTCTGGATAAAGTACCCCCTGCTTGGACCCCCAAAAAAAAGTTTTCAAAATGAGTTAAAACAACCTTTACAAGTCAAATTTCAAAGTATTTTCTGGGGAGGATCCCTATACCTCCCAGCACAAGGGGATCTAGCGAAATAATTTTAGAAAATCCTGGACATTTTGACATTGTTTTGTCAAAAGGTAAAAGTGATGGTTTGAAAATTGCCCCTCTTGGACTCAAAAAGGTTCTCAAAATGAGTTAAAACCCTACTTTTACTGGTCAAATTTCAAAATTTTTTGAGGGGGGAGAACCCCCATTCCCCCTTGCAGTACCACAAATAATAAAGGGATCTTATGTGATACTTTTTAGAAAATCCCTTTTTTTTCAAAAGGTGAAGGTGATGGTCCGGAGCCCCAATTTGGGTAGGTACCCGAAATTAGTGATATTTTGCCCTCTTCTATCAATCATCTACTTTGTTGAAAGGCGAGTTCCCCAAATATTTTTCTCCAATCTCAGCGCTGAATATACACAATGTTTTAGTAACACACTTTAAAAACACTAAATTAAATAACTCAGGCTCCAGTTCCAATGCCAGATTATTCGCCAGAGGAGCGTTAATAGCCAGTATCTAGCAACCTACATAATAGCGGACCTGGAAAAAGTGCCCAAACTTACGAACCTGGTTCGGGGGAAGCCCCTGCCAGCTCTATAGGAGCAATACATAAGGTATGGGTAAATTTTATTAGGTTTGGGGGAAGGTTACAACTTTTTCCAGGTCTGCATAATAGCACATCAAATACAGAAACTCGCCGATACAATAATACGGCGATCGGCGGAATAGTCCGGTAATAGAAACTTGAGCCATAAATTAAACAATACAATAAAAGCCAATTATATACAAACAAGTAAGAAAATAAACAATATAAGTAGTATAATATCTTTAAAAATTAGGAAATTTTAATGTATTTTTCATTTACCTTCAAAGTGACATCACATAATTTTCCAAGACGTTTGACGTCTTCAAAAATTGGAAAAGAATTGTTAGCCAAATCATTCTGTACGAATGTAATACTATCTTCAGTCGCCATATCAGAAAGGTAAACAAACTCACATTAAACCACTGAGCACTAAACCGAAAAATATTCCATTTATCATAACGGTTTTTACTATCTAACTACAAATTACGAAACAATTATTATTTTGAAAGAATTTAAATATCAGAATTCCACTCGTACACAATTACAAATGTAGCAGATAACTTTTTTTTTGTTTTGAATTGAATTGCAATTTTCAAAACAATCCTGAGTGGAGTCCATGGAACTAGAAAGATAGGTGGGAAGGGAACTGCCGTGCCGTAATAAACTTTGCCACTAGACGTTAAATCCAGGAACGCTTATTTTGTTAATGCCTCACTGCACATGCGCTGGGAGTTATATTTCCCAAGCAGTTCTTGGACGTCTTGCTTAACTTATTGCTACTCCATTAAAAAAGATGCATCAGATTTTCCTTCATTTGAAATTAAAGCTTCGATAATGTACCGAGATCGTCAGCATTTTTAAGTTTTTCTGGGGTTATTCAATAGTAATTGATTAGAATATTTGGAATTTATTTACAATAACTTGGAAAATCTTACGTAAGAATGGGTTTGACCCCCACTCATTCCTCAAGTAATAATAATATAATCTAATTATTTAATAAAAATAACTAAAATGAAATGCCTTCTGTGATACATTCCAATATTTTTATATTATCTCTTTATTAGTGATGGGCAAAATCGATAATTTTAGGTATCGAATACTTTGGTATCGAATACTTATAGGTATCGAATACTTTGGTATCGAATACTTATAGATATCGAGTACTTTTAGGTATCGAGTACTTTTTTTTCAATGTCGGGAAATGAACCTGAAGGGACAGTTTTTTTAGGGCCTATCCATAATCAGACTAATATTCAAAAAACTGAAAGCGATCCATCAAAAAGCCCCGTAGCTACGGTCCTGGAGGTGGATAGAGGCGAAGGATTTGGCGGGGGAAAAACCTAGCCGCGTCAAATTTCTCTCGCGGATGATAATGACTTGGGTTTGAGCGTTGCAAAATGAAAACGGAAACAGGCTGCGTTTGATCTACAGTAGGTATTATAAAGATTACTTCATTGAAAAATTTAAAACGAAATATGTCAATAAAGTATCGATACTTTTGTGGGTATCGAATACACTCGATACCTATAGGTATCGAGTACTTAAGTATTTGGTATCGATACCTGCCCATCACTACTCTTGAACGTGACGCTTTTCAGTTAATGTTTAGAGGCGGCTGTGTTCTTAACCACGCCTACTTGTAGGCGGAGAAGTGCTATAACGTCACAGTGATGTAAAATAGGGTTGTATTTTGCCATATTTAACACGTTATCGCTCTTTTAGCTCCTTTTTGTTTAAATATGTAGGAAATCAAGTTTAAATAAGTGATTCGAGTAAGATCGATCTTTTTTGATATAATTAAGTGATTGAGAAGAGTTTGGTTGTGCATGTGCTGTTTTTTAAAAAAGATAATTGAATATTCTGATAGTGGCTTCACCAACAAAGTTAAAATTAGTTTTTAATTTTTGTTTCTCATTAAAATCTTCATTAAATAAATATGCCGATGTTATTTAAAGAATAATAAATTTGAAATTTGCTCCCTCAATTATCTTCAAATTACAATTTCAATTGCAATTTCATTATTTCCAATTTTTTTTCGAATAATGGGGTAACAAAAAAGACCAATTTTATGAGTTTTAAATTATTTAACGATTTTTTATGTAATTTAAACGGTAATCCGAGTAAGTGACTGATGGATATGGAATTCAAAGGATATTAATGGATAATAAGGGGTTTATTAAGTTCTAGCTCTGCCCAAACAGGTGTTTCCGCAGCAAAACGACGCGTTTTTTGCGTTTTTGGCATAGTTAACGTTTCTTTTTTGATTTTTAGATGATAAATTCTTAAAGAGGACCTCAAAATTTACCCCTTCGTAAATTTTGGTAAAAATCTAAGCTTATTTAGGGTTTTTCTCGAGGAAAAAAAGCTGATATTTCAACTAAAAAAACATCAAGTCCAAAAAAACCCAAAAATGGGTATTTAATAATTAGTTAGAAAATTTTAAAATTTTTATTATTGCAATAGAGTAAAATGGTAAGCTTTTTCCAGAAATTCGGGTTACCAAGGAAATTTTTAAGTTATCCAGGAATTTTTAAACAAAATATTGTTTACTGGTTCTTATAAGATTCCACTGTATATTTTTGGCTACAAAAATGGAAGAAAAAAAAAAAAGAAAAAATATAAGCGGACCCCTTAGTGTTTTGTTTTACATCACTGTATTTCCCTCGACCAGTTGTTTAAGAATATATAAGGCATTGTGGGAGCTTCTTCATATTTAAGAAGTTTTCCGGAAAACCGGATCTGGGAGTCACTCCTAGAGTTTTTTAGTTTAAATTCTAAAGTTTTAGTATGGGAAGCTTCTTGAAATTCCCTTTTAAAGACTATGTATGGTTCCCCGACGGTATGCAGGGGGGGTTCATCAAGGATCCAATAATTTATTATTTTCAAGCAAAGTTCCTTATAGATCTGGAGCTATAATTTTATACCTGATTTTTAAATTGAATAAAAAACATTTTTTACAATATTTATTTCAGTACATGTGGTTTAATAAATGTATTGTTAATAGACTTTTTTTGTCAGACTTAATCAGAAAAAAGACTTAAGTTCTATTCTTTAAAAAACAATTTGTTTTTATAGTAGTTAATATAAACCTAATCCAGATATTAATAATTTAGTTATAATTAAGGTAGATTAAAATGGAAGTAGTTTTAAAGAATTGATAAGTTTGTAGATGATTGAATAATATTTGGTTAAAACATGGCTGACTTGGCTGTCTATCAATCCTTAAAATAAGCAAATCTTTGTCTTGGAACCCTAAATAAAACTTTTTTATGGGGCAAATTAAGCAGGATTAATTATAAAAAAATTTGAGTGTATCACTACAAGTTTCTTCCAATATTGTTTAATTAGTTATAACTATTTATGGTCTTGTGCTAAAGGGAGGCCCCTCAGTTCAATACATAACTTCTTATGATGATTGTAAAAAAACATTCAAAAGAAAATTAGTGTCAAATTTGACTTTGAAAGTTACATCCTTATTTAAGTAATGGATCGAAACAAAATTATTAAAAATTTAAAAACATAAAAAATGTTTTTGCCAATGTCTTATATGTATGTACAACCAGATATGTTCCAACAACTCACCCCTCCACAGAGATAATAATGTATCTGCACAATCAAAAAGACAGGCTTAGAAGTAATTTCATTTTATTATGAAATAAAATGTAACAGTTTAGCTGATGGTTGATAAAGAGTGCAAACACTAATACTATTGAATTATCAGCAACCTTCTGCAGTGAGTGTGTTGTGTGTGCAAAAAAATAAACTTCCTTTCACCATCACACAAAAAAGGGCCTGCAACCTGGCAGAGAACAGCTGCTTTAATTACACACTATCAATCACATTTAAATAATTTAAAGATGTAAATCAAATTATATAGCAAAATATTATTGAACATAAAAACATGTTTATAAAGCACATAAGGATTGTTACAGGTTAAAATAAAAATGTAAAAACATTTATTATACAAATAAGATTTTAAATAACACATGATATTCAGCAGATAATAAAACAGAAAAATTGAAATCACTTAATTAATACAGTATAATGTAGTTTTAAATGCAGGAACCTGTTCAACACTTCTATAGAATATGTCATGCTTTATAACACATTAAAATATTTTAATATTTACCTTAAAAACCCAGAGAAACTAAGTTAAAAAGGCAAAATTTATAGACATACTTTGGGTTTCTACTAGTATGTATGTCATTATACAAATAAAAATCAAAATTACAAATATGATATAATAATTTTCAATTTAGGGTAAAATAAGATTTTGATAATCTTGATGGATTTTTGCATGGAATCTACTGTAAAAGAATGTATCAGCTAAAACCCTTACTTAGTAAAATGATGCATGCAAAGTTAAGGTACACAATAATCATTTGACATGGGTATAAAAATTATAAATAAGGTTTCATACAGCCAGCAAAGCTTTTTAGATTATGTATAATTGCTAGAAGCAGCTCCAAGGAGGGAACACTTTTTGAGTTCGCTAAAATTCAAGTATTTTTTAGGGGAGAAAGGGTTCTATTCATGGTGTACCAAGGGGTAAGGAAGGGGTTATAGAAGAAGTTTGAATATCCAAAAATGAGTTCAAACTATATTTTAGTGAAATCGCTAAGCATTTTCTGTAAGGGGACCTACCTAGGACACTTGGATTGATTTCCTTGAGCATTTATGAGACTCCCAGCATCATCAACCAAGAAACATTTCAAATTGATGCCACATCACATGAAGTGGTCACCAAAGAAAAATATTTTTTAGTCTTGTGAGATGCACTTTCAAGTCTTCTTTGATGTTCTGCTATTTTCACAATTATTTCATTGTTTTCTGCTTTTCTTCATGAGTGAAATCATCTAAAGTAAATACACAATAATTTCAATAAAAACATGGTCAATTATTACTTTTATTTTTCAAGCACCAAGTCACTTTATGATTGAGTAGGCAATTAAGAGGGATTAGAGGACTCCCTTATAATGCAAAAACACTACACACAGAAATTGGGCCGGTGGTTTAACAGATATTTACTTTTTACTAGCTGATTTAACCGGCCTTGCACAATTGGAGTTCATTAATTTTTGAAAGTATTATCAGGTTGAATATTTTTTTTCTGTGTTCAGCTAGTATTCCCTTTACTATCCAGTTCAACATCATTATGGTTCCTACTGTATGAACCGAAGGTTTTTCATGTCATCTCATTTCTGCAATTTTATATTTGCATAATGTGATTCCTAATTGCTGGTAAAATAACTATAAAAAAGAGTACTCAGATTTGCAACTTAAAAAAATTTCCCCCAATTCACACCAATGTTTTCTATTTGTAAAAAAATCACTATTTCTAAAAACACTTAATTTTCTATTGCATGGTAAAATTTCCCTCTTTACAAAATTTACACTATTCTCAAATTAAAAATGCTCAAATTCAAAAGAGAAAAATTTACCCAATAATACACCAAGATGTTATAAAACATACAGTAAGCACAATGATAAAACCATGAATCTGCAAATTTTTAAAGTTTAAGTTGATATATATTCAACTATAAGAGCTTTTTAAAAGACTAAAAACTAATACTTTTTTGAGGGACCCATTGGGGTATCCAGGAACCAAAACAGTGGCCCGAATCAAAGGAATGAAAATTAACAAGAACACAGTAACTTTAAAATTTAGTAGTTATATTTTTGAAGATTCTTGGTTTAGTCTTTACGCCCAAGATATAATCAGACTAAATAAATTAATATTTATCAAAACAATTATTTTCAAATATGGAGAACATGGGTAAAATAAGAGTATTTCACTTAGATTGAAAGTGATGGCCACTCTGCCAGTGAAAATGTATTACATAATAAATCTCAAAGAATGAAAATCTTGAAGAAAACAATCCTAAATGCAAGAAAAAAAGCACCAAAACAAAAAAAATGCACATTACCAACTGTTTGGCATTGCACTAAATCTCCAGTGGAAACCTTTGCATGTGCACAAAAAAAAGTATTGCAAATTATATCAAATAACCATTAACTGATAACTGCTTACTTTTTAAAACTCACATTTTTTGAAAATAAAATTTGCATCTAGAGATGCATGCACCCTTTTCTCAGGGTTAATGCACGAAGGGTGTGTGCTATTACCGAGGAAACCTAGACTCTCTAGGATGGTCACGAATCACGATAGTATCAGGAAGATGCTTTTTAACGAATATAGTTTTGCCTTCAGTTCTGAAAGTCCTCTACCCAAACTTAGTATGACTGCCGACCTCAGGCTCCTCTGTAACAGCTTCAACTTTCAATAGATGTCATGTCATAGAATCTTTCTTCAAAAGTATGGAGAGGCGTGGTATAGGCCAGAAGATCCGAAACCCTCATCGATTGCACCTTTATCGAAGGAGTGAACATGGCGCCTGCTATAGAGATGTTCAGGCTCTCTGCCAGTTACAACGACCACTGCTGGTGGGACTCATGAGGACCCTGTGGTTCACCCTCCTATAATGGGTTTGCCTCCATCCAACGCTGCCTTGATGTAATTTTGCAGCCAGGCCTCCTTTTCTTCTTGCGAGAGACCCACAAGTATCAAGGAGATCAATTGTGCTCTCTTTCATTAGCATGCTGAACAGCCCACTTCATCCATTACCTGGAAAGGAAAAAGGAAAATTGTATAATATTGTCAACTTATTAAAACAAAATTTTTCTACAGAACTGGTTTTCATATAGATTATTTTCAATAGACTCCATTAAAACCCTTCAGTACTTTTCCATTATACCGACGCAAATCTCGCCAAGCAGACTTTTTGGCGACAGCTTAGTTGCCGGAACAAATCACACGAAGAAAAGGTGAAAACGAAACGAAAAGAGGCAAAAGGTTACCAGCAGCAATATTCCGATTGGAGTAGGTTGCATCATTATTGGCGACTATATCGCCTGCACCGGTGTAATGGCAAAGTAACAACCTTCTTTAAAAAAGATAAAATCTTTAAAAGTTAGGTTAAACCATTCTTTATCTTTGTACTTAAGGGAAGAGTCTCTTTTTGTGAAGGGTTCTTTTCGAAAGATTAGAATTTTGGGGATGGGGTTTAAATGGATTTGGTCCCATTTTATTTCTAAATGATCCCCTGAAAGATTAGTGCTGTATTGCACAAAAGGGGAAAATTAAATTAGAATAAGTACAACAAGTACTTGAAAAACAAAAGGGCGTGAACTTAAGAGTTACTGAAGATGAAACCTTGAAATATCTTGTCAGTTGATAGCAAAGAAATCTGAGAATAAGCAGAATGGACATTAAGTAAGGAGTACTTTCGAGTATAGAAACAATTTCAAGGGGAAAAATATTTTCTCGAGATACATTAAAGGTATTAAAAAAGAGTGAATAAACACCACGAGACTGGTTCTATTTTAAATACGATATATTAAACATGAATTAGATTACAGCAGCCTGGCTAGTTCCTTCTCATTAACAATCCACTAAAACAGTCTTACTTGAGTCTACAGGTCTTGAAAGATGTAGTACAGGACACAGCATAATAATGTGGGTTCATAATACAGCAGTTAATTTTTTAAACAATAAGGCTTGAATAAATACAAATTATATTTTTATCTTTAAGTAAAAGAATAGCGTTCTTTCAATAGCAAAATAATGAATATTGTCATATTTATCTTTAGAATCACTAGCCTTCAAAATCCATTCGTCCTTTCAGTTCATCTCATTCAGCTGCACGTTCTCAATCACAGAGTACTAGAACAGAGAGTCCGTCGCCATAGGCGCTAATGGAAATCGAAACGTTGGATGGGTTGGGTGGCGCTGCGATCGCATAACGTCACGAGAGGCGGGATGGAAAAGCCTGATTGGTTGAGAAAAACTTTTTCCTTCTCCTTCGAAATGGAAGATTGCGTGACAGCCAATCACAGGTTTGATCTCTCTGTCAATCATTTATAGTTCCTCGTGGCGCCCTCAAACCCATACAACTTTTGAATATATCGTGTTGGACCCTCTGTTAGGATTTTTCTCTGTGTTCTCAATAAAGTAAAATAAAAAGAAGGATTAAATTTAATGTCAATAAATACAAGTCACAGATTCTGCAGGTATTAAAGATAATGAGGGCAGTGGCGTAGCCAGGATTTTCCTATGGGGGGGGTCCAGTGCGAAAAATTTACCATTGGATATCAAAAAGTTTCTACAATTAGTGAAATAAAGTTATAATTTCCACATTACGTTTAATTTTTTCTCTTTGTTAATTAATATAGTTAATCATTTATTAATAATTAGTGGAATAATTAAGAATAAGCATTACTACTTCGCGATTGAAAGTTATGATCCACATAATTTTTCATTAAGTACAGAGACCGTCAAAAAACAGATTAAGAGTATTCAGTGGGGTTTGGGGGTCCACCCCCAGAAAATTTTTGGAAATTTGAATTTTAAAAGGAGTTTTTTACTTCATTTATGAGGTAATAACCTAGGAACACCGCTCCTTGTAAGCTAGATAATTTTTAAAGGAAAAAATAGCAAATCGGACGTTTCTGAGGCAGTAGTTGATCCAGGGTTCGGTTTAGGGGGGCTAAGAATTTTGAAAATCAAATTGAATCTTCTCAACAAATATAATATTAAAAAGGTTGAAAATAATCGTGTTCGAATTACCTTAGGGGGGGTTTGGGGGACCTCCCCCAGAAAATTTTTGGAAATTCAAGTCTAAAAAGCAGGTTTTCAACTCGTTTCGGTACACCTAATCTGAATTTCGAACATTATATTTTCAGGAATTTATTATTTGCTAGGAGTTTTGTATTTTGACGAACTCATCATAAAAAAAGTTGTTTATAATAAAGTCCCAAGGGGGGTCAGGGGGTACTCCCCCAAAATATGTTTGGAAATGTGACCCTAAAAACAGGGTTTGGTTTACTCTTTTAGTATAGTAATTAGTATACAGTAACGGACCCTTTATCCGGGAACCCAAAATCCGGACGGACCCGAAATCCGGCTCGCGTTTAGAATTTGTTTTTTTTTTATATTTTGAAGAATTTTTAGTGAGTAAATGCTGTTACGACGCGCAATGGTTGCGCGCGCCTTTTACGACATCGTCTTGGTGCGGAATGGGACGATTCGGCGGGGGCCGACGCGGCCGAATCGTATCGTCCCCGCGCTTAAACGGCCGTTCCAAAATCGGCTGCTGCCTCGCAATCGGTTCTTGCCGCGACGATCCACGTGCTTTGCCGGAAGTTTTTTTGCTAGATCCGTTACGATTGGATGCGCCGCACCTTTTGTGACATCGTCTCGGTGCGGAATGGGACGATTCGACGCGGCCGAATCGTATCGTCCCCGCGCTTACGACTGTTCCAAAATCGGCTGCTGCCTCGCTATCGGTTCTTGCCCACGTGCTTTGCCGGAAGTTTTTTTGCTGGATCCGTTACGATTGGAACGGACTATGTCGTTTCAGCGGGTATTTTCGTTTCACTAAAGCAGCTGCGTCTTTAACGGCGTTTTTTCCGGAACGGACCCAAAATCCGGAAAATTCCGAAGTCCGGGATGATGTCGGCCCCGAGCTTGCCGGATAAAGGGTCCGTTACTGTATTACTCTTTTGGTTATAGAGACACCGGGGGTTCCCCCGGAAAATTTTAGATTTTACATGCAAAATAGGTGGTTTTTAGACACTTTTAAGGGACATACACGCCCTCTTTTGAGTAGGCACTGGAATATTTAACGCCTAAAAAAGGGTTCAAAAATTTTGGGTCGGGCCCATGGGGGGGGTCCGGACCCGGGGACCCCCCCCTTCGCTACGCCCCTGAATGAGGGTACCCTGTACTAAAATATTTTTTAGTAAATTCTAGGCAATATAGTAAGAATTACTTACTAAGCATAAAGAACTCTTAATGAAATATTTACTCGTAATTTTATAACATATATAATCATTGCAATTGAATTAACTATACTGCTGGTGCTGACTCTTTAATTTAAAATTTACTTAACATTTTTCAAATTTGATTTTAATTCACAAGTTTAAAAAACTTTTCTCTAATTTTTATAACTTAGAGGAGAATATTCGGAAAATATCTCAAGTGTGAGTAATTTGAAGGTCAACAATTAATATTCTACTGTAGCTTTTACGTATTATTTCTTCTGTAAACAAAGGGGTACTATTACAGGGTGGCTACAGAAACTGAGAAAAAATTTCTCTGACTATAATTTTAAAATTTCCCTTCTACATATCTGAAGGATATTTGTAAACTCACAACTCTCAAGCGTCACCTCCAACCGTGGACCGATTATTAATTCGATATTTTTTAATTTTTCCCCCGATTTTTCTTAAAACTAAGCACTAGGCCACACTAGCAGTCAGAGTTTTCAGTGTAAAATGAAAGGAAAATAAGAGTGGAATTTCAGTTTTGCAAATCGAATTGTCAGATTTTAATTTTGCTAAGCAAATTAGCGGATTTCCGCCAATTGGCAGAAGAATCACATGCATGATATTAGTAATTCCAAGTAAAATTGGAGGGTGTGGGGGTCCTCAACCAAGGGCGGGACTAGACCAAATTTTCGGGGGAGGCCATATCGGAAGGCATGTTGCTTTCCAAATTTTTAGAGCCCACATAAATTTTTTTCTATTTTAACATCGCAAAGAGTGCTTTTAAGCAGATAATATTTAGACATGCCGCCAAGTTTTTGAGAAAGAAAAAAAACGAAACAAAAAACCGGACAAAGTAATTTTCGAAGGCCATAACCAGACATTTGTTTGAGAGGTGTTTTGGTTCCAAATTTATTTCGAAGGTATTTTCTGATTATATGATAAATTAAATATGAAACTTTGTATAAGTATGAAAACGAAAAGGTTATTTCATGTAATATCTCTAAAACAAAAGGGGGTCTGGGGGGTTCTCCCACAGAAAATTTTTTTAAATTTGGCTTAAAATAATAGCCTTTGATAACACCTAAAGAGGATCACTTACTGTACTCTTTAGAATTTCCAAGAGAAAAGAAGTACTATCATGATAATTTCGGAAGGAGGTGAAGTCCTCCATCCCCCTTGGATTTGGCTCTGCTCTTTTGAGTACAGTTCACAAGGACCAGACTTTATTTTCAGTGGAGAGGTTGATTCAACATTATTTGACTTCTAAGGTACCCCCAAGTACATTTATACATAATGCAGGGCTCACACTCACTTTAAAATATTTGTATCAATTTTTGTATCAGATAAAACCAAGTTTTGTATCACAAAAAATGTCTTTTGTATCAGATAAAACCAAGTTTTGTATCACAAAAGATGTCTTTTGTATCAGGTAAAACCAAGTTTTGTATCACAAAAATTGCCTTTTGTAGCAGGTAAAACCAAGTTTTGTAGCATAAAAAATGTCTATTGTAGCAATTCGATTGCAGGGAAGCTTTTGTAATTTACCCTTCATTACAATTTAAACTTTCATCAGTAAAACTTTTCGTACGACATGAAAACCATTATTTTTATTACGACATATAATGTTTGTATAGATTTAATTCATAAATAACTTAACTCTCTATTAAATAACTTAAACCTCTATTAATTTATCAGCTCTTATCCAATTTTTACACCTTATCAATTTTTATTTACTTGAGGTTATTAGGTCTAGTGATAATTCACCTCCTAAGTAATTAGTTCTGCCCATAGTAAACACTGGCATATATAGAAATTTATTTCTCTCGGGAGGGGCCCAAAATTGTTCCCCAGCCTTTCTCATGTGTATTTAATTTTTTTTTCAGTATATTCTTAGGCAAAATTTGCAACTTCAAGAACTTAATATTAAAAAGTTATGATGTATTAAGTTGCAAAAAGGGGGGTCTGGGGGGTCCTCCCCCAAAAATATTTTGGAAATTACTCTAAAAACCAGGTTTTTAACTAGTTTTGGTACCCCTAGTTAGAATTTTGGAAAAAATTTTCCGGTAAAATTTGATGAATTTAATGAAAAAGTTATAAATAATATAGTTTTAAGTACAGAAGGGGATATATGGGGGTCATCCCCCAGAAAAATTTTGGAGATTAGATCCTATTGTGTATTCATTGTAATTACTTATTAGTAAGACAGTTTTCGTTTTAGATGACACATTCTTTTATTATCAAACACAACACACAAGAAGTCTGAAGAAGTGAAAGTAGAAGTGTATATCACAGTGATGCCACAATCAACAAATAATCATATATATACAGATACATAACAGTCTCCCCTACTAAATTAAAGCTTAATGATAATATTAATATTCATGAAAGTAATTTAACTATATACTTAATAGTTTATTGGTGTTTAGGATTACTGTTGCTAATTTACTATAGTGGTGTTAGATTATTCTTAAGTTAAATTATACAAATACTTCTTTTTTTTTTTAAAGTTAAGTCAGAGGTTTAGCCGTTTAACTGGTTTCCTTACTCTACTGGAACGTCTGATCACAGGTTGCTGGTTGGATTGGCTCTTAGTCACTGGGGTTGTAGGAGTAACTACAGAGGATGACACATTAGGTGTTTGAGGGGTCTGGCTTAGCTGAGGTGATGTTGTAGAACCTAAGTTGATGTTATCACTCGGTGATGTAGGCTCTGGTAAGAATACATTTGGTTGATCATCAAATGTAACTCTTTTCTTTTGGAGAGTAAAGCCGCTTTTTGCAGGGGGTAGCTGTTTATCAACTTGACATGGACGGAGCTGGTCGAAGTGTCGCTTCAAAGTGTATCCATCATCCAATTGAACTAGGTAGTGAACTCGTCCTAGGCGTCTAGTGATGGTGCCATATTTCCATTTCACAGGATTGATGTAGTTCCTTGATTGTACTCTTTGTCCAACATGGTATACTTTGTTAAATAGAGGTTGTGGTGTTATCAGCTGAGATCTTGCTTGTGGTTTCAGGAGATCCAATTTTGTTCGTAAATTGTAACCAAATAAAAGTTCAGCAGGTGTTTTCCCACAAACTAAAGGTGTAGCTCTGTAACGAAATAACAGTTCACACAGTTTCTCGTGTAAGTTACCTGGTTGAAATTGCATACATTTGAGTTTATGCTTGAGAGTCTGGCAGTATCTCTCGGCCTGGCCATTTGTCGATGGGTGACCAGGTGCAATCCATCTTTGTCGTATTCCGTTGCGGGCACAGAAGTCTGTAAATTCTTTTGACTTGAATAAGGAAGCATTGTCGCTGACAAGGAGTTCTGGCAATCCTTGACGACTAAAGATCTCTCGAAGATAATGTATAGTAGAAGCAGTTGTTGGGCTTTTCTTTATAGGATAAATTTCAGGCCACTTTGACTTGGCATCAACCACGAGGAGAAAATGGTGGTTCATAAACGGTCCAGCATAGTCTATGTGTACTCTTTGCCAATTTCTGGTTGGAGGTTCCCAGTTGTGTGTAGGAGCTTTTGATGGGTCATTCTTGATGTCAGAGCATTCTTTACAACTTTTTACTATTGCTTCTATATCTTTGTCGATGTTCTTCCAGTAGCAGTAGATTCTGGATAATGCTTTCATTTTAACAATTCCTACATGAGTGGAATGAAGTTCTTGTAATATAGCTGGTCGTAGAGTTTGAGGTATGATGACTCTGTTTCCTCGAAGTAATATTCCTTCATGTAAGGAAAGTTCTGGATTGCATGTGTTTCCGTTTAAAACATCAGTCTTCATCTGTGTTAGTTCTGGGTCTTTGTCAGTTTCTTTCTTGATATCTTCTGCAGTAATGGTAGGAGTCAGAATTTGATTAATTATGGTCTCTTGGTATATGTGTTCATCATCTACTAGGTGTATGTCATGTTGATTCAAGGGTAGAGGACTTCTTGACAGGTAATCAGCATTTGTATGTTCCTCTGATCTTCGTTGAACAATTGTGTAATCGAATCCCGATAGAAAATGGGCATACCGAAGCATTCTGGCAGTAGTCATAGCTGGTAATTTCTTCTCTGGGTGCAATATGGTCATCATTGGTTTGTTGTCGACAATAAGGGTAAATTTTCGACCAAATAAGAAATCGTAGAATCTTTTGCACGACCAATAAACAGCAGTTGATTCTCTGTCTAGCTGACTGTAATTTTTTTCAGCGTCTGTTAATGATCTTGAGACAAAGGCAATAGGTCTTTCTGTTCCATCAGGCATGGTGTGTGACAATACTCCAGAAAGTCCATAGGGGCTAGCGTCTGTGGCTAGTGTCACTGGTAGGTGTGGTGTGAATGGTACAAGGACTTGATCACTGGCAATTTCTGTTTTAGCTTTGATCCATGCAGCCTCACAGCGAGCAGTCCAATAAAAAGTTGAGTCTTTTCGAAGCAATTCGTTCAATGGAGCAAGTAATGTTGATGAATCTTTAATGAATTTAGAGTAGTAGTTTATCAATCCCAAAAACTGTCGTATTTCGTCCACATTTTTCGGTCTGGGAGCATTTTGAATTGCTTTAACTTTTTCAGGTGATTTACTAAGTCCTTCTGTACTAATAACATGACCTAAATATTCAACTTTTCTTTCAAAGAATTTGCACTTGTTAATGTTAAGATGTAAATTGAAGCTTCTTAATTTAATTAAAACTTTTTCTAGTCTTGCTACACATTCTTCTAATGTTGAACCTTGTACTATTATATCATCAAAATAAGCAGCAACGCCATCTAAATCTTGTATGAATTGATCGATGAATGAATGGAAAATGTTTGGTGCAGTTTTAATTCCGAAAAACAATCTTTTTGCCAAATATGTACCTTTATGAGTAGATATTGTCTGAATTCTTGAGCTTTCTTCGTCAACTTCTAAATGCAAATAGGCTTTATGAATGTCCAATGTACAAAAATATGATCCACCTCTCATTTTGTTGAAAATATCTTCAATTTTAGGAATTGGATACCTTGCATCATGTAGCTGTTGGTTTACTGTGACTTTGTAGTCAGCACAGATTCTTACATTTCCATTTGACTTTGGAACAACAACGAGAGGAGTTCCCCATTCTGAGTTTTCTGTCTTTTCAATAATTCCTTGTGATTCTAAGGCATCTAGTTCTTGGTCAACCTTTTCTTTGAGAGCGTATGGAACTGTTCTAGGCTTAATGTATACAGGTTTCGCATTTTCTTTTAACTTTAGTGAACATTTAAATTTTGGTACACTGCCTACCTTTTGTTCAAAAACGTCAGCAAATTTTCTTTTAATGCTTGTGATTGACTTTTCAACATCTAGAGTGGAAATCTGTTGTATGTCATCAGTGTTTGTCTTTAATAGGTCAATGTGCAGGTTCCTGATCCAGTCTCTTCCTAGGATAGCGTCTTTTTCTAAGTGAACCAAGTAAAGGTTTTCAATGGTAGTGTTGTCTTTGTAGGATACTTTCAGTTTCACAAATCCAATTGGTGTAAAAACATTTCCAGTAAAACTCCTGAACTTAATGCTCGTTTCTTGAATAGGTGCTTTAATGTTTAACTTTTTGTATTCATTGATGTTCATGATGCTCACTCTGCTACCTGTGTCACATTCAAAACAAACTTGTTTTCCCTGGATTTCTACTTTAGCTAAAATTTTGTCATCATTGTTAGAGTGATTCGTAGATACATCCAAAATTTGTGCTATTTGAAAGTCTTCAGTGTCATTTTCAACATATCTTACATTATTTTCTATGTTGTTTTTGTTTTTCTTTATTGTTGTTATGCATACTTTAGCTATGTGTCCTGATTTATTGCAACTGTTACACTTTAGTTTCTGTTTGATTCTGCAATCTTTAGTTATGTGGTTACTTTTACCGCAATGTAAACAAATACCTTCTAATCCTAGTTTACTTAAAGCATTTGAATAGCGATTTTGACTTACTGATCTTGGTCTTGAGGATTGGTTCTTTGAACTGTACCTTGCTTGATCCTTGTTTGGATGTTTTGTAATTTTATTGATGTAATCTGTAGATTTGTAAACTTCTCTGTTTTCAATTTTTGATGCTTCAATGGATAAGGCAATCTCTAAAGTGTCGTGGAATGTGAGATCCGCTTGTTGTAGAATTCTTTCCCGAATGTCTGAATCACGCAGTCCTCTGATGAATTGTGCTCTTAGGAGAAGGTCCATCACAGATTTTGAGCAGTTCGTATCATTGCAGGCTGATTTGAAGTTCGCAGTTTTCATTAGTTCTTTTAGTGCAGCAACATAACTGTTGATGTTTTCACCCATGTGTTGAGTTCTGCACAGAAACTTGTGTTGTTCTGTTAAAATGTTGACACGTTTACACAAATGTCCCTTGAGAAGCAATTGTAGTTCATCGTACGTTTTGGTTGATGGTAGATCCGGTGCGGTGATGTTCGTCAGCAAGTGGTAATACTTTGAACCAAGACAGTTTATTAGTATCATTTTCTTAGCGTTCATAACTTCTGGCGTCGTACCAGTCAGTCCTTTAATTTCAAAAAAGTTCTCTAATCGTTGTGTGTATTCTTCGAACGTTTCATTTTCCTCTTCAAATGATTCGAAACTTAAGTTTTGGTTCTGTAGCACGCTTCTTGTAGGTCCCGTAGTCGGCTGTGTTGATTCCGTAGCGGTTGATAATTTCCCGATCAGTGTGTTCAGTGTCGTGATGAGATCGTTCATCGTAGCCATTTTTGTAGTTTGTCTGCTTTATCGTCGTCGCCAAATTATTGTGTATTCATTGTAATTACTTATTAGTAAGACAGTTTTCGTTTTAGATGACACATTCTTTTATTATCAAACACAACACACAAGAAGTCTGAAGAAGTGAAAGTAGAAGTGTATATCACAGTGATGCCACAATCAACAAATAATCATATATATACAGATACATAACAGATCCTAAAAACAGGATTTCAACTTGGTTTTGATACACTTTCCGAATTTCAGACATACATTCTCAGGTAGGATTTTGAACTTATTCTAAAAAAGTTTTGAATAATAAAATTATTAGCACTCTAAAGGGGGGTTAGGGGGGTCCTCCCCCAGAAAATTTTTCAAAATTTGACCCTAAAAAACAGGGTTTTAACTAGTTTCGGGGGGGCCAGGGCCCCTTCGCCCCCACTTATATACCCCACTGAGAGTAAAGTTGTTTTTTCTACAATCAGGGGTGGAAAATCCAAAATTGATTTTTGTATCAGCTTTAGGGCAGTTTTGTATCAGGTCAAAATGCATTTTTGTATCAGCTTTTAGTGGTTTTGTATCAAGGCAAATTTCATTTCCGTATCAGTTTACAGTATTCCAGGAGTTTTCAAGAAGTGTTTTTTAAAAAATTCAAGGAGTACTTTTTTTACATAACTTAAGAAAGACAAATTTTTTACACGGCTTCAAACACACACTGCATTCCTGAATCAGTTTTTAAAATCACTTTAAAAGTCAAAATGCAACTAAAATCAAATAAAAATAAAGGAAATTAGTTAATAGAATAATTATTTAAGTAAAAATTAAATTGCAAAAACGATATTGTCAAAAACTTTAAGTTAAATAGAAAAAAGTAAGAAATTATTTTTGAAGGTATTTTTAGAATCTTATGAATCAGATCAGATACCTAAAACAGGTAATAATCTAACAAGATTTAAAAAAACACTGTATTACCAACTTATTAAGTTGCTATAAAGCGACCGTTCATTATAATTTACAACTTTGAAAAAGAAAATCCTCTTAAGTTGAAAAAAATAGAGAAAAAATCATATTAGACTTATCAGGCTGGTCTGACCCAAGTAAATTTTTTTCTGCATCGCAACAACGTCCGTAAGTCTGTTGGAAAAGCAGTCCCGGAAAAAAACGGAACTGTCGCGAAAAGTAGCTATTTTCCCGATTTCCGGAACACCGGACTTGTTGGATTCTGACCACGGTAAAGTTGTTTTTTCTACTTCGCAATAATAACGCAAGAAGAAGCCAACTTGAATCAGCACCCGCGGCCATCCAAGCAAGTCGCGGGAAGAACGGAACACTCCGAAAAATTGCTATTTTTCCGACTTCCGGAACACCGGACTTGTGGGCTTCTAAACACGGTAAAGTTGTTTTTTTTACTTCGCAATAATGACGCAAGAAGAAGCCAACTTGAATCGGCACCCAAAGCCGTCCATGAAAGTCGCGGGAAGAACGGAACATTCCGAAAAAAAAGCGAAACTTTCGGGAAAAATTGCGATTTCCGACTTTTCAACGCACTAAACACTGCGGATTGAAACCTATTTTATAGGGGAAGTAAATTTATAGAAGAAATATTCAGGTTGAAAATCAAAGAGTTTTTAAGGAGTACAACCCAAATTCAAGGAGTTTCCATAGTGCTTGAAAATGAAATTAATTTTCAAGGAGCGTACGAACCAGGGATGTGATTGACCAAAAAGCAAAAAAGAGGAAATTCCAAATTATGTTCTTACTTTTTTGGTGTTTAATTTTAAGATTTCATTTAACATATAAAAAGTGGTTAATTATAGAGATCCAAGTACAAAGAGGGTCTGGGGATCCCCTCCCAGAATTTTTTTTTTGAAATTCGACTCTTAAAAACAATATATTAATTTGTTTTGGACAGCTAGTCCGATTTTTTGGGGAATTGGGTCCCCTACCATCCCCCTTGATATCATATCTGAAACCGGTTATAATCTAACAAGATTTTTTAAAAACACTGCAATTTTATCTTATCTAACTTCAAAGTGATCTATCAGTAAAAATTTACAACTAGGGAAATCCTTAAGAAAAATTAGTTGAAAACACTCACTGAAATCGATAAAAACGCGATCTGAAAGGTATCACTACACTTATTAGGCTCCTTTGACTACGCTTAAGTTTTTTCTGCATTACAATCACAATGTGAAATGATACCAGCTTCAACTAGGCGCCGGAAAAACGGTTCTTACGCGAAAAATCGCTATTTTTCGACTTTTCCCGTAGAATGTGATCCTAAGGGCTCAGACACATTCGGCGGTTTTCCGCCGCGACGGCTTTTTGCCGCTGCCGCGTGTTTCGTTCACACTGGGCCAAATAAAAGCGGCAAATATTGGCCGCAATTATTTTGCATCACCTGTCAGTCGACACTTGGTCTTGTTTGAGGTCGGATGCCTTTTGTTAATAGTTATAATATAGTTGTTAATAGTTATAAATAGAAACGTTTTTGATTTATTTGGTGCATCCTGTTAATCGAGGTTTTTTTGGGATTTCACCCATTTCTCCTCAATTTAAGATATACGATGAATATTTTAAAAATAATGTTAAAAGACCATCCTTGTACAAAATAAACAGGAAAGTATCGAAAATGAATAAAAGTTCACATTTTTCCACAATTTTGTATCTGGTATACAGGGTGATTCTGAAATGGTGCGACAAACTGGGTAGGGTAGGTACAGTACATCAAGACGAACAAGAAATGGTATAGAAAGGGGGGTCGCAGTTACACCGTTAAAGAGCTAGGACCTAATGTAGTGCGAGAGCGTTACAAAAGGACGTTTTGCCAAGGCCCGTTTAACGAAAAAAACATAATTAAATGAAAAAATTTATTGCATGAGGTACAACAGTATCCGTACTACTTACACCATAAATTTGTTAGAAATTGGACCTCTTGCTAAACCGTGGGGTGAGTTTTAAAACGCGCAGTATTAATCTTCTAGCCAAAGAATGGAGTTCCCTTAATGGTATTTAGAAAAAAGATGATCGGGGAAGGAATTTTCAATGATCATTCATTGATCATTGAAACTGTATGATCATTGAAAATTCCTTTCCCGATCATCATTTTTTTAAATACCATTACACTAATTTAAAGGAAGGAACTCCATTCTTTGGCTAAAAGATTAATATTGCATGTTTTAAAACTCACTCTACGGTTTAGCAAGTGAAGTGGTCCAATTTCTATCAAATTTATGATGTAAGTAATACGGATACTGCTATACCTCATGCAATAAATTTTTTCATTTAATTATGTTTTTTTTTTCGTTAAACGGGCCTTGGCAAAACGTCCTTTTGTAACGCTCTCGCACTACATTAGGTCCTAGCTCTTTAACGGTGTAACTGCGCGACCCCCTTTCTATACCATTTCTTGTTCGTCTACCTACCCTACCCAGTTTGTCGCACCATTTCAGAATCACCCTGTATAGGGTGCTTCTGATAACTTTTTGTGCACTCTACCGATTTTGAGTACTTTTTTGGTGTTATAGAATGAGATTGTACTTAAATTGTTTTCTTTTCATTAAAAACGAATTTTTTTATAGTGTCGCTCTTTTATACATAAATGTGCTTTTTTAAATTTCTTTATGAATAATCTAATAAAAGAATAGGAATATAAAAAAGTTTACAGCCGTTAAGAAAGAAACAGGACCCTCTGGGCCTAAAATAACTCCCAAAAAGTGCTCGAGATTTCTAATATGACATTTTCAACACTTTGTATAACAAAATATGAGTGTACCAGAAAAAAAAACTTTTGGCATAGTTGTAATCAGGAGAAAAAATTACATAATTAACACCCAATTTCATACCAGATACAGAAAATAAGGTAAAATTTGTGGATATGTTCATTTAATTCTCTCCAGCAGCCGCCGCGGCATTGAATGTGTGCCCGCTCATTCAGTCCTGTGAGCCACTGGCAGGTGGAACGCGGCGAAAAACCGCGAGAAGCAGTGGCAGCGGGCGGCTGCTTTTCTGCCGCGGGCGAACGTTGCTGGCGGTTTTTTTGCCGCGAGTCGAGTGTGAACCGGGCAATAGGATTTCCATTGCCACTACTGTAAAAGCGTTTGCGGCAGAAAAACCGCGACTCTAGTGTGTCCCCGGCCTAAAGACCGGACTCGATGACTTCTAACCACTGTAAAGTTGTTTTTCCACATTGCACTAACAACGCAAGAAGAAGCCGACTTCAATTTGGCACCCGCGGCCGTTCAAGAAAGAAATCGTGGGAAGAAAACCCTCCGCAAGCAACACGAAACTTGCGTGAAAAATCGCAATTTTTCCAATTTTTTTCCGCTTTAAATCGTCATTTGCTCGGAAATAATAGGCAAAGTAAAAAAAAACACTATAGATTATCTGGAAAAATCCAAATTAGTTCACGGGTCGTAAACGGGAGCTTCGAAATGAAAGAAACGCGGACCTCTTTCGCTTGCAAAAGCCGACGTTTCTCGGAAAACGGCCCGCTTTCGAACTCCTGCCGCTCAGTCAGATTTTCATGGGAAGTGGAAGAATCACATCCCTGTGTCCAGATCGAAGAGGAGAAAAGTGAAGAGGAATTTTTTTTCTCCGTGGAAATTTCTTCCGCGGAGAAGAGTTAGTTTGAGGAAAATTGTTAAAAAAAGCGGAACATAATACAAAGTCACAAAACGCGAAATTCCGCGGAAAAATCACATCCCTGGTACGAACCCTGCTTATCACCGAAAAACACTGCCAAAAATCTAATCAACGCACTTGTCTACGTCGGAAGGGCGAGTTCACAGGACGCACTAGGCGATTTCTCAGCTTGGTCTATGATTGGCTGAATGGTATGACGTTGGGATAATAGTGATAAGTTACGCCCTGAAATTGACCAATCACGATTCGAGTTGGTAATCGCCTAGTACGTCCTGTGAACTTGCGTCGGAAGGCGGACGAAAACCGGTTTTCTCTGCCTTCCACAATGGAGAGAAACCGGTTAGTTTTTCTCCGCCAAGCGACGGTAGACAAGTTACTAATCGTCCTATTTCCACCCCGTTTCATAGCGATCCTAGCGGGAAGAGAATCGATCATAGTGGCTGAGGATTGGTTCTTTTCTTATCAGTTGGATTTTCAGGGTTACTGATTCAGATTGAGCGGATTATCGGGTTTTTGGCGCAGTTTGGCGCAAAAATGTGAATATTGCCCATTTTTGGCGCAGGTAACCAATTTCGGCGCAGTTTGGCGCAGTTGGCGCAGATTTTCCACCCCTGTACAATGTAAATACAATAGTGAAGGGAAGCCAACTTCAATTAGGCGCCGGTAGGAAGCAATCGCGGATAAAACGGAACTTTCATGAAAAATCGCTATTTTTCGGCTTTTCAAGATCGTGATTCTAACCATTGGACATGATGGCTTTGACCACGTTAAAGTAGTTTTTCCTGCATTCTAATACTGACCCGAGATGAAGCCGACTTCAACTTGGCGTCCGCGGCCGTCGAAAATAGTCGCGGAAGGAACGGAATATACGCGGCGCACAAAACGAAACTTTCGCGAAAAATCGCGGCTTTTTCCGCGATTTATCCGTTTCCAAACGCCTAGAAAAGGCAGACAAGACTTTAATTTGGCACAACAAGATTTGTTTACGTTTTCCCAGAGGAAAAATGTAAAAAAACGTAAATTCCGTAAAAATTTCGGGTCGATCTGTAAAACCGTAAATTTTGGTGCAAATCCGTGAATTTTACGGATAATCCGTAACATTTGGCAGCTATGTGAAAAGAAACCATCTTCAACTACGTGCTGGAAAAACGGTACTTGCGCGAAAAATCGCTATTTTACGACTTTTCCGCAGAATAAGCGATCCTAAACACCGAACGACGGCTTCTAACCACTATAAAGTTGTTTTTTCCACATCGCAAGAAGCCAACTTCAACTTGGCGCCCGCCGGCCGTTCAAGAAAAAATATCCTAAGAATAGAGCATAATTGGGAAAAAACTTGCGTTTTATGATAGATTTCCGATTTTCCGTAGCTTTTTCGATGTTATCCGTAGTCCGTAGTTTAACGACGGCATCCGTAGAAACTACGAAGAATCCGTAGTAGTAGTCTCTGAAAATGGCGCAGTTTTGGCGCAGGAGCTGGTAAAATAGGCAATTTGTATCAGTATGTATCAAAATTTGGTTTTGGCGCAGTTTGGCGCAAATGGCGCAGGCGTGTGAGCCCTGATAATGTTTTAGTTTAATTCAAAGAAATTAGCTTAAATGAATTTCAATTTGACTTTTGAGTTTAAAATTTAAATTTTTTAAACGAAACGTTAACTTTAAAGAAAATTTAAACACTAAAAAACCCTAATTTTTAGGCCCAAGTAAAAATATCACATAAACCTGTACGAAGCTAAGGGGAAGCGAGCCTCGGCATTCAAATTAAGTTACACATAATGGCTATATTCTACAATTTGAACTCCAAGTAAAAAGGAAGGTTAAGGCCCCTTCACAAAATTCCGACCCTCAAAAACAGCCCCTTCACAAAATTCCGGTTCCCAAAAATGGACTTTAATCAAGCTATATGCACTCCCTAAGTGCAATTTTAATTTAAAAAATTATATATTTACAGATATAGGACCTTATTTTAGAATGAAAAATTATTTTCCCAAAATTCAATTCCTTTTTCACAAAATTCCCAAAAACGGCCCCTGGCAAAAAATCCTGGATGCACCCATGTTTTACAAGGAGTGATCCACCTCCAGTGCAACCTAAATGGTCCCCAATATCTAAAAAGGAGTCACAAAACTACTTTATAGGCTTACAAATTACAAAAACTTTTACCTCATAAACAAATACCACGCTATACATTAACAGGGGTCTGTCCAGACTTTTTGTGAAGGGTCCGTTTTTTAAAAAAATTGTGAAAATCTACTCATACTTTTGTGAATTTTAGTTAGTGTTAAATTATAACTTTTCAGCCAGGAGCCTGTTTTTGTGAAAATAAGCTCACATATTAGCAGTATTGTGAAAAATATTGGTCATTTAAAGGCCTAAGTACTTTGTGAAGGGTCCGAAAACGGACCCAAATTTCTTCTAAACAAACCCCTGATTAATTTCATTAAAGGGTCAAAACCCCTCTCGAAACAATACTGAGGGTACGACCCTCTCACGGGGCTTTAAAATTGGTCTCCACAAACAAAAAAGTCGACCCTGCTTGCCCCCAAGTGGAACCCTGGGTACGCCCATGTTTAGAAAATGGTTTAGAGTAATCCTTTGTTCCAGTGTTGGCTTATATAGAAATGCATTGTGGGAGGGGGGCCCAAATATTCTCTAACAATAACATTAGTCATTACTACCAGGTTTAAAACTAAATTTTTACAGCAGGGGAAAGAAAAGAATACAAAATTATTCCTCGTTTCCAAAACTTTTTAAGTAGAATTTCCATCCTTATAACAGGAATGAGATTGACAAAAAAGCAAAAGGTCTGAAAAACTGCCTGAATGACATTTTAAATTTTTTTTTCAAAATATTTTTTGGTAGAATTTGCATGTTAATGAACTTAATATAAAAAAGATTTGAAAAATAAGAGTCCCAAGACCTAAGGGGGGTTGGGGGTGAAAATTTGGTCGTAAAATTATATTTCATTTACTTTTAACACCTTGTTCAATTTTTTTGCGGTGGGATATTTGAGGAAAAAATCTGAAAATCCTCAGAAAAATCGTAAGAAGACAGAAAATCCGACAAATATCAGAAGAATCTCATGCCTGTAATACTTTATGTAAAATAAAAGGTTGTGAGTTAGGCTTACCACATTTTCTTGGGTCCAACCCAGGACATATTTTTGAAATTTCTTAATAAGCACCATATCAAATCATCAGATTAAAAAGAATAAGAATTAGAAAGATAAGAATAAGAAAAAAACATTCAAACTAATTAACATTGAACAGAAATATCAAATTTTATTTCTTTATTCGACATTATTTAATCAAAAATTTTTGTGAGTAACTAAATTTTATTATAAAATTCACAGAAAGCAAGTTCTCCAAATTAATACAGACGTTAGATAATGTGAAACATCGCAATTTTGAAGAGTTTTGTCACGATTTTTCATAAAAATGTCTGGCAAATATTAAAAGTAGGGGTGCCCAACCTTTTTTGGAGGAGGGCCACTCAGGGTATTTGATGAGGTGTGGAGGGCCAGAAATGAAATCAGGCACCGCAGCCGATTTTTCGTAAAAAAAATAGGAAAAATAGGAGAGTTTAAGAAAAAATAGGAGAAAAAAAGGATTATTTTTCTAAAAAAAATAGGAGAAAAAAGGAATATTTTTCTAAAAAATAGGAGAAAAAAGGAATATTTTTCTTAAAATAGAGTTAAAATACCACAAGAGGGATGCCAACCTGTGGGGACGCACATTCGTATTGAGTGCTCCCGCGATGCCACAAAAAATCGATAATATTTTGCTCTTTTTTCGATTCTTCGCTTATATTTCAAAAACTATATATTTCTCGAAGATAATTTCAATTACAAAGTTAAAGTAAACCAAATTTCCTACAAAATAAGCTAGTCAACTTTGATTTTCTGAAGAGTGGTTTTGACGCTAGAGCGCGCTGAAAAACATCGATTTTTTGGCCTTTCCGCAAAAAAAGGAAAACGTGCGCTTCTACCCTCTACAAAATGAAAACTATTTAAGTTATTAACAAAAATTTTATACCACGTTAAAGAGAATTTAATTTTATATAAATAACGTGCTTTCCAGTACCATTTTTTGAGAAGGGGAGAGGGAGTGAAGCAAAGATCGATAATAAAACTGTTGCGGCTCGCAGACCAAACGGACTTTTGCGGTTGTTAATCTGCAATCTGCATTTTATTTCCGGTATTTTACCAATAAAATGGGTTGTTTTGGATGAATTGATGACTACGCATACTTAAAAAAATAAATTTTTAAATTAATTTATGAAATATTGGGTGTTTTAGGCGAAATTTCAATAATTTTTTTAAATTCCTATATTAAATTATGGGAGTGTTTTAATGAACGAATTTTTATGTTTCTTGCATCGCTAAATCCGAATTTCAAATTATTTTAATTTGAAAGTAGTCTTCACATCAAAAATTGCAAAAAATCTCAATTTTTTTTCGGTTTTTCATCGATTTTCTAAAACAATATTAATTTTACGAAAAATAGCATGAAACCAAATTAAAGTAGGTAAAATTTCCTATAAGATGCACAGGTTCATTTTTATTTTGCAAGGAGTACGTTTTATAGCGTTTTGAAATTAAGATATATTTTTTTTCACTTTTCTACAAAAAAAGTGATGAACGATTTTGCCCACTACAGCTCTAAATAAATTCTAGTTGCCGATAAATAGCTTATACCAAAACATTTAATTTCCTACAAAATGCACTGTTTAATTTTAGTTTTATAATGAGAGGTATTGACGCTAGAGTGCACTGAATTAGAGCTGTTTCCTGACTACACAAAAACATGAAAATTGCTTTTCTTCAAAATGCTATAAAATGTACACCGCTCCTCGCAAATAAAAATGAACAAGTGCATCTTATAGGAAATTTTACGTAATTTAATTTGGTTTCATGCTATTTATCGTAAAATGAATATTTGTTTAGAAAATAGATTAAAAGCCGAAAAAAAGAAGCAAAAATTTGAGATTTTTTGCAATTTTTGCTGTGAAGATGACTTTCAAAATTAAAATAAACTTGAAATTCGGATTTAGCGATGCAAAAAACATAAAAATTTGTTTATTAAAACACTCCCATAATTTAATATAGGAATTTTTAAAATGTATTTAAATTTCGCCTAAAATACCCAATATTTCATAAATACATTTAAAAATTTATTTTTTTAAGTATGCGTAGTCATCAATTCATCCAAAACAACCCATTTTATTGGTAATATACCGGAAATAAAGCGCAGATTGCAGATTAACAACCGCAAAAGTCCGTTTGGTCTGCGAGCCGCAACAGTTTTATTATCGATCTTTGCTTCACTCCCTCTCCCCTTCTCAAAAAATGGTACTAGAAAGCACGTTATTTATATAAAATTAAATTCTCTTTAACGTGGTATAATATTTTTGTTAATAACTTAAATAGTTTTCATTTTGTAGAGGGTAGAAGCGCGCGTTTTCCTTTTTTTTGCGGAAAGGCCAAATTTTTTTGCGATTTTCAATATGAAGCCGACCCCCCACGTGGGAGCAAACTTCAGATTCGTAATCAGCGCCCTAATAAACTTAAAACCGTCGAAAAAAATTCTATAAGAAATTTTTGAAAAACTGCCGTTTTCCTGGGCTAAAAACAACGGAGGACAGCTTTGCCTCAACGGGAGAGGAAGCTCCGCGGCGGCCACGCCGCGTCCCGCTGGTAGGAAACGAATCACTCCGTTTCGTATGCTAAAGCGTTGACAACGGACCGATAGTATTGACATCAATCCCTACCCACAACAAAAAAAAACGAAGAAAGTCGATCCCAAGGCTTAAAAAAATAGGAAAAAAAGGAGAAAAAAGCTGAAAAAAGGAGGAAAAATTAAATGGACCGTAAAAATAGGAAAAAAGGAGCTAATGTGAAAAAAATAGGAAAAACAGGAGCGCTGCGGTGCCTGTGAAATTACAGTAGAAAAGCAAAAGCGCTAACTGAATGCTTAATTAAAACAATACATTTTATGCTTTTCGTTTACAGTATTTTTGCAACTTGGCATTTTAAACGAAGTAATCACTAGCGGATCCAGGGGGAGGCTAGGGGGCTGAAGCTTCCCCAAATGAAAAGCAGGGCTCCCAGCAGACATTTGGTTTGTCTTTAGGGAAAAAAGAGACCTAATATCTTTAAAAAAGAGGAAAAAGAGACCAAAATTTTAAGTCAAAATTTAACAGTGTCATGAAAAAAAATAGGTCGATGAAACAAAAATTTCAGAGTTTTATCCTCACAAAATAGTTAATGTTATAAAATTAATGTAGAAATTAGATAAAAAGGCGATTGATTGCCAAAGATTGAGATCCCAGGTGGCTATGTGAACTTGTAATTCTGTTCTTTTTTATTTTTGGTACAACAAAAAAATTTAATTAAAATAATAAAAAAGTATATATTTTCAAGGTAATTTTTAAATGTTGAAATGAAATATTGGGATAATCCTTCAAAACAGAAAGTACTTTTCGTAACTTGAATCAAATTAAAATTAAAAAACTGAAAAGTTGAGATTATTCTTGAATAAAAAAATAGTGCCATAGCCAAAAGGGGGGGGGTTCTTTGGGTTCAGACCTAAAATATTTTAGACCCTATAGTTTTGATTTTATTATAACCAGTTGCCACTCAAGGGAGAAATTTTGATACTGTGTTTCTCATAAAAATTCTACACTTTAAAAGAGCGATCCTCTTTACTAGTAGTTATAACCCAATAGGGCTCAAACATGTGAGTTTACACACTACTCTTTTAATGTTTAAATAACAAATATTTTCTATGGGAGGACCCCAAACATCCCTTTGAAACTCAGTGTGGCTTACAGGGAAGTCTTTGAATGTAACTGAAAAGGTCTCAAAATGAGCTAAAACACTGCTTCAAAAGATCAAATTTCCAAAATTTTTCTGGTGAAGCGCCCTCAAACTTTAGACTTATTGCACACAGATTAACATCCTATCACAGTAAGCGTTTTAAAACAAAGCATGTAAAAACTCTCATAAGTATTGAGTCAAATCCCCAAAACAAATATATACAGGGTGCGTCAAAAGTCCGTGAGAACTTTAAAAATTAATAATAAAAAAACGAAAAGAGATAAAAATGTGTCGTCTGCTGCAATGTTCTTGATTTGGCTTTGGATTTTTTTACACCAAATTTTGAAAATTCGTAGTTCCCCAACCTCTATGTAGATGGCAGCACCACCTTTTGCTAAAATAAGGAATTTCGGCCAGCTTAGTTCCCCCTTTTTCTTCAGCGTAGGGATATATCGAATATTGCGATTGAATCGATTTCCAAATCAAATGAAACTAATCCTCGGAATCTAATCGCATCAGGGCCGGTTTTAATCTATGCTGATCTTTTAAATATTTGATTAGATTGTTAAATTAAGATATTTTATGATCCTTTCTTTGTTTCTCGCACAAAGTTAAACTTTTTACGGATGAATTTAGTTCGATCGCGTAACTGGATCGCAGTGATAACGGGTCAATATATTTGTATGCTAGGTTTTTTTAGAAATCTAATCTTAGGAGTTTTCAGATTTCTCTTTTTTTCTCATCTGATTTTCAACTTAATTTATAAATTTTTAAAAACGATTCATGATCAGATTTTTTGAAGGTTTTGTTTTTAATCTTAACCCTTTTTTGTTTTTCTCGGTAAATTGCGTTTGAATTATTTTTTACTTGTGTGCCTCCTTGTGGTACACTTAGATCCACCACATTAAACCTAGATTTACCCCTCGTTACAAAAGAAGAGTGGATCGGGATGATCGCAGCTCTAAAAAAAAAGACAAAACATTTCTGAGAAATAATAAAGGTTTTATAAAAGAAAGTTAAGACATTCTTTCTGAATAAAACTTCAAAACTATTCAGTATGGCATTATCCCTCATCTAGCTCGTTGCGCACTAATTCGTAATTAATACTCTATGATTTAAATTATTACAGTAAGTGTTCTTACAATCTGCTTTAATTATTTAATCATGTACGCTTGGTATAAAGGGGGCTATAAAAATTAGTTTGAATCAATCCCCTATTCCCTGAAACGATAGATTTTGGCCAGAAGATTAGCCCCCCTTAACGATTCTCCGAAATGACCACTTATTGTCTTTCTGATCATTTTTACTCGCCAAGTCGTAAACGGAAGTTTTATCTGTTTATTTGTATTTTTTTATTTTACCATACCTACTAAAGATGTGGTGTTAACATTTAAAATATTTCGAAAAATCTGATCATTTAAAACATTATAAAATAACTTGACAATAAGATGGAAAAAAGAGAAATCTGAAAAATTCTAAGATTAGAGTAGATTTCTCACTCTTAAAGACTGAATAAATAAAAAAAACTAGCATATAAATTAACACCCGTTATCACTGTACGCGATCGAAGTAAATTCATTCCTAAAAAGTTTAAATTTCTGCGAGAAGTAAAGAAAGGATCATAAAATATCTTTATTTAACATTCTAATCAAATGTTTAAAAGATCAGCATGGCTTAAAACCAGTCCTGACGATTAGATTCCGAGGATTGATTCGGAAATCGATTCAATCGCAATATTCGATATATCCCTACGCTGAAGAAAAAGGGGGAACTTAGCTGGCCGAAATTCCTTATTTTAGTAAAAAGTGGTGCTGCCATCTACATAGAGGTTGGGGAACTACGAATTTTCAAAATTTGGTGTAAAAAAATCCAAAGCCAAATCAAGAACATTGCAGCAGACGGCACATTTTTATCTCTTTTCGTTTTTTTATTATTAATTTTTAAAGTTCTCACGAACTTTTGACGCACCCTGTAGTTATGGGCCTGAGGCCAAAAAGGGGTTCGACACTGTTTCCAAGGGGCAAATTCGCAAAAAGTTTTTGAGGAGAGATCCTAATTAACATAGAGGAGTTAACCTCTTAATTAACAGAGGAGTATAGTTAAAAATGACCAATATATTTGGGTAACTACAGAAATTTCATTGATTTACAATAATGCATTTTATTTGGAACTCTAAAGGAAAATCCTGGCTATGCCGCTAAATAAGATCCATAAGGTTATCCATAATACTTATAATTTCTTCGGATAATACTTTTCAGACTATTTTTCACATAAAATTTTTTCCATGGCTTCCATAAAATTTTTGTATTTTACCCTAATAGATGCCTTGATTATACAGTTCTGCAACCTAAAAGTTATTTCACACTTGAAACCCATAACCAGACTTTTGTGGGGGGGTTGGAGGGGGGAGAATTGATTCAAACTAACAGACCCTGTAAAATTTTGTTCGCAGTTAGTATAAAATATGAACCCCAAGTAAAGATACAGGGATAAGGGTTCTTCACTGGAAAAGTTTGGGGAAAATTAGCCTTTAAAGTATTATTTCAACTAATATTGTTGACCCATTGCTAACACCCAAAGAGACCGATATCTTGTAAGTCAGAATTTTCTACGGAAAATCACAGGATATAAAAAGACATAAAAATTTCAAAGGTAGAGGGGGTCTGGGGGCGCTCCCCCAGAAAATTTTTGTAAATCTAACCCTTAAAAGCAGGGAAAAAAGGAAAAAAAGAGACCTTCATCCTAAAAAAGAGACTTTTAGAGACCTCAGGTGAAAAAAGACTTATAGGGAAAAAAGAGACCTGCTGGGAGCTCTGGAAAAGTTTTACTCTATATAATGATATTTTATGCACCAAAATGAGTTAAAACCCTGTTATTTTAAGTTCAAATTTAAAAAAAAATTATGGGGGAGGATCCCCAGACCCCCTTGGCACTTGTAACTCTTGTTATTACAACTATTTTTTACTAAGTTTGTCAAAACGCAAAAAATCTATATAAGAAATTTGGATGAGGCGTACCAAAACGAGTTGAAAAAGTGGGGTTTTTGACTTAAATTTCCAAAAATCTTATGGACGAGATTCCCCAGGCCCCCTTTTGGTAGTTGGAGCAGGATAATTCACTACAATAACATTAACAAGAAGATTCAATTGGGTTATGAAAATTCTTCACCCCGCCAAACTATTGTAATTGTTTTTAAATTGAAAAAGGAACAGATATTTAGAACAACATTCTTTATTCTTGTTTATAGAATTGAAAATTAGAAAATTAATAATTACGAGGTGAGTTGAGTAGTGGCTAATTCTGATAACATATTATTTATACAGATAAATATTAATGAGTACTAGTGAATTATTCACAGATACATTCAGATGAGTAACAATGAGTACTAGTTAATTATTTAGATATAACACAAACCAAATCCTGGATCCGCCACTAAAAGTAATAAAAGGTGTTCTAATTTCGTTCGCGGGCCGTATTCAGAGGGCTCGGGGGCCAGATCAGGCCCGCGGGCCGGAGGTTGGGCAGCCCTAATTATAAATATGAAAACCCCGGACATATTGCAACCCTGGACAGCACTAAAAACCCCGGACATATGGTAAGCCTATGAGTAAGTGTTTTTGATAAATAAGAACTGAGTTTTCCTGACATGAACCTGAAATAAAAACAAGGAAGCAGACTATTTATCTGTTTGGAATTTATATTCACCCCATTGACACTCACAAAAGCAAAACCGAAACTAACTGCCTCTTGTCTACTAAAAAGCTTGGCGTTCTATGGTTCCCGCCTATAAATTACGCCAATCATGAGCATTGACAATTTTTTTAAAAACTTCTCTTTGCTGGCACAACGTTTGGAATGTTTTTTTCCCAAGAAACAGAAACCAGAAAGAAACAGATATAGGGCAATGAGGGAAAAACAACTTAGTACTTTAAAGGCCTTTTTATAAGGACTAGGGCTATGAGAAGTTTTTAAGGACTTTAAGGGTAGGTACTGAGTGCGGGTGTGTCTCGATTGACCGAAATCCATCTTACCGAAGCGCCTCTTTCCCGAACGCCACAAGCCCGAACGGGACACTTGCCCGACAGGACTTCTTACCGAATGGGACACTTGCCCGACAGGACTTTTTACCGAACGGGACACTTGACCGACAGGACTTTTTACCGAACGGGACACTTGACCGAACGGGACTTTTGACCGAACGGGACACTTGACCGAACGGGACACTTGACCGAACGGGACACTTGACCGAACGGGACTTTTGACCGAACGGGACACTTGACCGAACGGGACACTTCACCGAACGGGACTTTTGACCGAACGGGACACTTGACCGAACGGGACACTTGACCGAACGGGACACTTGACCGAACGGGACACTTGACCGAACGGGACACTTGACCGAACGGGACTTTTGACCGAACGGGACACTTGACCGAACGGGACACTTGACCGAATGGGACACTTGACCGAACGGGACACTTGACCGAACGGGACTTTTGACCGAACGGGACACTTGACCGAACGGGACACTTGACCGAATGGACTTTTTACCGAATGGGACACTTGACCGAACGGGATTTTGACCGAATGGTGCGTTTGGCCAACAACTCACTATGGTCACTCATTTTAAATATGGGCTTTCGATTTAGGTGTCCTGTTGCTTGACCACTGGTCAAGATTACCTCTATGGCTAAAATCATTATAAAATTAATTTTGGAGATGTTGATTGATATTTTGTAATCTTAACAGTTTTGACATGTGTCTTTGGTTCCGGTGAACGGATACTTTTGGGACACACTGTACATAAATTAATTTATACTCAGTTACCATTCTGTAAAAATTTTAATTAAACTACCTTATTTATTACTATTATATGAACTAAACGTTGAAAAAAGTGTTTTGTATTTATGGAAAAGAGTAAAACGCAAATAAGAGCATAACACAGGGGACTGTGTATTGTCATTCTCCTAAAATTGCAACTTCAATTTAAGAGATTTTAATTAAGATTTCTTTGTTATTTATCCTATAGGTATCATGATTAGAAAGTGTATATGAATGAATATCATGAATGGGACATTAGTGTCCCATTCGGTCAAGTGTCCCGTTCGGTCAAGTGTCCCGTTCGGTCAAGTGTCCCGTTCGGTCAAGTGTCCCATTCGGTCAAAAGTCCCGTTCGGTCAAGTGTCCCGTTCGGTCAAAAGTCCCGTTCGGTCAAGTGTCCCGTTCGGTCAAGTGTCCCATTCGGTCAAGTGTCCCGTTCGGTCAAGTGTCCCGTTCGGTCAAAAGTCCCGTTCGGTCAAGTGTCCCGTTCGGTCAAGTGTCCCATTCGGTCAAGTGTCCCGTTCGGTCAAGTGTCCCGTTCGGTCAAGTGTCCCATTCGGTCAAGTGTCCCGTTCGGTCAAGTGTCCCGTTCGGTCAAGTGTCCCGTTCGGTCAAGTGTCCCGTTCGGTCAAAAGTCCCGTTCGGTCAAGTGTCCCGTTCGGTCAAAAGTCCCGTTCGGTCAAAAGTCCCGTTCGGTCAAGTGTCCCGTTCGGTCAAGTGTCCCATTCGGTAAAAAGTCCATTCGGTAAAGTGTCCCATTCGGTAAAAAGTCCTGTCGGTCAAGTGTCCCGTTCGGTCAAAAGTCCCGTTCGGGCTAAAGGTCTTTCGGTCTTGTGGCGTTCGGGAAAGAGGCACTTCGGTAAGATGGATTTCGGGCAGACGGGCGCGACCCACTGAGTGCACCCTGACTAAGGTAGGGTTGCAAAGTGGAAATGAGAGCATTTGTAAAAGCAGGAAAAGGGAGAAAATCGGTGCCTTCATGTTCAAAAACTGGTTAAATAGCAGAGGTGGTTGCTCAGTTAAGATTTAATGTATATGCATAAAAAGGTGAAGTTAATTAAACTGATTAGACGATTACTTTTAAACAGGCTGGGATGCAAACCAGAACCACTTCTTATAAATTAGGGGTGCCCAACCTTTTTTTGGAGGAGGGCCACTCAGGGTATTTGATGAGGTGTGGAGGGCCAGAAAGTAAATTACAGTTGAAAAGCAAAAGCGCTAACTGATGCTTAATAACAACAATACATTTTATAACTTTTCATTTACAGTATTTTTGCAACTTGGCATTTTTAACGAATTTTTTTTAAAAAAATTTTTTTCAGCAAAAAACCCCCGGAAAACAAAGTAATCACTAGCGGATCCAGGGGGAGGCTAAGGGGCTGAAGCCCCCCAAATGAAAAGTTTTACTCTATATTAATATGATATTTTATGCACCAAAATGAGTTAAAACCCTGTTATTTTAAGTTCAAATTTTAAAAAAAATTATGGGGGAGGACCTCCACACCCCCTTGGCACTTGTAACTCTGTTATTACAACTATTTTTTACTAAGTTTGTCAAAACGCAAAAAATCTATACACAAAATTCGGATGAAGCGTACCAAAACAAGTTGAAAAAGTTGGGTTTTCGACTTATATTTCCAAAAATTTTATGGAGGAGATCCCCCTGACCCCCCTTTTGGTAGTTTGAGCAGGATAATTCACTATCTTTTTCGTAATAACATTAACAAGATTCAATTGGGTTATGAAAATTCTTAGCCCCCCAAAACCAAATCCTGGATCCGCCACTGAAAGTAATAAAAGGTGTTGCTCTAATATCGTTCGCGGGCCGGATTCAGAGGGCTCGGGGGCCGGATCTGGCCCGCGGGCCGGAGGTTGGGCAGCCCTATTATAAATTAAATTCTGCCAAGGCCTAATGGACTATCAGGCGTGCCCATCTCTGTTTCATTAGCCTTTGGGCCTGGGACGCTAATTAGATTGTGTCCAGGTGGAGTAGCTAGACCCACAGTTGTTTCCCAAGTGAGCTTTTCCTCATTATATCGACCCCAGAAGGATGAGGGGCGAGTTGACCCAAGACCAGCTACCCAAGCAGCGGCAAGGAATCGAACCTGGGTCAGTAAAGCTTGTAGCCAGACGCGCTGACCACTACAACGCCCCAGCTACAAATAAACCATTTGGCAATAACTAAATAGTTAAAAAAATTATTTTTCCGATTGAATTTTTCAGGGTTAGATAAATTTCTTTAGTGTTATAGTTACATAATGAATAATTAGTCATTTTGCATTAAACAGAATGGTTAATGAAGCGAATCCGGCCCGTAGATTTTAGTCGCCAAATTTTGGCGATCGCCGCGGCGATCGCGGTTTGTTTCTGGTCCTTCTCTCTCCTAGAGTTTCTCTCCGATCGCTCCGACCCCACCGGTTCCTCCATGGCAACCCCGCTGCTCTCTTATCGCTCTTTCTTCTTAGCCACGCCCGGCCCCGCCTCATCCAAGCTTATCGATGCTGTGTCCTTGGGTTTGACAGCTCCTTATCAAAAATCAGTGGTTAGAAATTTAAAAATGATTGGACCCCGCTTGTTTTAATTTAATTCAGCGTTCTCAATGCTTTTTTGCCCCTTGCCATTTCATTTCGCCGTGGATGCTGCTCTAGGGAGGTCGGGAGAATTTCGCTCTGCTGCACGGACAAAGGAGCACGCTTTAACGGTCCATCTTCGGCTCGGCATTTCAGGTACCAAATTTCTTGGATTTCTCTATGATTGCTAGATTTTCTCAGCTGTGATTCCAATGTTCTCCAAGAGTTATTGCAAATGCAAGTTTGTCTTGGTCAGCAATTTCTTTTTGGTGATACCAGTCTCATGAGTACATGCTTCTGGTACGCTGAGGACATGCTGGGGTACCAACAGGGTTAAGGATCTATTTGATTCTTATCCTGCTGAGTACGTTTGGATAGAGCTCCGTCTCACGAGCTGAGAAAATGCTATCATTCATCGAGATGTGCTCGAAATTGTACCCGCCCTAAGAGATGGATCCTCCGGCTGCTTCGGCGTCCGTTGACCCATCCACCTCTACCTCCGCGGATTCTCCCGTAGTATCAACGTTGTAATCTCCCCGGCGTGACATCAGCAGTTTTTTTTGGATTGTATTCCCTTTCAACGCAATCGGATTACTTACAAAAGGTAAGATCGCTGTTTTTAGCGATTTTTCATTAATTTTTCCATTCTGTCGCCAAGCATTCCGCTTGGCGACAAAAAAAATCGCCAAGTAGCCAACCGGGCCGGATTCGCTTCATTTACCAACAGAATCACATAGAGCTTTTTACATCACGTGACCCCAATCACGTGATCAACCAGGTTGGAGGGCAAGGCATTTTCGTTTAACATTAGGTTCTCCATAGAGAGTGTATGTTTTCTAAGTTTTTCCTCAAAATTTTCTTATTAAAATTTTTTTAGGCTCTCTAAAAGACGTTTTGCGAAAGAAAATAAGTTAATAAACGTAAGTGCATAAGGTTTTGTGTTCTACTGGTAAGCTAAATTTAGAAAAAAGACTGTTTTATTACGAGTTGATGCGTGTTTGTTTACATGTATACGAGTCTGATTACAGTGTCTGATATATCTATCCGTAGTATACTTAATGTGCTACTGAAACTCGAAATATTATTATAGTTTGTAACTTCTTTATTTATTTGTGTTTGTGATTAAGTTTAAAAGTTAATTTCGTTGTTATTTAAAACTCTTTAGAGATCTGTTGTAATAGTCTCCATATACCCAACCTTTGTTAAATACCTGTTATTTCTCAACAATTTAGAATTTTTTCACATTTAATGTGGCTAATTAAAAGTAAATAAAGTTTATTCTTTAATATTAGTAAAAGTAATTTAGATATCTTCTTTTATAGAGTGTATCTAATCATAACATTACTTCTTATTTACTGTATCATTTTGGATTTTCCGAATTTCCTTCCATTCACCATTTTTCCTTCTAAGGTCAAATTTAAACAATTAAGCTTTTTCTAGACCTTTTAGTCTTAATGAATTGACAAATTTTTCCCATCCCATCCCGTAAAAACCCGTCTGATTCATTCACCTGTATTTTCTGTTCTACTTTTAAAATTTAAAAACAACAGATATACTAATGTACTAAACTTTGTCAGTGTTATTGTGTTAAATAAGGTCATCTACTCTTAGTTATAAACATATTGGGCACAGCTTCGATAAGAGTCAACCAGTCGCCATGTTTACCCACAGCTCAAATGATGACACAGAACCATATAGATCTAATTTGAGCTGTTGGTAAACATGGCGGCTGGTCAACTCTCATCGAAGCTGTGCTACTTATTGTGCTTTTTATGTTTCAAACATTTAATTACTGATTATGCAATTCAATATCTTCCAGTTTTTTAACAATTATAGTATTGATACTAGAAAAAGTTGTGGGTAAAACTAGAAGTGGGTTCAGGTTGCCTCCTCTTGGTGAATTTTTTGTCAGCAACTTCACTTTGATACTTGGGGGCCGTTTACATAGGCCAAAAATGCCAGATTTCTGCCTCCCGAAAATCCAGCAATCCCTATGGTGGGGAAAAAAGGAGGAAGAAATGGAGGATTTTAGAAATCCGCCTCCATTGGGGGATAAATGCTGGATTTTCAATTACCCTGCTTTCCCATGATTCGTTGCGATTTGTATAACCCGCCATGTTTGTTTACAGCTTTAACTTGTAGATGACAAATTTATGTTTCGCATTAAATGCTGTGAAATTAACTTCAAGAAATAATTAATCCAGGTTTTTTTTGTGAATCATGTTTGATTTCAGAAGGAAAAAACATAAAACTGAGTGAGGTTTGTTTTTGAATGCTTCTTTGGAACATCCAATAACAAATCTTTCTCGGTGTCATCAATTGTATCATCAGAAGAGTGTCGAACATTTGGCATCCCCAACAGCTTGTCAATATTTAGCATTGCAGATAGAATATTGAACTGAAATATTTCTATACTTTGTTCGAAGTTAATTCTAAAATCTTTTGTTTTTATCTGGTTTTAATATTACTTTTGTTGTGTTCTATTAAGGCCATTTTATCTATGACAATGTTAAAATGGTCTTCTGATTTTTTACAGACCATTTTATCTATGATAAAACTATTGCCGAAAAATTCAGAGAAAAGTATATGTAAATCACAATGCAAGTTTCTATGTTGGCGAGTTGGTCAATGCCTTAATGAAAAAGTAGTACACAAATTTTTATATACCTTAATATTTTATTTTGTGTTGTGAGAACTTTAAGTAGAATGAGTGTGATGTGTTCAAAACTGAAAAATAAAATATTTTCTGGCAGAAAAGTCCCATTTTAATATTAAGGTTTTTTATCAATATTGTAATAATATTTTTATTTTGTATGAATAATGAGATTATTTTAGGAGATGGAAACTGGATGCCTCATGTGAATGTGAATTTACTAACAAACATTTTTAGTCGACCCCTTAAATATAAAACTGAGTGAGGTTTTTTTCATGTTTATTTGGAACATCAATTGCAAACTTTTCCGTTCACTGATACATCTTGTATTAATTACCTATGTCTTAATTTCTTATTGTTTGTAATATCCATTCACCTTTTATTTGTTCGTCACTGTTTTTTTTCTAGAAATTAGTTTGTAATAAAATGAAATACACATGGCAAATTTCACCAAGTTAAAACTTTTTCAGTACTACATATTACCCACTTTAATACATAACCAGATCCCAAATATTATGGCAACTTACATGCTGTGGTTTTATGTATCACTTAAAAATAAAAAAAGAACAGTAATATTCATTATTAATTACTCTGATCTTATTCAATATGTACTTAATATTTAAAAAAAATCAAACATTTAGATTTTAGATATGGTTTACCTGAAATATTTATGAACCAAATTTTAAGCTTTTGGGGGAAAATGTACTGTCATCAACTTTTGTTTCATCACATCTACATATAAACTTTAATTTACAGAGGCATAAGCTTTTAATTAAAAAGGACCAGCGCTCTAACAATTATTCCTTGTGTCTTGTCTTGTTAATGATTTTTTAACCCGTAGCAGGGGACGTGTGGTCTCCCAGACTCCACAACGATAATTCGATAACATTGATAATTTTAAGTCTATTGGAAAATTGTCTGGAAAAAATGTTTATTTCATCATAAAGTTAAAGAAATATTTTTCTATCAAGAGATAAATGTTCAAATAACAATGTGCTGAAATATCAGAATCATATCTTAATTGGACGGTTTTTAAAAAATATGGAAAGTTGCGGAGTGTCTGAGACCCCACGTCCCCTTGTATGTTCCAATTTTTCACCTCCCCTGTTACAGTTAATAAAAATTGTTTCCTTTCTGTGATATCATTAGGGGCCTTTCATTAATTACGTAAGGGTCCCGAGGGGGAGGGGGGTTTGAAAAATCTCTACATACCCTTGGGGGGTGGGGGGTCAAACCAATTCTTACGTAAGATTTTCCAAGTTAATGTAAACAAATTTCAATCAAATAACTATTGAAAACCCCAGAAAAACTTAATAATGCTTATGATCTCGGTATATTATCGAAGCTTTGATTAAAATTAAAGGTATATCAGATGTATCTTTTTTATTGGAGTTTAAACTGATAAAACGAAATGGAATCGTACGTAAGAATAGGGGGCGAGGGGTTTGAAAAATCTTACGCACCCTTACATGGGGGTAGGGGGGTCAAAAATTGTCAAAATCATCCTTACGTAATTAATGAATGGCTCCTTAGAACCTAAATAATATTGAAAGTTAGGATTTATTTTCTTGAACTTTTGGTATAGTGAAGCCATCTTTTTCATTTAGAAGCTTGTAGGAGCAGACCTGAAAAAAGTTGTAACCTTCCCCCAAACCTAATAGAATTTCCCCAAACCTTATGTATTGCTCCTATAGAGCTGGCAAGGGCTTCCCCCGAAGCAGGTTCGGGTAATGTTGAGGTGTCTAACCTGAAAGATTAAACTTTTTGGTCTTTTTGATGGTTTAAATTACAGGAAGTAATCTTATTTTTATTATATTTATCAAAAATATTCTTCAAGCAGAAAATAAAAATCATGAACTGAAATCAAAAGGAAAACAAAAATCAAGTGATAAATTCCTCTTTAAAAAAGTCAAATTATGAATAAAATGTCGCAGCTAAAGGATGACTCCAAAAAGAGGCAATGCAAATTCTTATACTACAGGATGCAAACCAGTGAACTTTCTTACAAAAATATATTTTGTAAAGATATCTTAAAAGTGTAGTAAATTTCAGTTGGGCTGATCTGATCCCCAATTTCGGCATTTAGATCACTGATAAAACATAAAACATTGTGCAGTATCAATAAGTTTCTTAAAATCTGCACAATGAAGTCTTCTAGAAAATTCAGGTCATTTAAAGTAAAATTTATATAAAACGCGCCAAATATAAACAATAACAAAGTCAATAACAACAGTTAAAACTGCCCCCCAATGGTTAACAGTTAAATGTTTGTGACGTCATCGCGAAAAGCTCTATTATCCCCTAACTAAAAATCACTGAGCTTAACACTAGTACCCGATTTCTACTTTACAATTAGAAACAAAACCTTCACTAGCAGCATAGAATGTAAGTTCAAATACATAGATAATTAACACAAATGAATGGAATGAATTAATTAAACAAGCATGAAGTGAACACGAAAGTTATAATAATTAACCAACTGATCACTTTTCCTACAAAAAAAATTCATTGCTGTGAAAGAGCAATATCAAACAAAATGACAGGATTTATGTTTATTGTTATTTAAATCTAATAAATTGGATCTAATCTCATTAAAATCATACTTACTTCATGGCGAGTACAATGATAATAAAATAAACAAAGACAAAACGCGCGTAAAGTGTCCGATTCACGAATCTAAATTAAACGAATCGATTTAATGAATTCCGAATTCCAATCGCCAATTCACCAGAAAGAACACGCCAAACACGATCCCTTGTCTAAAAATAAGTACACAGTTAAAATACAACCTATTATAACTGTAACCGTCTACTCATATTTTATACATTAACTGAGAAGCGTCTTTTCCCACTACTCTTTATAGAACTAAAATAAAAGTCAACCTTTAATGTGATAATTGCTTGATTTAAAGTTTAGTTATATTTTATGAATTGTAATTATTATTAGAGAAATAAAAAGAATCTATCTTCAATATCAGTTTTTTAACCAAACATGTAATTTTTAAAAATAAGTATAGATGGCAGCATGGAAACACTGAATGTCAAAGTGATCGCCAAGCAAGCATTTTCGCCGATCCCAACCGTTTCGTCCAATGAAGACTCAAGAAATTTCCACAATTCTCCGTGGTCTTGAATAGGGTTGCCAAATTTTGGCATAATTCGCGTTTTTGGAGAGTTTTGAGAATATGTTTAGGAATACTTAAGAGTTCTGAATGTTCTGTTTTACAATTTTTACTTTCATGAATTATACCTAACGTAAGCATTTTTTTCACAGTTTAGCAAAGTTTAAGCAAAGGTTTTTTTAAACCTTTCTTTTAATCATCAATATATATATTTCTCTTACATGTTGCTCAAATTTGGCTGTATTTCTTATCCTTGGTTTGCAACAATCAGTTTATTTTTTATTTAGATTTACAAAATATGTGGATTTTTTAAATAAAAAATTATTTCTACAGGGGCCGTTCAAATATTTTGTAAGCACCTAAGGGGGGACGGGTTTGCTCTTTGCTTATTTTTCCAGACAACATGGGAAGTCAGTGACGCTTACATAAAATCTTACTAACATTGCATTTTTGAAAATCTCTTGTTTGCTGCATAAATTCAAAATTCAACCAAAAATAAATTTTACTTTAAAATTTGTTTATACAAAAAAGGGGATCGGGCAGTTTTCTTACGTAATAATGAGGGAGGTTTGTGGTTTGTTTATCTTTGCAGACAAGGGGGGTTTCAAATGTGGCACTGTATATTTGCACGGCCATTTTTCAACTAAACTCTACTCTAACTTCCACGGCTAGGCGTACCATTGGTTCCATCACTAAGCGCCGAGACTGCTACGTCATCACGAGACCTACAGCGCATGCGCCACTGGCCGTTTTGGCCGTCCAAATATACACTTCGTTCAAATGTTATCCAAACTGGAGCCCTAGTCTGAGGCCTCCAGGCCTCAAAAATGAAAAAGTTAGCAACTTCACAAGTTTCCAGTGTCCTTATGTAGTTTTGTGTTTTTTTACTTAAATAAAGACACAATTTAATCAAATATTTAAAAAAAACTGAAAAGTGTTGTTTTTACATGCCACATATTTATCTCCACGAATAATCACGACATTTTCATTAATTTTTTCAGTGCGTTTTTTAATTCCAATGACAAAAATACTCTCATTATGGCTTTGGGTCTATCTCCTCCATTTTTAATTAATTTTTTAAACTTTTTTATTTTGCCCTAGAGGCACTGTAAGTCTTCTCAGTGGATTTTTTAGGGTCACTTATAAGTGATAATGGAAATATGGTCAGGAAATATGGTCTACCCCTATGTATACATAGGGGTAGATCATATTTCCATGAGCCTATAGGAGGCGTTGATTCCAAATAAAAGCAGTGAAACTGACTTTTGAAACACCAGTATATATTTACTTAACCCTTTTAAATTTTTGGTCTATATACTCCGATTTCGTTTCATAATAAAACTTACACACAATTGGGGAGTAAGTCTGAATTCAGAGAATTCATTTCTGTAAAAGTTAAATTTCTGTTCACAAAAAACCCTTCAGTTATAATTCTTTTAAACTTTGGATTAACATACTTTTAAAAAATTATATTACATAAGCATAATTAAAACATAATTATATTATATTAGTAAAAATGCTTACAAAACATAATATTTATTAACGAATTAATCCCACATAGCACACACTCGTCGAAAAGACGTCGATAAAACGTCATACTCGTCCAGTGACTCTTCCAGAACTCGTCGATAAGTGGTCGAAATTACATCGATCCCGCGTCGAAATGTCCGGTCTTTTACCGTTTATAAAACGTCGAAAAGACGTCACGATGGAAGAGAAATCGACAGGTTTTGGAGCATATCTGGGCCTTATACTAGACCATTATTTGGACCTAGGAAACGTTATATCGACTAGTTATGGATTACCCATTGCATTGAAATTATTATAGAGGTATTAATATATACATTTAATTAAATTTAATAATATAACCATGGCAATTATATTAAATTCAATGTAAATAATAATTTAAAGTTATAATTACTTTAAATTGAATAAAACTATCATGATATTTTTATTCAATTTAATGTAAATATAACTTTAAAATTATTTACATTGAATTTAATACAATTGCCATGGTTATATTATTACATTTAATTAAATGTATATATTAATACCTCCACAAAATAATTTCAAAGCATTAAAAAACCCAGAAATCCAATAAGATTTAAACTGTACAGCAATATTTATTATATCTTAATTAAAAATAAACTTTTTTTAATCTTAATAACTCACTTTCATTTCCTATATTTTTTTACTAAAATAAGTTCTGCACAATGACTCCAACAAAAACTATTAAGATTCATTTTATTAAATAAGATTTTAAATTTTTAAGTAATGATCATAAAAAGCTAAAAGTCCTAAAACTGCATAAATGATATCTGAACCATAACTTAGGGATTTCAAGCTGTACAAATATTGAAATATTATAATAATTAAAAAATACTTACAAACCTTTTGAAAACAAGTATCATTTTATTGATACTTTGTTACCAGTGATGAGCTAAAAGAAAATGTAGGATTTCCTCTTACATGAAAAAATTTGTTTAACAGATTAAGAAATTTTTTATTTAAAAACAAAACACACTATTGAAAAATCAAATTACAGTGGTGGAAGCAAAAAAGGACTGGGCAATAAAACCCTTTCCCATATTTTTTTTAAAAACATAGAACATCATGTTAAAAATGTCAAGATCCTTACAGTAAAAATTTTAAATCTGTACAAAGGTAATCAGATGATTGTATCTGCAGAATGGAATTACAAATAGATTATTAATATACAAATTATACGTTTTAACAGAAAACAGGATCATCATAACCAAAATATCTGAACAATCAATCCAATTATTTAGAACTTCATAAAAAAAATAATAAACAAAAACAAGACAAATATCTCAGGGACTTAAAGATGGAATGTCAAATACTATATTACCTACAGAATAGCACTAACAGAAATATCACAAGGATATTTTTAATACAGAAAACCTGAAAAAAATATTCTAAATTATTTCATTATTTTGAACATTAATTAATTTTATTAGCATTAAAAATTACAAACAGAAGTTAACATCAGAGAAAACATGAAGTTCAAAGAAATTTGTGTTTTTGTAATCATATCTAAATATACCTGGAATACCTGGAAGAAAACACCAAAATGCAGCTGACTTATTCTGGTTTCTTAAAATTAGAAAGAATTGTACAAATGCTTGTAGAAGTAGTCAAAACCCTTAAATATTATGGAAACATTTTCTTTTGAATTAGCGGTTTCCAGGCTTGAAAATATTAGATAGATTGACAAACACTAACTTCAAAACAAAATTTGAAAAAAGAACAAAAATGTATATGATTCAAAGTTTTTATTTTCAGAGGAAACCTGAAATAATGCAAAACAGCAGCGTCTAAAAAGCACAATTGTCCTTATAAAATAAAATACAACATTCAATTTATTTACACTAAAAATTGATTTTTAATCATTAAATAGTATGTTGTTTAAACAACAATGCATCGGCTTAACAGTATATTACTTGTCCCTACAATCAATGCAGCTTCCACAAGTATTCAAAGGCTTTTGAAACTATGCCTCCTGACTTAGTATTTGTCACCTGAAAAAAAAAACAGCATGTAACACCTAAGCAACTGCATATTGGACAATTGGCACACATAAATCAAGAAAATTGAAAAGATAGCAATTTTCATAACAATATTTCAACTTAATATAAAGGATATAACTCGAGAAAATATTTTAGTTATAAAATTTGTAATTTATTAATAAATAGGATATAACCTGGAGAAGAAAAATCAAATTAACTTTCCTGTTCAGAATCCTAGTTAGCTTAACTATTTTTAACCGCTGACTTTAATATTGACCAAATACACATAATTCAATGAATTGTAACATGGAAAAAAAGGTAACCCATGCACATAAAAGTATTTTGTTACCAAGTAGACTTCTTATTCACAAATTAACATTAAGAGATCATGCAATGCTTCTTAAAAAGGGAGTAGATATCAATGAACAACTAAACCCTTCTTTGAAACACATTAGCTTTTACAACTCTACTAATTTATTAGGGATGTTACGAACTTCAACTTAAAATACGGAAAATTATTAGAGTAACGAACCTTTTATCTAGAATCCCAATTATCGAAACGTTCAGATTTAAAATTTTTCTTGTTCTGAAGACATTTCCCCGTATGTAAACAAAGCTCGATCGTAGCTACGGTGGTTAAAATTTTCTTTCAGAATGATGTAACTATTATGTAATTCCGCTTAGAACTGATGTGATGGGACCAGATTCTTCATAAGAGACATTGTTAATGTTGCAGCTTTGCACTTATTTTTTAACTGGACCTAATTTTGGTTTCTTGTTAAGCTTGAGATTCTTGCAAATTTATATAAAAACTAGAATTCTGGAATTCATGTCGTTTAAAAAGGTATTTTTTAGAGGTGCCCAATAAAAAAGCACCCCTGATTTATGCACAGTACACTTTAATCACAATTATCTGACAAATAAAAAATACAATAAATTACCTGATTTTGAGTATAGGGCTTTGATAAGCCTGTGTTAGAGGTCTAATATTTTTCAAGTTGGGCTTCAAAGGTTCTTGAGTTGAAGAATCCCCCAGGATACTCTCTGCCACACTTCTTTCCAGGACTGAATTTTCTTTACAAGATTCCATGAGGTCCTTAAAAGATAGGAAGAAAAAATATATAATGTTTGTTGTTCCAGTGAGAAACATGGTTGGGAATAAATTTTTTAAAACAAAAAACATGTTTTTTAAATCAGTTTTTTGTTTTGTTTAAAACATGTTTTATTTGTTTGTTTTTAACCCTCAAAGCAGATATGCTTAAGAATACATGATTTTTAAACAAATAAATTTGATTTTTAAATAGAAATTAGATTAACAAAGCTTTACTTTCTAAATACCAGTGAAAATATTCCAGGCACCGCAGCCGATTTTTCGTAAAAAAAATAGGAAAAATAGGAGAATTTAAGAAAAAATAGGAGAAAAAAAGGATTATTTTTCTTAAAAAAATAGGAGAAAAAAGGAATATTTTTCTTAAATTTGAGTTAAAATAACACAACAAGGATGCCAACGCCCATTTCGTATTGAGTGCTCCCGCGATGCCGCAAAAAATCGATAATTTTTGGCTCTTTTTTCGATTCTTCGCTTATATTTCAAAAACTATAAATTTCTCGAAGATAATTTCAGTGACAAAGTTAAAGTAAACCAAATTTCCTACAAAATTCGCTATTCAACTTTGATTTTCCGAAGAGTGGTTTTGAAGCTAGAGCGCGCTGAAAAACATCGATTTTTTGGCCTTTCCGCAAAAAAAGGAAAACGCGCGCTTCTACCCTCTACAAAATGAAAACTATTTAAGTTATTACCAAAAATTTTATACCACGTTAAAGATAATTTAATTTTATATAAATAACGTGCTTTCCATTACCATTTTTTTGAGAAGGGGGGGGGAGTGAAGCAAAGATCGATAATAAAACTGTTGCGGCTCGCAGACCAAACGGACTTTTGCGGTTGTTAATCTGCAATCTGAGCTTTATTTCCGGTATATTACTAATAAAATGGATTGTTTTGGATGAATTGGTGACTACGCATACGCATGCTTAAAAAATTAATTAAAATCAATTTATGAAATATTGGGTGTTTCAGGCGAAATTTCAATAAATTTTTTAAATTCCTATGTAAAATTATGTAAGTGTTTTAATGAACGAATTTTTATATTTTTTGCATCGCTAAATCCGAATTTGAAGTTTATTTTAATTTAAAAGTAATCTTCACATCAAAAATTGCAAAAAATCTCAATTTTTTTTCGGTTTTTCATCGATTTTCTAAAACATTAATTATTTTAAAAAAAAATAGCATAAAACCAAATTAAAGTACGAAAAATTTCCTATTAGATGCACTGGTTCATTTTTATTTTGCTAGGAGCGGTGTACGTTTTATAGCGTTTTGAAATTAAGATATTTTTTGCTTTTCTACAAAAAAGTAATGAACGATTTTGCCCACTACAGCTCTAAATAAATTCTAGTTACCGACAAATAGCTTATACTAAATGAAAGAAGATTTAATTTCCTACAAAATGCACTGCTTAATTTTAATTTTATAATGAGAGGTATTCACGCAAGAGCGCGCTGAATTAGAGCTGTTTCCTGACTTAACACAAAAACATGAAAATTGCTGTTCTTCAAAATGCTATAAAATGTACAACGCTCCTCGCAAAATAAAAATGAACAAGTGCATCTTATAAAAAATTTTACTTTATTTAATTTGGTTGCATGCTATTTTTCGTAAAATGAATATTTTCTTAGAAATTTGACGAAAAATCGAAAAAAAGAGCAAAAACTTGAGATTTTTTGATGTGAAGATGACTTTCAAACTTATAATAAACTTGAAATTCGTATTTAGCGATGCAAAAAAACATATAAATTCGTTTATTAAACACTCCCATAATTTAATATAATAATTTTAAAAAAATTATTTAAATTCCGCCTAAAACACCCTAATATTTCATAAAAAAAATTTAAAAATTTATTTTTTTAAGCATGCGTAGTCATCAGTTCATACAAAACAACCCATTTTATTGGTAAGGTAATATACCGGAAATAAAGCGCAGATTGCAGATTAACAACCGCAAAAGTCCGTCTGGTCTGAGAGCCGCAACAGTTTTACTATCGATCTTTGCTTCACTCCCTCTCCCCTTCTCAAACAATGATCATGTAAAGCACGTTTTTTATAGAAAATTAAATGCTCTTTCACGTGGTATAAAATTTTTGTTGATAACTTGAATAATTTTCATTTTTTAGAGGGTAGAAGCACGCGTGTTCCTTTTTTTTGCGGAAAGGCCGAAAAATCGATGTTTGTCAGCGCGCTCTAGCGGCCAAACCACTCTTCAGAAAATCAAAGTTGATGAGCACATTTTGTAGGAAATTTTGTTTACTTTAACTTTGTAATTGAAATTCTCTGCGAGAAGTTTATAGTTTTTTAAATATTGGCGAAAAATCGAAAAAAGAGCAAAAAATTATCAATTTTTTGGGATTTTCGATATGAAGCCGCCCCCCACTTGGGAGCAAACTTCAGATTCGTAATCAGCGTCTACAAAAACATAAAACAGTCGAAAAAAAAACTTCTAGCAGAAATTTTTTGAAAAAACTACCGTTTTCCTGGGCTAAAAACAACGGAGGACAGCTTTGCCTCAACGGGAGAGGAAGCTCCGCGGCGGCCACGCCGCGTCCCGCTGGAAGGTAACGAATCACTCCATTTCGTATGCCAAAGCGTTGACAACGGACCGATAGTATTGACATCAATCCATACCCACAACAAAACATAAACGAAGAAAGTCGATCCCAAGGGTTAAAAAAATAGGAAAAAAAGGAGAAAAAAGCTGAAAAAAGGAGGAAAAATAAAATGGACCGTAAAAATAGGAAAAAAGGAGCTAATGTGAAAAAAACAGGAAAAATAGGAAAAACAGGAGCGCTGCGGTCCCTGATATTCCTTTCCTTTCAAATTATTTTTGCAAGTTTTCATCACAGAATCATGCTCTTAACCGAACAATGTACCACTTATCGCTCACTCCTTTCAAGAACGTCATATCTCAATAAACCTAAATTTTCAGGTGAGGCATTTGAAAGTTTAGAATTGCATTGAAAATAAATAATAAGAATCTGGTTAATTTCTTTACTACCCAGTTTAAAAATATGAGGGTTTTGCAGGGTTGTAGACCTCCTTCAGAGCTTTCTGAAAACAGTCATAACTAAATATCATTGATTTTTAAGATATGACATTCTTGAAAGGAATGAGCATTATGTAATGGTGATTTAGTGGTTTGTCCACAGGCCTTATACTTGATACGAACTTTTTACTGGGTGATCCCCACATGAAAATGGCGAGTTAGTTGCATAAGTAAAGCAAGCAACTTGCTTATGGATTATTTAAGTAAAAAATAATCTAAAAGAGCAATATGTAATAAAAAAGTACAAATTGTTTTTAATCCTAATTACATTTAAATAACCACTAATTCAAATTGTAAAAATAGGTAAGATGCCTTCAGTTAGTGAAACAAATACACAATAGAGAACAAATCATAAGGCAAAATAATAATTTACCTTTTAAAAATATTGTTAATGTGAAGACTTACCATTTCTATGCATGGCTTCACTCCCCAACCATTATATTTTCACTGAAAACTTTACCATTTTTACTTAGGGCTTTTTTAGCTTGGAGTCTCGATTGGTACTTCAGATGCATTCAATTGCCAGTAGGTGAGGGCTAAATTCAATGTAACATTATTATTAGGATCTAGCATTTGTATCAAAATGAATGACAAAACCAACTTCTTATTTTTATGTAGAATTTAATCTGAAAAACTATACCTTGTGTTCAACAATATTTCCATACTGAGAAAACTGTTGCAGAATGTAAGAAGCAGATGCTACTGGAAATCTAAACATGGAAAAGAGAGAATGATAATTAATAATTAAATCTTTAATTTGAGTAGAATGTGAATTAGACTTGAACTAAAAGTAAAACAAAAAAAGTAAAGTAACTGTATCAAAAAAAAGTTAGAACAAAATGTAAACATGCATGAATGAAAATTTCAATAAAAAAAGGTTTGATGATTGTGAGAAAAAACATAAAAAAGCATGTATGGAACATGTGTTTTTCCCTTATTTTAAAAACTGATTAAAAGGAGGTAGTTAATCAAATTTACTTACCCAAACACTGTAACCCATGATTCATCTAGTTGATCACTATTTTTCGAAGCTTCACTGTAAATAATAAAAGAAATAAAAATTTAAGAGATATTTTTAGTCTAAATAAATATTTATGTCAGATTACAAAATAAAAGTTTAAAATATATATTTTTCATGTTAAAAATATGTTTTAAGTTCTTTAAGCAAAGTGTGTGATTTAAAGTATGAAGTTATAGCAGAAGACTTGCGTAAAATTGCATTAAAAACAACAAAATTTAATAAAAAAAAACTATGTTAAGGGTGCAAATTATGCATTTAAAAGAAACATCCAAAAACTTACCCTTGAGTATAAAATGGGTCGATTTGAGCTGGAGACATACAAGATGTGTTCCCAGCACGAAATGATTTGCTTGGGGTGAATACAGAACTAAAACTGGGACCCTCCATAGCTAAAAGAGCAGAAACTTATGAGACTGGATACTTCCAGAGTTGAAAAAAAGAAACAAGTAAAAAAATATTTAAACATTTCTAAAACATATTTTCCATGCTGTTTAACAAACTTTTAACAAAATTATTGAAATAAAGTAGACAAATTTTGAGAAAAGTTAGAAAGAAAAAAATAATTATAAAACATTAAAAACTACTTATACAGTTTCATCTTTAATCTAGATCTTTAATCAATTATCATAATTTTAATAAAGAATGTATTTCTTCAATTTACTGAACGAACATTTTAGAATGGAGCGAGAAATTGGTGGGAAAAAGAATAAATGCTAACATTCTTTTAAATATGACCCGGGTAACTTCTATGGTCTGTGTAAATAAATTTGGCGGCTCATTACTAGTCATTTCCCATTGCATTTCTATTGTGTTGCCATGGTGACAAGCCACCAATTTTATTTATGCAGACAATAACATCATATCCTTGAGAACTTTCCCAGCATAATCATTATAACATAATCAAAATTGGTCAGGAACCTTTGAAAGTGCATCACAACATTTAAAAATAATATGTCCTTGTTTGATAGTCAATTATAAAAAAAATATTAAATGCCAACTTACCTAACTGATGAGAAACAACTTTAAAATACAATCATCAACAAACAAAATAAATCAAGTTTTTATTCTTTTTACTATATATGGTAATTTGATAAATATCAAAAGTTGAAATAATAGTTTGATAATTCAAAAGTCAATAACACGTTTGTAAAAACTATAAAAATACACTGTTAAATATATATGTATATGTTAAATATATGTCCAGAAAAATTAAAAATCTTCACGTGACCCACCAAAAACTGACTAGCGACCCACCAGTGGGTCGCGACCCACAGTTTGAGAAACCCTGCTTTAAGCAATCTAGAACTAAATGATCACTAAAGACAAATTCATTATGCAATATCCATGCTTTAATTTTGACACATTTTACTGTACAATTATAAATTATAGGAACAAGAACTTAGTTAATATAACATAATATTTTTTCATTTTTATGATTAAGAAACAAATGATGGAAAAAATTTATATGCAGGTTTCACATAGGATAGCGAAATAAAAAACAAATGTAGCTTTACAAATATTTAAAAGATTTTACCTGTAAAGGATTAAAAGAATTCTGGCTTGGTGTACTATATAAGAGTCCTTGTATGGGTGGACCTCCATTTTTGGTAGGATTAGGAGTAGTTATAATAGAGCTGAAAAATAAAGAAATGTAATATTAACTTTCGTACTTGTCCAAGTATTGGTTCAATTCCGTTAAGGGTCCCACTAAATATCACCAAGTTTTTATGAGCGTCATATAATCAAATATTGACAATTTTTTTATATTTTTATTGATAAACTAAACAGTTATTGATTTAACTAAACATTTTAATCAATTAGCTGAAAACATTTAGCAATATTTCTACTTTTGGGTGACCAAAAGAGCATTAGATTAACAGAAGAAGTAAAATGTTGACGCCATAATTGAATATAAATAAGAATTCAATAATAATAAATCAAAATATAAATACAACATTAATAAATGAAAATTCAAAACCAAGGACTTCGAGAAAAGGCATTCGGAACAAAAGAAATCAGAACCAAGTTAGATTTAGATTTCAATTTAGATTGATTTACGGTAAATACAATCCAGCAACCAAACCTTACTGCAATTAAAGCAATAAAAAGCTTAACAAGGTAAAATTAATTAAGATTTAAATAATTACTAACTTCATAACACAGCGGCTCCTATCATCCAAAACCAAAACGATTTTGACGAAAAACATGGAGGCGAAACAATGTTTGAAAGTTTCGGATTCAGAATCCATCAGAGTTGCCAACGGAAGAATATAAACTTCCTAAAAAACAAAAGACGTTTATTCGACGTGCTTTGGACCAGTTTTGGAAATAGCGAGTTCAGATCCAATCAGCTGTTCCATTTCACGTCAGTAATAGACGTTTATTCGACGTCGAATTAAAGACGAGTTATGGATGATCCAAACATGACGTTGAATAAACGTGCAATAGACGTCATTTATGGACGTGAACGAGTTTCGGAACATCGCTACGAGTTTTCAACGAGAATTTGACGATATATGGATGAGTGTGCTGTGTGGGGCATTAACAAAATAAACGTTCCTGGATTTAACGTCTAGTAACTTTGCCACGCACCAGGGGAAAGACAAATAGAGGGCGCCACGTGCGCTGTTGGTTTCTAGGAGGCGCAAGTTCAGAGTTGCGTATTCTTGGCGAAATTTGGCTGTTTAGCGGCACATTTAGAAGCCAGGCGGCTTTAGACCACCCGGTTTGCGACAGCGATTCCGCGGTTTTCGGGAATTTTGACAACCGCAGTAACTCAGCGACCTCTCGAAAGATGGCGCTGTTCAATTGAGGGAAGCGGGTCATTTTTTTGTCGCGAACCGGATGTCGCAGAATCGCTGTCGCGAACCGGTTGGTCTAAAGTCGCCTTAATTCATTTAACATGAGTTAGGGTTACCACATTAGTCATCTTTAACGCTAAAAACTTGGCGCATACGCAACTCTGAACTTGCGCCTGGTTTTACTAGTTAAACCACAGAGTGAAGAGCTAACAGAGGGTCCATCTCCATAGACGCTAATCGCGAGTCTAGCACTGAGATACGCCCTCTGGTGGAAGCTAGCCAAACCACTATAAGGAGTAATCGGATTTAGAAGTATTATGCAGTTTGTATTGACGGCGCTAATTTGACGACTGTTTTATAATTGTTTGGTGTTTTAATTTTTCTCTTGAGGTAATATTTTATTACATGACTTTGGCCACAGAGAAAAATCCTAACAGAGGGTCCAAAACGATATATTCAAATTCTGGACGGGTTGGAGGGCGCCACGAGGAACTAAATAATTGACAGAGAGATCAAACCTGTGATTGGCTGTCACTCAATCTTCTATTTCGAAGGAGAAGGAAAAAGTTTTTCTCAACCAATCAGACTTTTCCGTCCCGCCTCTCGTGACGTTGATGCGATTGCAGCGCCACCCAACCCATCCAACTTTTCGATTTCCATTAGCGCCTATGGCGACGGACTCTCTGTTCTAGTACTCTGTGACTTTGGCTTTATGAATAAACTTATGTATCGCATTAGTAACTACCAAAATATCTTTATCTACAACTAAATATAATTGATTATTTCTACATTGTACAAAAATTAAAAGCTAAGGTAGTCAACCAGGGGCATAGTTACTAGAATATGCCTTTTGTTACAAGCATTTTACATTTAAGTGTCTCTCTATATTAAAAAAAGTAAAGGCGACTTTAGACCAACCGGTTCGCGACAGCGATTCTGCGACATCCGGTACGCGACAAAAAAATGACCCGCTTCCCTCAATTGAACAGCGCCATCTTTCGAGAGGTCGCTGAGTTACTGCGGTTGTCGAAATTCCCGAAAACCGCGGAATCGCTGTCGCAAACCGGGTGGTCTAAAGCCGCCTTAACAGTGACCGCCGCGGCCGCTGATTTTGAAAATTTTATTTTTGAACATTTTGAACTCTAACTACGCAAAAACTATTCAAAGGAATATTATGAAATTTTGACCATTGGTAGACAAACGCATGATAATCCTTTTCGTTCCAAAACCTAATTAATTAGATAATTAGTTCTGGAGTTATTTAATGTCAAAGTCGAAAATTATTTTTTTCTGCTGCGAGTTCGCCTCCAGCAAAATCTATTTACAGCAGAAACGTGATTTTTTGCATACACATACTCTTAGGCATGAAGTTTTGCACCTCATCGCTCTTTTTTCGAATTAGTTTTTGAGTAATTCAATTTTAAAGTTTCGAAATTTTTGACAATTTTTCGATTTTTTCGCTATAAAATAAAAACTAATCATGATAGAGGCACAATATTTTAAACACAAGTTATTTTTTATAAAAATATTGGCGTTTCGTTTTTTAAAAAATTCGAATCAGTTTTAGAATTATTGAGATTCAAAGTTTCAATTTTTTCTTCTCTTTCTGGTCTTTCACTAGGGAAACAGCTTATTTTTATGAGTCTTATTTCTTTAATTTCCGACGATTCACTAGATGTTTATGTGCATATTAAAAATTTAAAGTTTCTTAAAGGCTTGTTTTTACTCTAAGTTGGTTGATGATAATTGGTAGACTTGCTTGATATTTTTTTAAAAACATTTCTATTCAATCACAGAGTAGAGAGCTTAACAGAGATACCAAACCGCCGTTTTACTCTTAAGATCTTTAATTTAATTCAGCACGCATATTATAATTCAGTTCACTAGTAGCCAATCAGAGAACGCGAATTGTATTTGATTTGATTTTCACACTGATTATAGGCGATTTGGATTTGAGTGACAGCTTCAGTGGGCGAATGACAGAATTAGCTGGAATAGCGTGGAGGCGGGACTTGAGGCCAGAGATTTTTCAATGGGAAAAGCCCTGTTAAAAAAGTTGCCATTAGCGTCTATGGAGATGAACACTCTGTTAAGCTCTATACTCTGTGTATTCAATAATTGAAGAAAGAAGAATTGAAGTTAAGAGATGAATATTTTAGAAACAGTTTTATTTTGATATCTTCGAGGGAATGAATGACTCGAATTAAAACATTGATACACTAGAGAGATGAGTAGCTTCGGTATCAAAGGAGCATTAACTAAGCCGACGAGCCTGGATTGTTGAGATGAAACAAACGAGCTCTGCTCACTAAGATCGCGAAGCGATCTTCAAAGAACTGCGAAGCAGTTCCGGGGGTTGGTGAGCGATAGCGAGCAGGGGGCAGAGCCCCCTAGTATGAAAAAAAAAAGGTTTTTGAGTTGGAGAAACAACAATAAATTCTCCAAAATTCCAGGTTTGCTGAGCTACAAACACAAAAGAAAAATACAAATCATGTATACTATTTTTTATGCATTTTATTCAACTCTTAGCATATTCATAAATTTTAGATTTTTAAACAATTCTGCTCTACAAGCTTTAACAAATTATAGTAAATGATTCCACAAATTACAATTTATTTTAAAACAGGGTTCCCAATCATTTTCAAAGTAAAAATTCCTAATGTTTTCAAGAAAATAAGAGGTAATTTTCAAGTATTAAATTATAGGATCCTGGTAGGTACTCGCAGGAAATTTTTCACCTTTTTATAAAAAAAATTCACTCTAACATTTTTAGCAAAATTAAATAACAAAAAGCACCACTATGCAATTCATTTCACTCCAAAAAGTAATTTTGCCAGTAAGTTTAGACATTTTAATTAGCCGAGAAAAACATGTTTGGCAATTTTAGTTCATTTGTTTAGTTGGCTAAGAATAATTAAATTTTAATTTAGAGTGAATAAAAAAAGCCAAATTTGGTAACCTCCTGTTTGCTTGCCACTGCCACTTTTTTTAGGGAGCAGCTATACCCATCATAATACAAAGTTGCGATATGCCAAATGAGGAAATTCAAACCAAAAACAAAGCACAAAAAATAAGAAAAAAAGATTAAAAGTGAATGAAAATTTAGAGGTTTTAGAAACTTTTTTCAGACATAATGGTGTTGCAAATTTAACAAAATCCCATAATGCAAAGTTGCGAGTGCCAAATGAAGAAACCATAGAGGAAACTCAATAGTTTCATTAGGTTTGCATATTTTTGCCAATCTTTCTTTTCTCCTTTTCTTTAGGAAAACAATGAAAACTTAAATTTTTGTTTTTAGATTTCCTCGAATGACGATTCGGAACGCAACAATTAGTGTATGAAGTCATATTTTGAATGTAAACCGCAATAACACCGCTCGAACAATATATAATACCGCTATGCGAAATACTTCTTCGATTACTTCTTCAGACGTCCATGTTGGTTAGGCCAACGCCTACGCTGGAGTCGCGAAATGGAAACTTTTTAGCGCAAGTTCAGAGTTGCGTATGCTTGGCGATTTTTGGCTGTTTAGCGGCACTTTTAGAAGCCAAATAATTTTTTTAACATGAGTTAGGGTTACCATATTGGTCATCTTTACCGCTAAAAACTTGGCGCATACGCAAGTCTGAACTTGCGCCAACTTTTTTCACATGGGTTTTCGCATAGACTGTGGCGCCCTTATGTGATAACGTAGGAACTAAACCAGATAATAGGACGAAGCGTTATTGACTCTCTACAATCGAGCTACAGCCGCATACAATCTCTCTCCGCAACCTGCCCTTTTTCAATGGACGATATTCGTGTCACGCCCATTTAATCACGTGAAAGGGGAAAACAAACTCACTATCAAATCCTATCTCACTATCATCATATCTCACTACAAGCCATCTGTGAGGTAACCAATTGCAAGCTCAGTAGGTCACATGATGGGGAAAATGTGACGTCAGACGGATATGGTCCATTAACCCCGCCCACCTCGCCTGCTAGAGAGGGAAAAAGTTTTTATTCATGGCACTGTATATTTGGACTGCTTTTTTCAACTAAACTCTACTCTAATTTCCACGGCTAGGCTACAGCTCGGCGTTTCATTGGTTCAATCACTAAGCGCCGAGACTGCTACGTAATCACGAGACCTACAGCGCATGCGCCACTGGCCGTCCAAATATACACTTCGTTTATATTCATTTCCCCAGTTTTCAAACAGCTTCGTTATTCGCGATTCAAAGTACCTATAGGTGGCGCTTTGGAAGCGAACCACAAACATTAGCACGTGGTTTTCCGCTCAACACGTGCTTGTGTTGTTATTTCGTTTTACATTCAGGTAGGTTAGTAGTCAGCGTAAAGATGGAGGAAAGGGTCATGTTTTTAGGACTTGTGGATATTTTAAATTACACTGAGGTAGAGATGTAAAATTCCCACATTTTTTGGGAGGCGGGAAAAAACCCGGAATTTTTGGGAATAAACCAGGAATTTTAGGGGAATATTGGGAATTTTGACCGCAAACAAACACAACGATATTTCACTATCAGTTTTCATTTTCTAGGACTTTTGAGGAGCAGGGTTGGGTTTCTTCCGGAAGAAACTAGTTTCTTCCTGGACAGTGGAAGAAACTGGAAAAAATGGAAGAAACTAACAAAAAGCTTTACAGACGCACCCAATTTTTAAATCTGTTAAATGAATAAATCAAACCATAATTTAAAAAACTCTTAAATATAATTTAATTATAATTAGTTAAATTTATTTATAGTAATTAAATTTAAAAAAAATTATATTTGACTTTTAATTCCGGTTATTTAAATTAAATTTTAAATCTATTGTGTTGACTGAATAAATTAAACCACAGTTTAAAAAACTCGTAAATGTGTAGACTGAAAAGAATATTTTCATCCTTTGCTTTTATTCATTCTAAGTTAAGAAACAGATTGCAACCTGGTACTGCAAAAAAACTACTCTTTTGTTACACTATGTTGCACAAAAATAAGGTAGGAGATGACCTTTTTTGATGCTGTATCAGTTCCCTTCATAAATGGATCACATTTAAAATATGTTTCAATTTCAATCTGAGATTAAGTTCATTTTTTCAGTCTAAGTGATCCATACAAGTAGTATTTAGTTATTTTAGTGAATAATTTCAAAGGGTTTATATTCAGGTTAAAAGTTAAAATGAAATGGATAACTTTTTAAATAGATTTTGTTTGTCAAATTTTAAAAAGCAGTAGTCATTTCAGCTGTGTGTTATGTAGTAAAAAAATGTGTATATAACCTGAAACATATTTGACTGGAAATAACACCAGACAAATATTTGTCAGAAATATTCAAGTTTAATACTTTGTTTTAAATTTTATGTCGGGCTTATATTGTTTTATTACTATATGGAAGATTGTGTATTCTAGAAAAATTCAGATTATTAAAACATGTCTTTTCTGTTTAACTTTTATACTTTCTTGTAGACAAAAACTCATCCAATACTATGTAATTCTCAGACTTATTCAAAACTACTTTTCTGTTAGGAAGAAATTAATTTAAAATCACTGGAATAATTTAATACATGCATGCAATAGGTATTTATAACAGTTTTGAGTATTTAATTAAATTTTAGACTACAAAGTAAATATTGTTTATTAAAGGGTTTTTTTTCCAAATTATTTAATAGCATGCTTTTCATACTTTGGAAGAAACCTACATTTACTAATTTAATCATTAACTAATAGGTGCATATAGTTAATGACATTTTGGAAGTTTTTATGTAAATATAAGAGTGTTTGTGAGACAAATATTTATAAAACCTGAAAATTTAAAGCTAATTCTTTAAAAAAAGAGGTTTCTTCCACATGGAAGAAACCTATTTCTTCCTTCGGAAGAAACTTGCCAACCCTGTACAGTTTTAAACATGATCGAACACAAGTAAATGTAGTTCTTTCTATAAACTATTTAGATTATTTCAGGAGGTTTATAATATTACATCGCTTACTTCTGTTTTTAGATTAAACCGAAATCCAAGTCTTAGAATTAAAATTAATCTTAAAATTACTCCAAATTATAGTATTATGACATATGAAATATTCTTGAAAACACTTACTTTTACAAAAAGCTAATCAAAATTCCCAAAATTTCACCATTCCTTTCTAAGTCTAAGATTTTTGTCTCGATTTGCCTTCGCCATAGTATCGGTAACGCGGGGAAAACGATGGGAATGTAGATTTGGATTCTTTTTAAAAGATCCATTTCACTGTGGAACGCAACAATATGCATTCGAGGCACTTAATAACCTTTTTGTATCGTTCATTTCAAATTATTACGCTAGAAATAATGAAAAAATTAGTACTCATACAAGCCTCACAATGTTAACTCTACGCAGCAGCAAATTTACATACCCGTACCCGTTGATTTCAGGAGCTACCACCAGAGGGCGAGCTTCGGGCTGGAATCGCGAATCTTGAGCATGCGCCGGGGAAAGAGGAAATTTCTCCAACTTCTGCTTCTGAATTGGAAATAGCCTTTTACTGCGATGGATTTGAATAATTTCTTAGACGATTCTTATTTTTTTATAAAACTAAAACAATGAGGCGATTAATTGAGTGATTATGATCAAAGTTTGCATTATTTAGCATTTTGCAGAACAAAAATCTTTATATTTAGCATAGTCTCTTTACTTTTTAAAATTTTAAAAGGGAAACTCTACCAAAAATAAACAAATGCAATTTTTTTTGACACTAAATGCATAAGATTGTGTTATATATTCAAAAACTGAACTTAATTCCATATAGTAGGGTGAGATAAAATGGATAAGAGTGATTTATAATATAAACAATTCTAATAAGCATAAATAAAACAATAGTATTATCAAAATGAAGATGTTTTTCTACAAAAATAAATAAAATACCACAATGACCAAATTGGAAATAAAATAAACTGATTTATTTTTCCATAATTTCAGCTGTCCCACTCCTCCCACTGTCCCATTCCTCCCTCCTCTCCCCTACTCAGCCATTAGTAACATTCAATAACAGTTAAACCAAACGATGTTTAATAAAAAATAATACAGATTTTATTTACAGTTTAAGATTACTTTCAGACCATTTTAAAGGAAAATATACCCGCTTTTGCTTACTTTTTTCCATTTGAAAATCGGCAAATTTTAATTAATAGTAGTGTGTCTTTAATCGTTTGCTTTTTTTCATTTGATGAACAAATATTATAATTTATCTAGTTTTTCAAAACATTTCATTAAACAATTATTTCCTACTTACTCTTTTATCCTTTTAAAGGAAAATCTTCATGCCCAGAAGCCTCAATAAATTAATAGTCATCGGATGTATTCCTGAAATCACAACTGACTGGACGCCATTGTTTACTACTCAACAACAGTGATCTAAAAGCAAAAAGAAAGACATTTAAAAAAAGGCATTTTTATAATGAACTAGCGCTGACGCGCTAGACCCGGGCTTCGCCCGGGTTTCCGTTTTTTAATAAATGTTATCAGGTGGGCGTTACAGATGGGCTTCGCCAGTCCATTTTTAAAGAAAATTATTCAGGTGTGTTACAGAGGGGCTTCGCCAGTCCATTAAAAAAACTATTCTGGTGTGTTACAGATGGGCTTCGCCAGTCCAAATGGGGAAATAGTTAAATAAAGGATCTATTTTAATGTTTATGTTACAACAATGGATTTTAAACTTCAACAATCGGTTTCAATCTGCAACAATCGAGAATATGCCTGCAACAATTAAAGTTACATCTTCTTTACAACAATGTGGTTTTGCCCTGAAGTTAGGCACGAAAAATGGGTTTTTGAGCATAAAATTGACCAAAAAAGTTATTAGGATGCATCGATTTTAAATTATTATTCTTCAGAAACCTTCCTTGGAGGGAGTAGATCAACGTGGTATAGTTTAATAGTTAATGTAGGTTCGAAAAGTTTAAAACTATAAAGGACATACATACAAACATACATACAAACATACAGACAGACATTGATTTTTATATATATAGATAATTTATCTAGTTTTTCAAAACATTTCATTAAACAATTATTTCCTACTTACTCTTTTATCCTTTTAAAGGAAAATCTTCATGCCCAGAAGCCTCAATAAATTAATAGTCATCGGATGTATTCCTGAAATCACAACTGACTGGACGCCATTGTTTACTACTCAACAACAGTGATCTAAAAGCAAAAAGAAAGACATTTAAAAAAAGGCATTTTTATAATAAATGTTATCAGGTGGGCGTTACAGATGGGCTTCGCCAGTCCATTTTTAAAGAAAATTATTCAGGTGTGTTACAGAGGGGCTTCGCCAGTCCATTAAAAAAACTATTCTGGTGTGTTACAGATGGGCTTCGCCAGTCCAAATGGGGAAATAGTTAAATAAAGGATCTATTTTAATGTTTATGTTACAACAATGGATTTTAAACTTCAACAATCGGTTTCAATCTGCAACAATCGAGAATATGCCTGCAACAATTAAAGTTACATCTTCTTTACAACAATGTGGTTTTGCCCTGAAGTTAGGCACGAAAAATGGGTTTTTGAGCATAAAATTGACCAAAAAAGTTATTAGGATGCATCGATTTTAAATTATTATTCTTCAGAAACCTTCCTTGGAGGGAGTAGATCAACGTGGTATAGTTTAATAGTTAATGTAGGTTCGAAAAGTTTAAAACTATAAAGGACATACATACAAACATACATACAAACATACAGACAGACATTGATTTTTATATATATAGATGGATGAATGATAGGATTTAAGTAAATGAACAAAACAATGCTAAATGCGACTCAAGGGCGTCATTTAGGGGGGGCAGGGGGGGCAACCGCCCCCCCCCCCCCAAGGTTTCCACTGTAATATGAAAAATTGCTGCAAGTCCCTTGAAAATTCTCTAACTTCCACAAGGAGCTTTGGGTGCAACTCAAAATGTCTCAAAAGGAGTTAAAACATAACTTTTGAGGGTTCGATTTCAAAAAATTTCTGGGGGAGGACCCCCAGCCCCCCTCTAAAATTTCCACGTCTCTTATTTAGTGTTTTCCCCCTTGAAAACTATTCCTCTTACAAGAAGCTTTTCTCTTCAGAAGCTCCCCAGAGTTTGAAAAAGAGTTAAAACACAAGTTTAAAGGGGGAGGACCCCTAGCCCCCTTAAAATTTTGACGTTTATTTATAACTCTTTTCCCTAGAATATTATGTGGTTTACAATAGTTTACAAGAAACTGTTCTCTTTGAATGCAGCCCAAAGGGTCTCAAAACGAGCTAAAACACTACTCTAAGAGCCAAATTTTCGAAATTTTCCTGGGGGTGAACCCCCAAACCCCCCATTTTTCCTTCGAGTTCACGTTGTCAAATTTTGACATGATATTACCTTAAAAATGAAGTTGAGGCAACCCTCGCCAAAAAAACCTAGTTACAGCAAGGGCCAGACCCATTTAAAAAAAATTTCTTGCCCCCCCCCAACGAAAAACTGAAATGACGCCCCTGTGCGACTTACTTGGACAATGATGCAAATCATTTCGACAACCGCAATTAATGATGAGATAGTGAAGTTTCAACGAAGAGAACGCCGCCATCAAAGTTTAAAAATAAAATTAAAAAGGGAAAACTTTGCTTCTGACAGAGGGAAAGCTCGCAACCTGTAGGGAAAATTTCCTTCCTATGGGGAAAAACGAGAAAAACAACAGTGATTGCTAAATTAAAATGAAGCTTCCATACAAAGTTCCATATCCAATGAGAATCACTCGTTTCCTTAAGTTCCCGCCTACCCTGTTGATCCCACCTACTCTGGTACCGCAGCGCCACTATGTGATAACATAAGAACTAAAGAGTAAAATCGCGTTTTGGACCCTCTGTTAGCTCTTTACTCTCTGGGGTGGAGAATATAAATCCAATCTCCAACCTTTAATTTCTATTCAAAATAAAATATTTAAAATTTTAAATCAGCAGTCATATCCTGATAATTTTACATTACTCAAATTATTGCCTCTTCGTCACAACGCTTTTTTCCGTATTATACTTTATCTTTATCGTAATAAATCTCTATTTAACAATTTAACACTATTGCAAGACCATATAATACTAGAGCTGTAACAACATATCAAATTCCCAAATTTTCTAAATCAATTTTTTGTAAGCATTTCTTTTACCTCGCACCAAAATTATACAATAGTTTACCTTTAAATCTAACCTCCATTAATAAATATTCAGAGTTCAAAAGAAATTTATTTGAGTTATTAATTAATATCGACGACCTGGATTTATATTTTTCACTTCAATGAAGCATATTTTTGTTAATGGTTTATTACCAGCTTGCTGCCATCTTTATTTAGCTGTTTTTTTTACAGTTTTATGTTTGTGTTGTAATTTACTAATATGTCATTTGTCCATGTAATTTCTTTTTCGCCTGTACGGGAAGTTTCTTCCCCTTGGCGAATCACATTGTCTTACTTTTCTGTGTTTGTATAATGAATGTCTAATAAAGTTATAAAAAGTTAAAAAAATATTTGTAAAGACGCTTTTAAACCAAAAAGTTGCACATGTATGCACATAAACAAAGTTTGAATTAATGTAGGAACCGCCATCTTTTTTAACTAAAATAACCGAGATTCCCCCATCAATTTCTATTGCCATTATTTTTCAGTTCAAGTGACCGATCTTTTTCACCGATTTAACGGGCGGACTTAACGAGCGAAACGAGTTATAATAAACCAAGGTTGAACTTGATTGTGAACTTGCTGGCTGGGATCAAGTTCAGCCTTGAATAAACGAACGAGCTTACACTTTTCTAAAATTTGTAAATCTGTATATGGCATTGAATGGATTTGGTCATGTGACAAGAAATGGCGAATGCATTTTCCTCAATCCTCAGATAAAACTAGTCTGGCAATGGGATAGGACGGCTGATAAGGGCCCTTATGTTTATTACAATTATAGTTTGAATTGTATTTTTAAGATACTTATCGTTACCAATCGCCATCAATTCAAAAATTCTTCAGCAGAACAAGGTTTTCTCAAATAAAAATACTCATTTCTCACACTTACATATTTTTAGGGTCATGTGATAGTTCTCGACCAATCAGCGTACCCTATTTCAACGGCCATGGTCAAGCTGCACCGGAGCCCGTGAAACCATTGTTGGCCAAATGTGTTTTGATATGTAAACAATCCGAATTAATAATGAAATTCTAATTACCATCCTTCCTAGAAAGGCATCGCCAGTGTGTACAAGTAAATAAGAATTAATTCTAGACCATTATTTTTCGGTGTTGTTAAGTATTAAGGAATTTTGAGCGGCTGTGGCAATGGTTACATCATTCAAGGGCAGCTAATCGGTGCAAAACTGGATGATAAAAACTACCAGCCATATTGTGAGAAATAAATCGAAGATATTTCTCGAAGAATTAGTGGTGAAAATGGTAAGATAACTTCTAGGTTTCGCTTATCCTAAGTATAAAATAATTACACTTCTCACCGGATTAGGCCTATCGGCTTGATGTTTGAAATTATTGTCTAAAACCCGCCATTTTTTTAGATTACTATCTAACTCTGTCCGACATCGAATTCCTGGTATTTTTATGACTTATACCTTCAAATCAATGTTCATTTGTGATTAAAGAATGATTTTGGGCTACCATAGTAATTTAAAAGCGTTGCGTTATATTTGTAATTATGTTTATTGATTAGTGCAGTAACGGTAACTCGTATTTGGTGTTGTACCTCATTTGCGTTGCTTGTGTCGAGGGGATTTTCATTTAGTATTTTCTTCCTTTATATCTAGTGTTATAGACATGTTCTCTTAAAATTTTAAAGATATTTTGTTCATGGTTTTGTGAAGTACTAACAAGACATTTGTAGTTATAATATCATAGCTCTGTAACTCAAAATGATTTCTATCTACCATTTTACAAATACGTTGTCAGTTGTGCATTTTGATAAACGCTTATAAAATCTAGCTTTTGCGATGAATGTGAGTATATTTATGTTTTAGAAGTATTTCAATGCATTTTGTTTAAACACGTGCCTTTTAAATTTCTAAAATTATAAGAGTTTTAATGTGCATAGGTACTTGGTTATTTTAAAAAGCAATTTTATACTTTGGATCACATGGATGTTGTGATTAGTCTTAAGAGTGTTTGCACCTAAATACTTGGTGCTAATTTTATTTATATTGTTTTGGGATTCTAAGTTTATATAACACTTACTTTTGGGATTTCTTGGTTTACCTACATTACCTTCATATTATTTCATGTAACTTAAAAGCTAAAACTCATTGATCAATTAAGGGCACTGAGATTGTGGAATAAATATAAGTCTAAAGTGCTAAACTTAACAAATAATGTCATTAAATTTGTGAAAGAGTTAAGTGCATTATCATTTATTATCAACAGATTCCCTTTAAAAGTTATTGGTGTTTTAATTATTTGTAATTGAATCTTTTTGTAGGGTATTTTTACTATTTTAAAGAGTTATAGTTTGGGTTAGTATATAAATTTCTAGATTATATTTACTGTTCTGTTCAAACTATCCCTCTCCAAACTCTAGTTTCCTCATTAATTAGTGAAAATATTCAGTTAAAGGCGGGTCATTTCATAGTGACTAACGTAACTTTAGACTACTTTTCAAAAGTCATTAAATGATATAATACTCTAAAATTCACTTTATAAAAATAAAAATTACAAGATATCATGTAATTCAAGTCAATTAACCTATTTCATACACCAAAACAATTTTTAAAGTTCATAATTTTAATAAATAAAATTTAATTTGAACTGTGACTAACGTAACTATTTTTTACCTCCTAATAATTCCTCCTAAAATTTGTGTAAACATCAAATTTATATTGCTCTAAATTTAAACGGAGAAAAAAATCTGTAATTACAGAATACATAAGTATTAACATCTAGTTTTAAGAAATTGCTATTTTTGTTTGATGAAATAAACTATAACCAGTATTTTAGGATGATTTTTTTATTAAAGTAATGTGACTAACGTAACAAATGGATTATAAATATGAAATCATGCACTCAGTTAGAAAAATAAATTTATTTTGATACTGTCTTATATTATTTGTATAAGGATACTATGTTACTTCTAATTTCACTATCGATGTGAAACATATTCTAATATTAAAAGTTCCACAGAGCTTTGAAATTCACTAAAATCTTGCTAAAAAAATTGGGAAAACCATGCATTTTGGAACATTTTTTCTCATAGAATAAACAATAAGTTTTGTCTGTTGGAGAACTGTGCGTAACAATACTTCCAAACCTTTTTCGATTAAATGTAACCATATTTAAAAATATAAAGGGTTAAAAGGAGGTTTTTCCCTTGGAAAAAGGATTTCAACTCTGGGTAACATGTTTCATGGAATTACCCAGGCATAAATTAGTTTTGTAGTTTATGTAGGCTTACTATATTTTCTCGGGTTCAACCCAGGACATAGTTTTGAAATTTCTTAATAAGTGCTATATAAAACTACCAAAGATTAAAAACTATTCATACTAATAACCCTTAACCCTTCACTGCACGATTTTTTTGTTTCTTTTGAAAAAAATAATTTAATATCTTCTAACAGCCACGAATACAGGAAAAATATTTAAAAAATTCCAGACTTAATTTTTCATTAAGATATAGGGGTTTTTTATGGTATGGCTCAAACCTAAAAACATGATTTAAAGCTGGTGTAATAATTGCTTTTACGAAAAATCAATTTAAATAAGAAGTATATGTTGTGTATATAAATGTCACTTAATTTACATAGCAATATTTTCAAGATTTACTGGTAAAAAAAGATCAGTCAAAATCTTAGATTGCATACAAAATGGTTGCAACTGTTTTGGAGACATAAAAACCTAATAATCAGTGAGAAGCTGCCATCCAGATCTACACTGAGTAGTTAATATTATATATATGTATGTTCTAGATGTGGCACAAAACTCAGATAACTTACATTTAACACATGTGGGAAAATTGAGGAGTTTTATTGGTATGTGCCGAATTCGGCACACCGTGCAGTGAAGGGTTAAACAGAAATATCAGATTTTATATTTTCCTTTAACATTACTTTTTCAAAAATTGTTTGATTTACTTAATTTTTATCTCAAAATTAACAGAAAGTAAGTTTTCTGATATAAAACAGATGTCAGAAAATGTAAATAAGCGCAAATTTAAACAGCTTGGTTGGGATTTTTACCTAAAAATGACTAGGAAATCCAAATGTATAAAACCCAGGACATTTCCCTGGACAGCTCTAAAAACCCTGGACTGTCTGGGGTAAACCCGGACGTATGGTAAGCCTAAGTTTATGAGACTGAAATTGATTTAAATCAAAAATGTTTAACTCACAATTTAAATAGAAATTAAGTTGCATGCTTTAAAAATGCTTTGCAAGATTATTTACATGACATTTGTTTTAACTTCTATATAATATTACATTATTATATATTATGTAATAGAGAGATAGGTTAAAGAAATTTAATCTACTTAAAATTGCCTGCAAATTTAAGAACAAATTTTCAGGGTTGGAATAGCTGCGCCAAACTCGCTGATCTGCGCCAAATCGAAACAAGTGTGCATTTCAGCGCCAAAAGTACAATTTTTGTGAAAATTGCGCCCGCCCACACCAAACTGGTGAATTTTGCCGATTTTATACTGAAAATTCGCTTAAAATTATTTCCTCAAGAAAAAATAATTTCTAAGATAAATACGACTGAACTTCTGAAGTTCGAAAGCGCCGCTTCCCGAGAACAGTCGGCAAAAGAGGTCCGCGTTTATTTCATTTCGAAGCTCCCGATGCCGTGACCTCGGAAAATTCGAATGAATATCAGTGCCTCGTCATTGAACAGCGAGTGCTTCATTGACTGATGTAGTGACCCCACTATGCCTTACTCCCTGTGAGATGAGTGGTCAGGGTGGTTATAGATCAGGGAATTTTATTCGTCGGGGAAATTTTCAATAATTGACTCATAAGGAGCAATGTAATCTAAAGGGCAGGGTTTGCGTTTACCCGCTATAGCAGGTTTTTTACGCAAATTTGCGAGAGCGGGACGCAACTCCGACAAAATACCGGGTCCGCGGGACCCGGAAAATTTCGAAAGAAATGACGCGTAAAAATACGATTTCGGACAAGAAACACAAATTTGGCCAAACTTCCGGAAGCAAATTAGTCCTGTTGGCTTTTGACTATGGTAAAGTTGTTTTTTCTACATCGCAACAACGCGAGACGCCGGCGGCCGTTTACGAAAGCAGTCGAGAAAGTCAGGGTTGGCAAGGGGTTTTTCCCACCCCCGGTAAATACCATGGTGAAAACCGGTATTTACAGTCCTGGGAAAAACTAGGTTTTTCCCACAAGGGAAAAGTGGGAAAAACTGATTATTTATTCTATTTATTCTGTTCATAGATGAATGTTTTTAAAGTTTTTACCGGCTTTTTTTTAAGAAAATGACCTTAAATAAGCTTTACCCTATGTTTTGAATATGGGTTTTTATCATATGTCTGAGGAATTTCATCTTTTGATGGTTATGCCCTTTTCATCGGATTATCATACATTGTTACTTAAAAAAAGTTATCTTGCAATCAATATTTACATTTACGTTTTATTTTATTTAAATTACGTTTTTATTTACATTTAAAAGAACTATTTATAATGTTTCTCTTAAAAAAACAGATAATTATAAGTAAATATGTTTTAAAATATTCTCTATTTTTATTTGAGAAATTCATTAATATTTAAAAATATATGAAAATTTATGTTAAATGTCATAATTCTCTTGCTCACTTAGTATATTTTTCCCACCTAATAATTTTAACCCCCCTCCCAAAAAAATGTCATTTTTAACTAAAAGTTTTTATAATATGTTTAAAAAAGCCATAACCTAATACTTCCATTATTTTGTCAATTGGAAGTTTTTCCCAGTATTTACCAGTTTTTCCCGGTATTTACCAGTTTTTTCCAGAGGTATGGGAAAAACTAGTTTTGGACGGGAAAAACCCAACCCTGGAGAAAGTACGGAACACTCAGCAAGCAAAACGAAACTTACGCGAGCAGTTGCGATTTTACGAGTTTTAACGCAATAATTTGTGATTTTTCTAGGTTATGCTCTGGGAATTAAAAAAGTGGGGATTATTTGAAAAAATTCAAATTTATATCCCTTATAGTGAGAATTTACCCCAATTTTCAAACCTGGACTAAGTAAATTTTAGTTATTTCAGCAGGCTATTCTGTAGTTGAAAGAGGCCTCTCATGCAGGAAAAGAGTAAAGACAAGCCTAAGAAATAATTGGGAAAACTAAGATCAGTAATTTAATGATATCTTTGCAAGGGTCATATTCAAAAGATGAAAATTTGAAAATGCAATGGTACAAACAAAAAATTTGTCAAAAATATTAAATTTTTAAGAATCAATCAATATTTTTTTATTTTATAATAATTTGTTGAATATTATTGTGTTTCTTTGTTTAAAAACAGGCCTTTCCCCTTAAATTTTAGGGACTCAATTTTTTTTGTTTCCGGACCCACATTTTTTCCCTAAGTGGGTCCCTGGGACTCAGGTTGAAAACAGTTCACTGCGAACACTGAAGGGTTTCAAAATGAGTCAAAACACTACTTTTAAGGGTAAAATTCCAAAAATTTTCTGGTGGAGGACCCCCGGCCCCCCTCAAAATTTTGAAATAAATATATTATGCTCTGATTTTCCTTGAAAATTCTGTGACTTAAGAGGAGAGATCTTTATTTTGTGTAATATAAAAGGGTTTTAAAAATGAATTTAAACACTACTTTAAGGGACAAAATCCCAAAAATTTTCTGAAATTGGACCCCAAACTCCCCTCAAAATTTTGCTGTTTATTAAACTATGCTGGGTTACTTTGATAATTGTGCCGTTCTCATTGAGCGGTGCACTTGTGTGGTGTAGTCCAAATATTTCTTAAAATGAGCTAAAAATTGCTTTTGTGAGGGGGAGATTTCCAAAATTTTTCTGGTAGATGACCCCCAGACCCTCCTATTTTATTGGGAATTCACATTGCTTACAAAATTTTTAAATTAAATTCACCAAAATTAATGTACGATGTTCTCCATAGGACACAACAAGGCTACAACTTTTTCCAGGTGTGGTATTTACGAATAAAAATTTTCTGCAAAATCGCAAAGACTTCTTGCGTTTGGCATGTGCGACTTTATTATACAACTACATGTAAAACGCCATAATTTGAAGTATTTGATAAAAAAGTGGACCTGGAAAAAATGCCCGAACTTGGTTCGGTTCAGGGGAAGCCCCTGCTAACTCCATAGGAGCAATACATAAGGTTTGGGGAAATTTTTTTAGGTTTGGGGGGAAGGTTACACCTTTTTCCAGGTCCATAAAAATGTATTAAGTTATATTCGGGTCTGGAAAAATGTATTGTTTTATTCGTTTTTAGTATAATTTTAACTGTCCTATATTTTTTAATGATTTGTCCTATATTTTTTGAACCCTTGCTGCAACCTCTGTTCACACCATTTATAGTTATTTTAAAAATAAAATTTGCCTTAAATCTTGAAAGAAAAGGTTGCACCCAATTATAAAACATCTTTCAACTGAAATTTCTCTTTTACTGTCATAATTTTTAAAATTAACTCTTCTTCCACTTCAATTTCATGCATTTTATGGAATTCAAGATGCAGGTATACTTGTTACTTGTAAATGAAAAAACCCATGAATTTGCCATTGGCATACTTGCCAACTTTTACGGATTTCTCTAGTTACGGATTGATTGAAAAAATTACTGATTTTACGTTTTTGTCTATCTGGTGAAAACGCAAAACACTTGCAATAAAAACGATTTTCTCTAATTGTATATTTTTACTTCTAAACCAGATTCCTCTACTAATCCCTTTCCTTACGATTTTCTCAATTTTGGCCCTTTCATTGAGAGAAATTTGGCTCTTTTGCAAGTCTTTTTCGGATTCACCGGCTAGTCTTTTTTTCTTTTGAAAATAATTATTTGAACTGGAATATCGCTTAGATCTTAGCGAGCAGAGCTCGCTTGTTTCATCTCAACAGTCCAGCACAATCCCGGGCTTGCCTGCTTAGTTAATGCTCCTTTAATACTGAAATTACCTATCTCTCTAGCTTGTCTATAATTTAATTTGGATCACTACCTCAAAAATATTAAAATAATACTTTTACTGAAATATTCCATTTTAGCTTATTACTTTTTTAAACGAAATGTTTAACGTTGGAAACATCCAGCTAGTCTACTAATTATAAAACTCGTCTGTTTCCCTAGTGAACGACCAGAAAGAGAAGAAAAATTGAAACTTTGAATCTTAATAATTCTAAAACTAATTTGAATTTTTAAAAAATGAAACGCCAATCTTATAAGAAATAATTGTAAGTGTGTTAAAAAAATCATGGTACTACTGTGATTCATTTTTATTTTATTAATTAAAAACTGAAAAATGGTCGAAAATTTTGAAACTTTAAAATTTAATTACAGTCAAGTCCGCTTAATGTGATCGCAATTGTCCGAGACTAAACTGATAACATTATCCGATCGATAACAATAAGCGATCTCATATAAAAAAAACAGCAAACAGTGTTACTAGATTGTTTGCTTTAAAATCAAAATCATGTAATCATAATAAATGTATTTAGAACTCTATTTTTAAACTAGGGAAAATATAAGAGTAGTTCAGTTAATAAAATTAAAATAATCGCTTACTGTGTATTTTTATAGAAAGGTCTCTTTTTTCCGCTCCATTAAAAATTTTAAGGGGAAAATATAAGAGTAGTTCAGTTAATAAAATTAAAATAATCGCTTACTGTGTATTTTTATAGAAAGGTCTCTTTTTTCCGCTCCATTATATCCTTCCCCACTCCAATAGAATTACAGTAACGGACCCTTTATCCGGGAACCCAAAATCCGGACGGACCCGAAATCCGGCTCGCGTTTAGAATTTGTTTTTTTTTTATATTTTGAAGAATTTTTAGTGAGTAAATGCTGTTACGACGCGCAATGGTTGCGCGCGCCTTTTACGACATCGTCTTGGTGCGGAATGGGACGATTCGGCGGGGGCCGACGCGGCCGAATCGTATCGTCCCCGCGCTTAAACGGCCGTTCCAAAATCGGCTGCTGCCTCGCAATCGGTTCTTGCCGCGACGATCCACGTGCTTTGCCGGAAGTTTTTTTGCTAGATCCGTTACGATTGGATGCGCCGCACCTTTTGTGACATCGTCTCGGTGCGGAATGGGACGATTCGACGCGGCCGAATCGTATCGTCCCCGCGCTTACGACTGTTCCAAAATCGGCTGCTGCCTCGCTATCGGTTCTTGCCCACGTGCTTTGCCGGAAGTTTTTTTGCTGGATCCGTTACGATTGGAACGGACTATGTCGTTTCAGCGGGTATTTTCGTTTCACTAAAGCAGCTGCGTCTTTAACGGCGTTTTTTCCGGAACGGACCCAAAATCCGGAAAATTCCGAAGTCCGGGATGATGTCGGCCCCGAGCTTGCCGGATAAAGGGTCCGTTACTGTATTACATAACCTGAATTTCATTAAACAAGGGAAAATCAAAATATCTTATCAGAAACATCTGCAAAGCGTGGATCTTGGTGTTTCTTTAAAAATCACAAGTATGGATTCGGACCCCCTCATAACCGTTTTCTTTCAATATAATATACAGAATGTTTTATATTTCTTACCCATACTGAATTTCAGAAAAAAGAAGCTCCAGATGTTCTCATGGAGAATATTTTTACTTGTAAAAATTGACCTTCAAAATGAAACTAGAACCCAAAAGCGGTCGTTTTAAAGGGGATATATGGACAAATTTTGATAATATTAAGCGGATTAATGATTCATAGTTGATCACATTAAACGATGTATTTTACATTAAATTAAATAGGAATGATCAAAAGAACTTGTTTTTTTATGCTTTGAAAAGAAATTCCATGGTGTTATTCAATAAAAACCATGTATGTTTTTTTGTAATTTATTAAGAACAAGAAATTTTATTGCACCTTGCACTATATAAAAACCAAATGGATTTTTTAACTCACTAAGCACCAATAATAAAAACAACCTGATATTTTGCTTTGAAAAGAAATTCTTGGGTTTTTTTAGTTCAATAAGAAAAGGATATTTTAATGCACTAAAAAAACAATTTTTTTACTCACTCAGCACCGGCTATCTAAGTACAATGTATTATAAAAACCACTTGGTTTTTATACTTTGAAAAGAAACTATTGGTTTTTTAAAAATAAAAACCAATATGTTTTTTTTACCATATAAACCCCATATATTTGAATCCATTATGAAAACCTCAGTTGGTTTTTATTTATAATAAATAAAAATCGTACTAAAATGTACATATAAACACTTTTCCGATGCAATAAAAACCAGTTTTTATATGCAGCAAAAAATCCTGATTTATATATAAATTTAACTTTAAAAAATTAATTTTAATTAGTTAATTAATTAAATCACTTGGTTTAAAGCTGAACTGATTAACTATTAATTCAATGGATTTATAGCAGCAGAAACTAAGTAGCCATATTTATGCGGGTACGAAAAAAAAGTTAAAAAAAACATAAAAACCTGGTTTAAACCAAAAAAACAGTTTTTTTCGGGTTTTTTGAAAAAAAAACAGGTTTTTTTCCAACCCTGTACTCTAAAACTAATTCGGAAAAAGAGTGATGAGGTGCAAAACTTAGTGCCTAAGAGTATGTGTCTGCATATTTCTGTTGTGAATAGATTTTGCTGGGAGCGAACTCGCAGCAGAAAAAATATTTTTCGACTTAGACATAAAATAACTCCAGAAATAATTATCTCAATTATTAGCTTTTAGAACGAAAATGATTTTGATACATTTGTCTACGAAATGTCATAAGTTCATAATATTCCAAGGAATAGTTTTTGCATAGTAAGAGTTCAAAAATAAAATTTTAAAAATCAGCGGCGGTCACTGTTACTTTTTTTAATATAGAGAGAAACTTAGAAATTTTCAATTTCCCCCGAGTGGAATCCAATTTTTTTGGGAAAAAATGCTTAATATATGGTTAAAACTTCATTTAAAAGTATTGTATAAGAATATCATCTAAAACATTTTTTAATTGATATCAGTTAAATAATTTTGAATTAAGTATTTGAAATTAACATTTAAATTTTTCAGGAACGAAATAAACCCTTTGGGAAAAACCGTTTTTTCAGCAAAGTTTACGGTTTTTTCCGGCCATTCCCATTACTAGTCCTAAGGCTTCTTAAAAACTGAATGAAAATACAAGAAATCTGTATAAAAGGAATAAATTTTGATTATAAACAAAATATTTTGGAGTTTCAAGAACGATGATTATCAGTCTTATGAGATGCATAAGGGTAGAAGTAAAGAAAGTTAGTTTTTATGCTCTATGCATATAAAATAATATCTCCTGAAATATGACATCACAAGGTTACGCCCGGTTTTGAGTCGGCTGACTTAAGCGCTTTTTTGAACGCTTATTGGGCTTAAATTAAAACCTTTTTGTGATTTTTAAAGTTGATTTTCGGGTTTTTCATGATCGAATTAGTAAATTGGGTAAGTTTTAGGATGTTTTGTGACAGTGCATTGCATATTGTCCATTAGAATGCAAGGAAATTCCAATCTTCAAGTATTCACCGAGGAAACTCGTCTTTTTAGTGTAGATAGGAAGTTTTCCACTTTTAATCCACAATAAGGAAGTTGCATGTGTCAGATTTTCAAAAACAAACAAGTGTTCCGTATGGATTTTTGTATGGTAAAATGAAATATCTAGTCAGTTTTTCAAAAAAATGTACAGGTAATTAAATATTTTAATTTAAAAGTCGAGAAAAAAGCACGTGACTAAAAACGTTAATTGTTTAAACTGTAGGACGACGTCAACAATAATACCATCAACTCCATTGCTTTTCAACAATGCCTTTTGTTAGATGACGTCACATCCAAATTCTTGGCGTTGGTTTCAAACCAACCAACCTGAGTTGCTGTTAAGAAATTTTCTGTATAAATTTTCATTGCAGTTAATCTTTTATAGTAGGGTTTAAGGCATTTCAGTCATACTTTGCTACTACTGCATTATAAAGTGGTTGAGTGACAAAGAGGAAAAGAAATAAAAAGAACTGTTGAATGCTGTTTCTAAAAAATAACAGTAAGCAAAATTTAGAAAACAGCTTAAATTACTTGAATTGAAATTAATTGCATCTAAACATTCCTGTAGTACCTCGATTTAAGGAAGTTATAAAAATAAGTTTATTTCATTTTATGATACAAGTAATTTCAAATCCAATTTTGTTTCTTTGGAAACCTTAAGTATGATATATATTAATGCTCCTGCCCCAAATCTAAGCCAATTTTTGTGTTAAAAGTGAAACCTAAGTCTGTATATTAAATATGTATAGCTAAAGATTGCTTGATTCCAAGTGTTATAAAAGTAACCATTGTTGAGTCCCATGACTTCAACTTTTTATATTTTGCAGGATAATTTGGGTTCCGTCGCCATGTGCCGTTTTCTTTCTCATTCATTCCCTTTCCATTTTTAAAAGTAACAAGTGACAAATTACAAATCGAATCATAAATGAATTCAAATAAAATGAGGTAAGTTAAAGAAATCATTCCGGAACCTACTAAATTAAAAATTGTCCTTAAAATTGTGCACACTCAATACACATTTTTTCCAAAAAAGATAAAGAAATCCCTGGCCTTAAGTTGTCTATTAGAATTATAAAGTGGGCTTTTTAAAACTATTTCAATGCATGCGTTTTTCTTAAAAGTGCTTTTACTTTAGAAGTTTTTTCTTGCAATTTTAGTTTGGTATTTAGGATGCATTTATAGTGTACTGGTTAAGATTAAACTGGATTCTATCCGATTCAGACAAATTGGCTGAAAGCCGGTGTAGTAACAGTGGAAAATTCCCTCTTATGTTATTGTAAAATGAGCTGAAAATTTGGGTGATTGAGACATAATAAATGATTCCAATGGAATGCTCTTTTAAAAAGCTTGATAGTGAGTAAAATAATTAGGAATTCGTTCTAATACAAAAGTTAAATTTTGGGTGTACATAAATTAAGAGATTCATCAACTCTTACTCTTAAAACATTGCTACAGAAGTGTCAATTATATAAGGCTATAAGACCAAATTTAATAATGCAGTAGTAGCAACATATTTTTTCATAAAAGCTTGATTACAAATTTGTTTTGTGTCTTAAGATAAAATTGTTATCAGTGTGCTCAAGCATTTTAATTGTAGGTATTTAATATTAACATTTGATGAATTTTAACCCTTGATGAATGAAAACCCTTTACTAATTAAGATGAATAAACTCTTTATTTCATATTTTAACATCAATTATACATGAATGTAGAAAAAAAAGATATGCTTTTAATCCTGAATTAATTTTATCTGCAATTCTGTGGATTTTGGCTGTTTTTCTTCCTCGGGAGGGAATATATATTTTTGCATCTATGCCTAATTGATTTTGACACAGCTTCGTATTTTACTTTTCTAAAGATTTAGTTTTGTTACAAATTTAACCAAAACTAAATGTTTTATGTTTTACTTATTTTAGATTGATGTGAATTTTATATTAACTTTGCTAATTATTGTAAGAGTTTCATTTTCATCTGTACTAGATGAAATAACTACTTTGTTATTTGCTTTGTAAAAGTTTTAAAGTTGGTGATACTTAGAATTTATCTTAAATGCTGGCCATTTCTTTTTTACTTAACAACTTAAGTGTACCCTTTAATAATAATCTTTTATGTGTTAATATAAGATAAAAAACCCTTTTTTAATGACATTGCATAATATAATTTTCATGCAAATCATGAAAGTATCACATGTAGTTTCACTGCTAGTGTAATATCAATGCGAAAACTTGAAATGTGTAATTAAAGTAATTCAAAGTAGGTATTTATTTTTTAGTCCCAGTACTCCCAAGAAAAGACCTGTTAATAATTCATTTATTCCGATGAAATCTAAAAAGAATCCAAGCGATAGCAGGTAAGTTTGTTTTTACTGTTTTCAATTATGGAGGATCAATAAATTCACACCTTAAGCAATGTGATGCTTAAAGCTAAGATGTCTAACAATTAGATGTAATACAATTCATGCTTGGCTTTTGAGGTTTTTCTCATTAATAACCTTTTTTTCAGGATGGGCAGTACTAAAGACAACAGTCCACTCATAGTGGTAAGTAATTTATTGTCAATAAAAGGAAAGATAAAAACCTTTATATACCTTTAGTTTTTCTTTATTTTGGGTCTAGAAAATATTTGTAAGATTATTTAATTATTTAAATCAGATTTTTTTATTTAAATGAATTAATATTCTGATATTGTAATTTCAATGTGACATACTTTAGCATTATTTAATTACCTAATTTTAGTTTATTTTATACATTAATTAATTGATTTAATTAAGAGAAGCAGTTCACTGGTATCTCACCGATGAGAAGCCCATTCCAAAAGGGTGAATTGTACTCAATAACTAATTTTTATCCCTCTTGCTATAACTATTTTTGCCAAATTTTGATATTATTAGGTTTGAAAATAAATAGTGACAATGATTACTAAAAACATCATGCCTCGTTTTTGTGTAAAAATTAAAATCAATCTTTAAATTATATTGATTCAGCAGGGACTAATGCAGGCCAATCTAGGTACCGTTTATCGGCACCTTCACAAAAAATGTACTCTATGGTGGTCCAAAAAAACCTTTTTGGAAATGTTAAAGTGCTAACCCCTAAATTTTGTACCCATCCCAAAATAAGCATGCACACAAATTTTCAGCTAAATTCAATAATATTTAGAGGTAGCTCAAGACCTTTGTGGTTTTACCATTAAATTGAATAGTCGGAATACAGAGTGTCTTCCTGTTCTTGTCACCGGAGACAATGTAAAGAAATTATTAGGGGTTCCAAACTACCGAGTAGGCCTGGGGAAGCAATGGCATATCTCAATGAATCTAAAGCTACTGATTCAATTCATGTACTTTGATACTACGTCCAGCAACACTGGAATTAACATTAGGGCATGTACCCTTTTAGAGCAAAAGCTGGGGAGACAGCTTCTCAACTTGGCTTGTCTGCACTATATCTAAGATATTGTAATTGGAGATGTATTCATTTCAATTTTTGGCCCTTCTAGTTGGCCAGATATTATTTTGTTCTAAAGATTCCTAGCTAAATTTGATTTTATTGACAGGAACTCTGAAAACTGTATATGAGATAAACACAACCTCTGAATTTGTAAAAATACTTAAAGAATAAATCATTGAGTGTGCAATATATCATTTAGATAATCGTATGAACAACTTAGCAAGAGATGACAACAAGGGATTTCTATAGTGAGCATTGATATACTTGGGTAAAATTCCACAAGAATTTTCTTTTAAAACACCTGGGACCCTAACACCAGCTACCGTGACAACTTGTCACTTGTGATAACTCCTACTTATCACGTCGATGACGTCACGTATCACTCAGAAGGCAAAAAACCCTAACATGAAATCCCATGACAACTCAGCCAGTGACAACTTGTCACTTTTTTTTGTCCGCATCTCTGAAGCTGGTGAAACCTTATCACCTGTTTAAAATAATTATTGTTGGCTTAAAATAGTGGATATAATTTAATTATTGGCTCTTGTTTAGTAATAAACATTCGTGAAAATGCGTTTCCAACACATAAATCCAACTATAATCTTTATTTTCTCGCAGAACTATTTTCCCTAGGAGTAAGAACTTAGTGTAACGCGTTAAAGCTTTTTGAGTTGAATCGCCGCCATCTTATAAAGATATTAATTAAGAATACAAGTCATTGGATAGCAATAATGATATAGTTCCAGTCTTATACTGTTCAAATTTATTGTTACAAGAGTTGAATAGAAGTCCATGCTGTAAAATAGCTAGAATTCCGATTAAAATAATTAGTTAAAAAATAAAAATAGAGTCCGGTTGTAATTCACTGTTCTATTCATAGATGGCAGCACGACTGTTTAATAGTTCGTAGTTATTTGAATTTTTATCTCGGAAAAATTAATTAAAATGAGATTAAATTAATTAACCAGTGCTTGAAAAATTAATTTAAAGCAGGAATTTTTTTAAAATAGAGAAATTCACGCTTGTTTATCAGCATTATTTTCCTTGAGTTAGTTTTAATTAAAAGTAATATTTAACACAATGATAAAGACCGCCATTAAATTTCTTTCCGTGAAAGCTGCTCTTCTCTGATTGGTTCAAACGTTGTCACCGTGGCAACCATCGTGATAGTGATAAAGTTGTCACTTTTGAGCTGGTGTTAGGGTTTTATTGAAGATGTGACTATTTTATCACTGATTCAGAGTTGTCACTGGTGACAAGTTGTCGGTGAGAACTAAGCCGCATATGATGGTGTTAGGGTCCCTGGTGTCTTCCACTATGCTAGATGGATGGCAAAAGTTATATTGCCTTAAGATTTACTTGTTTAGGGAACAATTTCAGCTCACACAAAGAGAAGTTCAAGGTTTAAAAGAGTTTAATGTAGGGCTACCCAACCTCCGGCCCGCGGGCCAGATCCGGCCCGCGAACGAAATTAGAGCAACACCTTTTATTACTTTCAGTGGCGGATCCAGGATTTGGTTTTGGGGGGCTAAGAATTTTCATAACCCAATTGAATCTTGTTAATGTTATTACCAAAAAGATAGTGAATTATCCTGCTCCAACTACCAAAAGGGGGGTCAGGGGGATCTCCATAAAATTTTTGGAAATTTAAGTCAAAAACCCCACTTTTTCAACTTGTTTTGGTACGCTTCATCCGAATTTTGTGTATAGATTTTTTGCATTTTGACAAACTTAGTAAAAAATAGTTGTAATAGAGTTTAAAGTGCCAAGGGGGTCTGGAGGTCCTCCCCTATAATTTTTTTTAAAATTTGAACTTAAAATAACAGGGTTTTAACTCATTTTGGTGCATAAAATATCATATTAATATAGAGTAAAACTTTTCATTTGGGGGGCTTCAGCTCCTTAGCCTCCCCCTGGATCCGCTAGTGATTACTTTGTTGTCCGGGGGTTTTTTGCTGAAAAAAATTTTTTTAAAAATGCCAAGTTGCAAAAATACTGTAAATGAAAAGTTATAAAATGTATTGTTATTAAGCATCAGTTAGCGCTTTTGCTTTTCAACTGTAATTTACTTTCTGGCCCTCCACACCTCATCAAATACCCTGAGTGGCCCTCCTCCAAAAAAGGTTGGGCACCCCTAGTTTTATGATTTTAGCACTCTCATTTGTATGATAGCTTGGGTTCACAAGTCCAGTTGCAGTTGATGCACCATTTAATGATTTGGATTTTCTAAAAATATGTGTTTCCTACCAGAATGAAAACAGAAAAGTTGCTGATGTAGCAACTCATGCAATCAAGAGGCATTTGTGGTACCTTCCAGGCGACTTGGTTATGCTTAGTTTAATAAGTGACCTAATAACTTGAGCAAAAAAAGTTCTATGGTAAATTAGTTGAAAAAAGACAATCTTGAAGACAATGTGTATTTTCCCAAGCGATTGAAGTCAAGTGAAATGGGTAACATTTCTCAAAAGTTGTTGCAGTTTTGTAAATAATCATTCATGGCTTACATTTGAAGTTTTAAATATAAATAAGGACTTCATAGATGAGGATCCATTACAATGGGAAAACTGTTATGGATACATTGAGGGACAAAAGAAAGTTAGGAGTTTAGAAGTTATTAATGATTGTGTGGAACGAGGTGTTACCTTCATTTCTGTTTACAGCCGACTAATAACAAAGGGAGGAACAAAGCAGTTTTGCTGCAAGTTGTGAAAACTCGTAGAAAGGCTTTCAAAGACACAATACGCTCTACCCTCTCTGAACTGCTAAAACCAGATATTTGTTTGTAATAATCTTTAAAAAGTATACAATAAATAAAATATTTAAACAGCTATAAGAATTTGTAATTTTTTTAAATTGGCAAAAATCTACGCTAACCTTAAACTAAGTAAGCATTGAGCTACCTTTAAATATTATTGAATTCAGCTGAAATTTTGTGAAGAAGCATGTTTCGGGGTTGGTACGATAATTGGGGGTTAGCACTTAAAAAAATTTTTTTTTTGGACCACCCTAATGTACTCGCAAAGCTTTTAAAATTTTTCACAAAAATTAAAAGGATGTGTAAGTTTTTCACAAAAATGGGGGTTAAGCTAAAAATCCTGGATTAGTCCCTGTTCAGTTAAATTAATTTTTCTCAAAGAATTATGTGTTTATTTCTTTAAAATAATAATTAATTAGTGATGAAAATGAAAATTTAGTAATTAATAATTGATAGTAGTCATGCACACAGATAATAGAACGCTATTATCTGTAGTTTTGTAAATGAAAAAATTAGTTGAGAAAACATGACTAAAATTAAAAAAAAGAGCTTTCAATAAAAATCATCCACATACTTTTATTTTAAGATTTGATACCAGGTAAAAAAATAAGATTTTAATTATTGTTTAGTTTATCACAATTATTGATTCCAAGCCCTGCTATATTTACCCCTTTTTGTAATAAACATTTTTGTTATTGGTGGCAAAAATTTGATCTTGAAATTGCAGGCAATTTTATGTAGAATAACTTTAACCTATCTCTCCTAGTTACATATCTAGCAGATAAATTTTTTATTTAAATTGTGGCAGTTTGACATTTTTTCAAATTGCCATTTCATTTGTACGAGGGTTGTTTTTTAATTAACTTCCGTTTTTCTGCTGAAAAGAAAGTATTAGGAATTTCAAAATAATTTTGGTACAGGTAGTTAGATACATCTTTCAGGTTCAATTTGCCACTTTACTGAATAAAATCGGACATTTTTTCTATTTTTTATCGATTTTACAAGCGCGCTCCTCGAACTATTTTCCCGCCAACCCATAGAGAATTTCGGCTTTTTTTCTCCCCTCGCTCCGTCCGCGATCACCTGCCCTATGTTAATGTCTGGTCGCGGACGGAGCGAGCGGAGAAAAAACGCGAAATTCTCTATGGGTTGGCGGGAAAATAGTTCGAGGAGCGCGCTTGTAAAATCGATAAAAAATAGAAAAAATGTCCGATTTTATTCAGTAAAGTGGCAAATTGAACCTGAAAGATGTATCTAACTACCTGTACCAAAATTATTTTGAAATTTCTAATACTTTCTTTTCAGCAGAAAAACGGAAGTTAATTAAAAAACAACCCTCGTAAATCAATGATTTTAAATCATTGATTTTGCTCACAACTTTTCTTACATTAACCCCTTCTTCGACGTTTTATTTTTCAATTTTTTTATTGTCTAAAATTAAAATGTGTTGTATTTTGACACTGAAAAGTGCAAAAACTTTTATCCCCGGGCCCTTTTTGTCCATTTTACAAGTGTTCAGATATTTGAAAATTCGCTTACTGATATGCAGTTTTTCCCGCAATGCACCTGCTTAACCATTGCATTTTACAGTTTTTTTAATTAAAATGTTATGAATTTTTATAAAACAATATTTTTGACTCTCTGAAGTGTTCGAGATAATTATCTGTCCTCTCATGTTTTTCCTGCAATGCACCTACATTAGAAATTCGCCCTCGACCTTTACGCTTCGTGGATCTTTACTCAGACCATTGATGGGGTCCAGAACATCTGTCTACAAAATTTCCAAGAACTCAGAGGGGGGCTATTGAGTTTCAGGGGGTCAGCAGAAGAAGAAACAGTGGGAACTTTCAATGGAAGGTCCGTGACGGTTTTATGGCTTGTAAATCTCCAGACCAGTCTGGAACGCCCCTTGAATTCTTCGCATTCGTTACTGAATGGGGAAGGAGGTGGGAAAGTGCATTGGGACAAGTACAACAACAAAATAACCCCCAGCGGGACGAATTAATGCGCGTCACATGACATGCGCCCATTACAGAAATGAGCCACTTTGCGTTGGACGTATGACATGCGTCAGCGACAGAGAAGGGGTTAAGTTAGATTTTAAAATACAACTTAACAAAATTGCATCTGTGATTCTCTCCCATCATCACATTTCTTTCAATTTGCGATGATATTTTTAAAGCTTGTTAACGCAGGGAAGATTCTGCACGCATTCCAGTTGTAGCAACGTCGACATTCTGCTAAAAAGGTTGATGGAAATTTAAAAATATTTTTGAAATAATCATAATTGGGGCTGTGATTTTTATGTAATTAAAAACTCAAAATTTATACCAATGAACTCATATGTATTTATTTTAGGTAAATATGTGATAAAAAGTACAACATTTGGAATAGGAAAAATAGAAAGATTTTATGGAATTTCAAAATTTCAAACAACTTTTACTGAATTCTGAAAACATTAAAAACTGTGAGCTATTAAGTTCTATAGGAATAAGTCAGTAATTTTGGGGATTTTAATCCCCCGTGAAGAAAGAAAAAAGTACCAAAAACCCACCTGTAAAAGTAAAAATAAACGTGAAACACGAAATGGACACTAGGGTGGAGCGAAAAACTTTTTTTGGAAATTAAAAACGCCTGAGGTGGATATAGGTGCCATTTACAATAAAACTTAAAAATTCAAAACTTGAGTTCGATCAATTAATATCTTCAGGTTCCACATTCACGTTAAAGTTTCGAAGTTTCGTCAAATTTTACGTAAAAATGGTTATAAATGATTCCCACACAATTTTAGCTCCTTTTTCAAACCACAACTGGTTGAGTTTATATTCTTAGGATGTCAAACAACATTTTAAGACCTTCCATGGACCTGAAATAGGGGGGAATTTCTGATTTTTCAAGCCCCAAATAAGGGCGCATGCCATTAAAATAGTCTAGCGACCGAAAAAAAAATCTTTGAATATCAGTACCAAATAGGGGAGAGTGGGGCTATTTCGCACATGGGGCACATTCGGACAGACGGCATTTCCCCTAGTAATTATTTAAAAATCTGAAAAAAATACCAGTAGATGAAAGCATGACTACCACCTTCTGCATGAATTTTCAAAGCCCTGAGCCATTTTGTTGTATACGTACTAGAACTTTGCTAGCGTTAGAAGCAGCAAAGTAAATTTTCTTGTCATTTTGTTGGCGTGAAATATCAATCAAAAATAACTCTCAAGTAGACATTCAGCATTTTATTCAGTTGAGGCACTACTAAAGTAAGTTTCTAGAAAGGTTTTATTTCCCTGCTTTAATTATAAACATCTTGTTGGGACGTGGTAAGCTTGAACTGGTTGATGGGGCACATTCGTACACCAAAAGATGGGGCAGATTCGGACAGTGCGAATGTGCCTCATCTTACCCATTTTTGATTATGAAAGTGATTTATATGTTTATAAGTGCAGTATATTTAATAACTTGAAGTTTAATTGTTTTTTATTGTAATCGTTTCGAAATTTGGTGATAATAGAAAATAACATCTTAAAACAGCTTCAGTTTTAAGGAATTTAGACCCAGATTTAAATATTGAAGAAATAAATGTACCTGATAATTGTTTAATACCAATTGACTTGGAGTTAGGTGATTTTATTCTAGTAGAATTTGCTACTAAAAGAAAATTTTGTTATGTTGGTCAAATAGAAAATTTGGAATTGAATGGTGCTTATTTAAAATTAATGATGAAAAACTTTAAAAACTTTAAAACTAATGACGAAACTTTTATTTTCCCAGTAATTAATGATTCAACATTCATACAAAAAGATAATATCGTATTACAAGTTCCCCAACCGTCAGTAACAGGTGTTAATAGACGAGCTGTTGGTTCACTTTTCTTTTCGAATAAAACCTGACAGTTAAACTATTGATTAAACTTTTTCTAATTATATTATGTAAAGTACGTCAATTTGCAATATACTCTTCATTATTACAATTGTCTTCCTCATCAAAAATTTAGATGTTCAATATTTTCTGAAGTAGTTTTCTTTTTGTAAAAAAATCTTTAATTTAGAGGAAAAATATGTAAAAGTGCCAAATATTTCGTTTAATTATCCTTACTCTAAAGTGCCATAAACTTTTTAGTTCGTAAAAATAATTATTTTATAATTTTTTGCATGTGTACGAATGTGCCCCACACGTGTGCGAAACTGCCCCACCCATGGGGCACATTCGCACAAAATTTCTCGTTTTTTAGATTGATGATATAGGTTAGAAATTCTAGATGAATGCGACCAATTATCGTTCTAAAATATCGGGAAAGGTCTTAACTTTCATTTGAATCCGAGTTTGTTTCAATATCTCATCTAGATCCAGAGAAATATGCCGAAATGCACTTTTTGTGCGAATGTGCCCTGTTCTCCCCTAGAGCTCAAAAGTTGCGTTTTACCCTCCTTATTCATGGAAAAATAATAAAAAAATTGTAAAAAATAATTTAGGTGTGTTTTGGCCCTAGAACATGAAAAAATGGATCTTTTTACATAGCGTATAATGGGAAAAGTCTTAATTAATCAAATTAAAGTTTTAAATGTAATAGAAACTTACAGTAGCCTTAATTCGGTGTTTTAATCGTCAAAAAAGTATTTACAAGGGTAGTGCATTGTAATTTGAGCTAAGTAGATAAGGCATACAGCTTAGAATTGCCAAATGAGAGAAAAATTAATTTTTATACTTATTTATATTTATTTTTTCAGATCAGAGCATTAAAATTACTTAAAATATATCCTAAATTTTCCCTTTTTATATATAACAAATCATAACCTTTTATTTGATATTTCGTCACTTTAAATTTGAAGACTTGTTACAAAATGTGGTAGTTTAGGTTAAAGTTTAGAATAAAATGCCTATAGTGCAATATAACGCTTTTTTCGTCTGTTTTCTGTAAAAATATCAACCTTAATGTTTAAAAAGCATTTTATGTAAACAAGAATGTGTATTACAGACTACATAAAATATTTGAACTTAAAGTTTATGAATTTTGGGATTTTTAAGTTTTTTCATCCACATTTCCAATTTTAGGCTGTTAACTTGATTTTAAAAAATTTAATAATGAACTCAAAAGTATTATTGACTATTAATACAATAAACTAAGGTAACTATAAGCTTTCACAACATTTAAAAATTTAATTTGATTAATTAAGACTTTTCCCATTATACGCCATGCAAAAGATCCATTTTTTCAAATTCTATGGCCGAAACACACCTAAATTATTTTTTACGAATTTTTTAATTATTTTTCCATGAATAAGGAGGGTAAAACGCAACTTTTGAGCTCTATTTGGTACCGGTATTCAAAAATTTGTTTTTCGGTCACTAGACTATTTTAATGGCATGCGCCCTTATTTCGGGCTTGAAAAATCGGAAATTCCCCCCATTTCAGGTCCATAGAAGGTCTTAAAATGTTGTTTGACATCCTAAGAATATAAACTCAACCAGTTATCGTTTGAAAAAGGAGCTAAAATTGTGTGGGAATCATTTATAACCATTTTTACGTAAAATTTGATGAAACTTCGAAATTTTAACGTGAATGTGGAACCTGAAGATATTAATTGATCGAACTCAAGATTTGAATTTTTAAGTTTTATCGTAAATGGCACCTATATCCACCTCAGGCGTTTTTAATTTCCAAAGTTGGTCATTTTTGGCCAGTTTCACTCCACCCTAATGGACACCTTCCAATTTATAGCCCCGTGTTCACAACCTACGATTGCTAAATTTAGCATTAGATTTCAACAATTTAGATGTGTAACCACATAATATGTTACAGTTTTTTAAAAGCAATTGGGCATATCTTGTGATTATTTTTGAAAAAACTAAAAAATGGATGAGTATGTAGCAAAAATATGTAATTTTAACAAATATAAGGTATATTATTATATAAGCAGAGATGCCAACCATTCCGGATTTTGCGGAATCATTCCGCATTTCGGCCCCGAATTCCGCAATTACGGATAAAGCTAGAAAAACTACGGAAACTACGGGTTAATTATATTTTAACGAGAATGTATTAAATTTTCTTTTCAATTCTCTGTTTTTAGCTCCAATCCTTACACAATACATCTTTTTTACTTAGAATTGCGAATAAAAACGATAACGCTAGTTGCTAGTAATTGATGAGATGGGCAATTAGAAGGGGAAATCAATCGGAATTCGGAATATTCTAATCTGCATGGATGATTGATTCAAAAAAAGGCCTTCTTTTCTCAAATATTTGGGTTTTCAGGACTTTTCTAAAACTTATCAAAATATTGGGCCATTTTTTTACGTGCAGAAAGCGTGGCGTCGGTCGGCAAGCCACGCGTCACGCCGGATTTTTTTTTTGCGCGGGGGGGGCGATTACGGATGAGCGTTGTCTCAGGTTGGCAACCCTGTATAAGCGTTTTTAAAGCTTAAATATGTAAATGAACCGAATAAGTAAAAATATGTAAAATAAACATGGTCTTAATCAATCCAAAATTCTTTGAAACGTGTAGAATTTGAGAGATTTCTGTAATATCAGTTTTCTGAAAAGATGTTATTACATGGGTAATCTTAGCCCTAATCATTAGATCTGAAATTGTTTCCAAACATAAATTTAAATAAAATACTTAGTTAAGGAAACATGTAAAAGATAGTAAGGTAACCGAATTGCTTCTATAGCATAAAATTGTGAAAGAAAAGTCAGTTTTTTTATAAGATAATTTTTATGCAATTAATTAATGTAAGCGTATAAGTTTGTAAAAATTTAGGTACTTATAAATTTAAACATGAAAATTTCACAATTTTCCTCGATTATGTGAAAATTTTTAAATATGTTTATTTAGATAAGTAGGGGGCTAACGCCCCCTGCTTGCTATCGCTCGCCAACCCCCATTAAGTGCTTGCGCAGAAATTTTCGCATTCCTCACAAAACCCAGCTCACTGCACTTACTCACTTTATAAAACATTCTTAAAGCAGGGGTAGTACTTTCAAAAATGACGGATATTTATTCAGTGGCGGAATTTTAACAGTTCCTCTATGGCAGGGGTGGCCAACCTTTTTCGGAAGCGTGCCACAATTTAGGAAGCAAAAATTATGCGTGCCACTTTCTATGTACTGAAAAATAAAGAAATATTCGTTTATATAGTGATTGTGGGAATTTTAAGCAAATATGTGTTGTGTATATTTTAAAGTAATATAAGGGGGGATTTTTTAGAAATTTATTGAAAACAGACTTTTAACGTGCTTTGGAAATACCTAAAATCAATAATTTTAGAAAAAGTTTAGTAGGGGGCCTCAATAAAAAGAGAACCCTACACGTTTTTAAGCTATCTGATATAAAGCTGGTACTAAAATTAATTAGAAAATTTCAATAATTGGGGTAGGCAACTTAATTTTTAAGCACCGAAAAAAAGATTTAGCCCACATAAAATTTTACATTTTAAGATTTTATTCAAAGTTATTGTAAAACCGTAAAAATATAATTATGTTCTCAGAAAACTAAGTAAAGATGAGATTGAGGGAGCATTGAAACCTCATTGATGTTGTCACATTGTTATTATCCCAATTTTTTTTCAATATCTTCGAGTGCCACTGGTTTTACTCAGCCGTGGCACGCGTGCCGTGGGTTGGCCATCCCTGCTCTATGGTAACATGAATTGGAGGATCGCCCTATAATTCCAATAAAATTAACAGCAGAGCAATGTAAACATTCTTTTACTATTTCCCCATCAAGGTTATGTTTTTTCACAGATTCATTAAGAAGCACTGAAACATCTCAGGAATAAATTTAACTTTCTTAAAATTTGTAATAATGATTTTTATCGATTGGCTGTGAAAAATGTAGTAATTATCGTAAACATCGCGAAAATTTAGAATTTTATCTTCATTAGAACAAACAAACGTCGAAGTTGTATCAGTTTCATAGCAATGACACGAATGTCTAGACTTTTAACATTTTCGATTTTTATCTTTATTTCTAAAATATTCACCCGTGTTATCTAGTTTTTTTTGCGTTTTGGAACTATGAAATAAAAAATTACATTTTACTACCTTAAAAAACATACCTGCAAAAAGATATAAAAAATAATAATTATTGTAAAAAATAAACGCAAAATTTCCAAAAGCGAGTTTATATTTTATTGTAAATATAGTAATGATTAGGTTGTCACATTGCCACTACGACAAATATATATAAAAATATCAATTTATTATTTATAAATGAGATATAAATTAATTATACATTATTTTTAAATATAATTAAAACCTTTTGAACAACAAAAATATAAATATTGTTAAAAATACCAAAAATATGTTTTTTAATAGAATAATATATAGTGTTATAAATAGAAAGATGATTATTTAATCTATTTGAATAATAAAAAACCAGTGAAATATGTTTTCAATTGTTTTAAAATTCATAGTTTCTTGCTTTGTAACTTCGACCTTATCCGAAATCTAAAAAAATGGAAATAATTTAAAATTGAGAATTTTTTTGAAAAATCGAAGGGCCTATACTCGGAAATCCGGAAAGAATACGGACATTTTGAGACGGACATTCGGTTCAGTAATTAAAAAGCCTTTCTCTGGAAACCGTTCACCAAAAACTTTTTTTTAGAATAGAGAGATATTGTAGTTTTGTAATATTATGCATAAAATTTACTTATGTAAAAACAAATTAGAATAGGTATGTCTATGTCGATCAACAATAGTGATAGTTTAAATAGCATAGATAAGTAAAGGATTCAACTGTTTTTTTTTCATTCGAAAGTGTTATAATATGCTATAGGTTTTACATCTTAGCTTTATTTTATTTTTAAATATTTGTATTTCTGAAACAAATAAATTGCATTGTCCATTCATCTATTTTTGTAAATGAGAAAAATCTGGCTGGTTTTGATTTTTTTTACATATGTCCTATATTTTTAAAGAAAAATGTCCTATATGTTTGAAGCAAATGTCCTATATTTTTCTAACTGTCGCCATGAACCCTGTGTATATTATTGGTCCCAAAAGGGACTATACCAAGGTTCTGTGTGGTAATTCTTTCTAGTTTAATTAAATAAATGCTTTTTACTATGATTTGAAGTTTCAATGAATTACTGTATTTTAGGATATGAAGGATCCGGCAACAGTTGCGGCATTTGAAGCCATTGATCTTGGCATGGCACCTGTCAAGGGAATAGTGCAACCTCCAGTTGTACCACCAGAAGACAAGCCTCATCGTAATACAAATACATTGCAATATGTTTTGAAAAACATATTGAATAAAGCAATTATGAAACATCATTTTGCTTGGCCGTTTGAAAAACCTGTAGATACTATTGGGCTAAATCTGCCAGTAAGTTACTAGTGATTCGTTTTGTATAGCCTTAAGCATCTTTATTTGCTAAAATATTAATCAAACTCTCAAATTCGACATAGTAAAAATTATTTTTCTTCTAGGATTATTTCAAATATATTAAGCATCCTATGGATTTGACTACAATCAATATTATTAACAATTATTATTACAATAAAAATTATTTTTCTTCTAGGATTATTTCAAATATATTAAGCATCCTATGGATTTGACTACAATCAAGAGAAGGATTGAAAATTTCTACTATTTTGATGTTAAAGAATGTATTAGGGACTTCCAACTTATGTTCTACAATTGTTACAGATATAACAATCCTGGAGAGGTAAGCCTCAAATGCATAAAAACATTTGGTTGTATAAATATTTATCTAAAACCTGATGCAATGAGGTTTCCCTTAAAATTTTGATAGCTTTTGTGTACTTTACATCCAGGGGTACCACTCAGGGTTCGTACGGGGCCTTGAAATCCTTGAAAGTCCTTGAATTTCAAAATTTCGTTTTCAAGGCCTTGAAAAGCCTTGAAAAAGCGTATTTTACCCTATTAGCCTTGAAAATCCTTGAATTTTAACTGAGCCTAAATTTTTTTGGCCAAAAAAATACCTCGATAAACTAATTTAGTTGTTTATCATTGTTATTAGTATCGAATTTTCTAGTGTAATTTTTTCTGAAAGTTTCAAAGCAGGTAATATTTAATTTTATTAGCAAAGCAGGTAATATTCAACTCTGTTATTTTTGCCTTTAAATACTGTCTAATTGTTTGAAAAGCCAAATATTAGAAGTGCCACATAAAATTGCAAACTAATCAAATAAAAAAGTGATATTGATAAAACCCTTAAAATTTTGGAAGCATGTGAATATTTTTCATGCTAAAAAAACTTCACTAAAATTAACTACGTTTCAACTTAACTTAAATGTAATTTCTACTATGAGATTGGATATTGTTGCCCCTCTTCTCCAACACAAAAACTTTTTTTTGCATTCACTTAATTGTGAAATGCTTGTAACAAAATGCATTGCATATTCTAGTAACTATCCACCTGGTTAACTACCCTAACTTTTAAATTTTGAAAGATGTAAAATAATTTATTTTAGTTGCTAATGCGCTAAATACGTTTATGAAAATTATATTAGTACTACGTGCTTTTGCCTCGATTGCATTTGGGGCCTTGAATTTCACATTTGAGAGCCTTGAAAAGGCCTTGAAAGTCCTTGATTTTTCTCTCTTAAAAGGTGTACGAACCCTGGTACCACTTTTGAGTCTTGAAGAAGGAATTCAGTCTTTTTAAGTTCCGTGGGGAGAAATTTTTAAAATTTTGTCCCAGGTTTAATAATATGAAACAAAGTCCGCCAAACAATCAGCAACAATTTGTTTTTGAAGGATGACCCATAGCTTTTGGAACCAGTTGCCCACTTTTTTTAATTGTCCCTCTTTTCTATTAAAAGTTAAACTAAAAAAGTAGAAATTATGGTACTTACATATTATACCGTTGACCAATCAGCAGCAGGGGCCGCGCTAACCATTCGCCAATTCACCAAATGCGAGTAAATCGCGAAAATGGCGAGAAAAAAGTAATTTTGGCGAAAGTACTGGCGAATACTTTTTCCGTTTTAGTCTCCGTTTTTCTTCAGTTTGAGCGAGATTATACATTGTCTTAATCACTATGTTTTATGTTTATTAACACAATCTACAGAACATAATTAAAAAATAATCATAATTTTATGTTATTAAGATTCTCAGGTTCTAATACTCCTTTAATATTTAAATACTCCATTGAAAATTTCGACGATTAAAAAAGATTGCGAAAAAAAGAATTTTGTTTAACGATCTGCCTCATATTGGAAGGCATGCATTTATTTCTGAGGGAGCATTATTATAATTTAAGTACTTGTTGATAATAAAAAAATAATCGATCTTGAGCAAAAAGCTTGCTGTATAGATAGATTATTATCTTAATGATTTAGAATTTTTTTACTTAATGAGCCGATTGACTTTAATTTTTGGATGGAGTAACTTAAAAAAATCATGCAATTAGATTTTACTTAAAAAAAATATGGCTAATAGCTAATAAATTTGGCTAATAAATTTATGATTTGGCTAATTCACTGGCGAATGTTTTGAAAACCTTAGCGCGGCCCCTGCAGCAGCAGTTAAATTTAGCGGTACAGCTGTAGAACAGTCAATGGGATTTTAAATTTTTTCAGATTCAGCGGCATGGTCGACGGCATAATACGCAAGAGCCAAAATTATTCATAAAATTTTAGATGTAAGCTCGGACCTGGAAAAAAGTGCCCTAACCTACGAACCTGGTTCGGGGGAAGCCTCTGCCAGCTCCATAGGAGCAATACATTAGGTCCGGGGGAAGGTTACAACTTTTTCCAGGTCCAAGTAAGATTATTGCATTTTTGATTGTTTTTTGTATGAAATATTACCTTGAATGAAGTATAAAGTTTCAAAGGGAAGATTATACGGAGTGTTTCAAAAGTCGGTTTCGCTGCTTTTATTTGGAACCAACATGCCCTAGTGTCCCGAAGTAAGGTCAAGAGAGTCCAGTGGCGGCTCGTCCATAGGGGCTGCGGGGCTTAGGGGTCATCCATAAATTACGTGAGGTCAAAAAGGGGGGGAGGGGTTTGGGAAAAATCTTACCAAGGGGGGAGGGGGGTCGATAAAAATCTCACGTCAACTTTTTAAACTTAATTAGGTGCTATGAAGCACAAAATGCAAATAATTTTTAGAAAATAATTTTTAAAAGTTGTAGGTAAATTCTCACTTGGGGGGGCAAGAAAAATATCACTAAATCTCACCAAGGGGGGAGGGGGGGTCCAGATTTTGGAAAAAACACCTCACGTAATTTATGGATGACCCCTTATTATATTTAGTAGATTATTTATATTGTTCCCATCTTTTCTATTTGATTTTTTTTCACGTTTTTGTTTAATAGAAATATTATTTGGCATTACATCGCTTAAAATACGTTGCCAACCTGGAGTTGCTGGAGCAGCACTCCTTATAATTTTACATGATTGAGATGACTTACAGCGCCCCTAGCAGCGAAATTAAAAAGTTACAAAAATTAATTTTAAAACTACAGAAGATAGAGCAAAAACCTCACAGTGAGTATTGTTTCCAACATTATGAAGAACTCACTAGAACTACCTAGGGGTAGACTTTTGTGACCATAGGACACGTTGGTTCCAAATAAAAGCAGTGAAACGGAATTTTAAAACACCCTGTATACATAAAACAATTTATGTGTAACATTTGTTTATTTTGCTTGCTATTATCTGTTGTGTTAACAATTATTTTTCTTACAGGATGTTGTTCACATGGCCCAGACCTTAGAACGAATATTTGTTGCGAAGATGGAAGAATGTCCTAAAGAGGTATAATTAAGTATATTCTATTTAAATTACTGCAAAGTTATATTTATTTACAAATTGACTAACGTAACATCTTTATCAGGATAGATACAGACAGAATAAGGATTTCTGGGAATAGTCATGAAGTTTTATCAATCTCAAAGACTTGTTAAAAGTTTAAAAAAAAACAAGAAAAAATTTTAAGCAGTCATTTTATGCTACCATTTCTTACAACTGAAGCTTTGAGTGATTTATTTGCATAGCTGCCAATATACTCCTGGTTTGTATGGGAGTTTTTAGGTTTTCCAATCATTTTCCAGTTTTATGGCTTGAAACAAGTATTTTATTCTGCATTTTTCAAAACAATTATTTTATGAATGTTTTGCTCTATTTGCTCAGTCAAGGAATCAAATCTCGTCATACATGACATGCATTGAATTTGTCTATGCTTTACTCAATCAGTGATTTAATTTACTGCAACCAGGTAACTACAAAGTTGTTTTAGTCTTGGGTGATCTTTTCATGCTTGATTCTTGGCTTCCAGAGGAATTATTGAAAAAGTACTATCAAATGACTGGATCATTTCTTTTATATGAATATCAAAAATGTTCCCCATTTCATTAGGCAAATATATAGTGAAATATCTGTTACTGTTAATGAATATAAAAACATCTAGGTTTTTTTCTAAAACTCAGCTGGTAGCTATGTATTTTTCAATTACCAAAGGGTGACATTTTTGGGATATGCTTTGTTAGACTGGAGGTTAACTGTTAATTCTTAAGTTTTTGTTATTAATTCCTTAGGCTGATGCTTAATTTTTAAGAAAGCAGTAATTGTAATAAACAAAAGTGCATATTCTACTTAAAACAAGACCTGTTTTTGTAAATGGATTAGAGGAAGATTCTATGCATTTATTTTGAATTTAGCTTAAGATTTCTGAGATACATTTTAAAGCAAACACTGAACTATATACTAAGACTGGAATGCGTACCGCGCGGTCCGAAACCGCATCACTCCCTTTCCGGAGTGTGTGAATGCAAAGAGGCAGAAGAGGAACTACTTTCCCTTTCTCGCAATGCTCGGACAAGGGAAACATTGGTTTTTTAATAATATTTAAAGAATAAAGAAGATTTTTTTAGTTAAAATCTAGTGTGAAGTGCCATTTTCATTTAGATGGAGTATTTGCATACTTTTTGTACTTGTACAATAAACAGCTTTAGATTAAAAAGCAATTTTGAGTGTTTAATCCAGTTAGCTAGGCATATTTAACAGGGATTTAAGTGCAGGAAAAACCAAGCAAGCATTTTTATATTATCATTTGTTAACATACTAGTTCTCCGCTTGGACTTAATGTATCCTGGATGCTCAGATAATTTGTCAGGAATTATTTTGACATTTCTGTTATACATATAATTTACCTGTATTCAAAGAATTTGAAGAAAATTAAACAAGCAAGTCAAATATGTATACATTACCTTATTAAATTATAATAAAAATTTCTGTAAATCTACTTAATTGAATCTGTTTATATTACACAAGATTTTCAAAGCACAATATATTTTGCTTAATAATTTTTATTACAACATTTTAAAGCAACTAAAAACTTCGTAGATATCACAAGTTCATTCTTTTATATAGCAAAATTTTAAGATAAGATCTAGTGTTAAGCATGATTGAATTAAAATGGAGCATTTGTACACTCTTAATACAATAATTTTCAATCCATTTTAAGTATTTAAGCCAGTTAACTAATTCCAAGGCATAATTAACAAGGAATTACTAAGTACTATCACAAAACTAAGCTGGTATATTTATTTTCGGTACAATTCACTGCATTAATAATTTTCAAACTTACCTGTATTTAAAAAGAAAACTTTAAAAAACCTTATCTAAATTTTAATAAACAAATCAAACAAGGTAGTTTTCCAAACATTTATTTACATTACAGGGTTCCCAGCCAACTTTTGGTTGGTCTTAGAGGTAAATTAACTTATATTCCAGGGTAGAGATGGAAAATTTCCGGAAATTTTGGGAAGGTGGAAAAAACAGGAAAACCTGTTTTTTCCCGGAAAAGTCGGAAAAATTGACCTTTTTGCTTAGAAAAGAGCGGTTTTTGAATACATATTTCTTTAGAAGCTATGTTACAGTTAAAGTCCGGAAATCAGTTAATTTACAGATAACCTAGGAAATTTGCAGATTAACAAGGGTGATCCGTTAAAGAGCGAATTTTTTTTCAATTTCTAAGATTACCTAGGTAATCTTGAAATTACCTAGGTATTCTGCACCCTACCGACTAGACACTCGTTAATCTGCATACTACCTGTAATCAGTTATTTTACATATTAACGAGGGTGATCCGTTAAAGTATCACCTCGTTAAAGTATCAAGATCGTTAAAGTACAAAATTTTATTTTATTTTATAAAAAGTTTAAGGAGGTTGGGGGGGCTGCCGCCCCCCCAAACCCCCCTGCCCTAACTATAACCAAACTCGTTTTGGGGGTAAACAGTAACAATGACGAATCAAAAAAGGAGGATCGGTACTTTTTTCATATTACACAAAACACGCAAATCCCACAAAAATAGTAATGAAATAGCAATTTTAAAACTAGAATATAAAAACAATAATAATAGAATATTAAAGTACCAACTGAGATTTGTATCAATTGTGGTTTTCGATCTCGATTTGGCAGCGTATTTCAATGAGCACTTAAATTAGCAAATCTTAATGAAAGCTCGGTGTAATCGGCTGACAGCCTGCCCTGAACTATTGCTAGGATTCGCGATCGATTACATATGTTAAACCCTTGCCCAGGTTCCAGCGATTGTTGAATTAAAGTTTGTTAAAAAGATATTTCAACAGTAGGGACATTTGCTTTCGTTAAAAGAAATATCTGTCACTCTGAAGTCGGAGCTTCAACACAATTGTTTCAAAATACCCGTTTTAGTAGTAATATACTGTACTTAATCATGTAAATTTACAGTACTTACTTGCTTGTATTATTTTGTTTTAACATTCAACATGACAACTACAAGTGCGACGCACTAAATTTGAAATCAAAACACCAAATATGACAACAAACTACGTATTGAAACCCAACAGCGCAGGGGTAAGCGCATGGCGCAGTAAGCACCTCATTATTTTAACAGAAAGTATTGAACGAAACAAACTATTTTGAACTTTAACTATCAAGAGGCCGTTATAGTGTAGATTCCCTAGGTAAAATGCGAAAAACTCAAAAATCCGCACATTAACGACAGATATCAGTTAATCTTAAGTTTACCTAGGTATTCTTCAGAATAACTAATTATCAACTTTAGCGGTAACAGCTAAATAATCATTCGTTGTATAAAAAAGCATTAGTCATTATATATTATAAGTCAGGGGTTCTCAAACTTTTTAACATTGCGACCCACTTTTGAGAAACAAAATCTAACGCGACCCACCGACTTCAGTTATTTATAATTAACTGAACTGAGATAATTATCTCATGCCCCCTCCCCACAGAATTTTAACTTCTCTGACTGGGGGGTGTTCACCAACTATTTAGTTACAAGGGTATGAAATAGTTTAATTGTGGTCTAACAATGATCCCTACAGTAAAAAGGGGGGTCTGGGGGTACTCCCCCAGAGAAAATTTTAAAATTTGACCCTTAAAAACATGGTTTTAACTTGTTTTTTTAGCAATTTGGGGTAAGTTACTTCAGTTGCATCATTTCCAAAGAAAATTCTTAAAATTTGCATTGATCCCCCCTGTGGATGGGGAGAAACACTAAATATTTTTTTCAAATCTTATTTGAATAACTGACTAGATTTGCATTATCGGCACATTAAAGTGACACACATAGTACGTATTTACATTAATTGCCTTTTCCGTTCCACTCCAAGTAGTGTAGTTTTTCCTCAAATTTTTATTCTTTTTATATAGTATGGTAATTTGATAATTTCAAAAGTTCAACTAATAGTTTGATAATTCAAAAGTCAATAACACCGTTTGTGAAAAATTAAAAATCTTCTCGCGACCCACCAAAAACTGACTGGCGACCCACCAGTGGGTCGCGACCCACAGTTTGAGAAACTCTGTTATAAGTTATTAAATCATTAAAAATTAATTAAAAATAATTGTTCCAAAATAAAAATATGCAGCATTTTATGAGAAATTTTAAAACTAAAAAAACTACAGTTATTATAACTATAAAATAATATATGCAATATAAATTTTTTAGCATGTGATTGTAATAAATAACATTAATGTAATATTTATCTATTAAACATAAAGTACTTTTGATGAATTAATTTTGTATACATGATCCAATAACAAATAGCAGATGTTTGCTATAATATCTAACATCAATATACATAATTGATCCTAACCTTTTGCTCATAATCATTGCAATCATGTTTTCTTAGAAAGGTAGATAAGTTTTAATTACTTTCTGCCAATTTAAAAAAATGTTGAAGTCATTATATAAAAAACTTAAAGGAACAGCTTTCTTCTACGGGTACGTCGATTTTTGAAAGTCGCCAATGGCGATAACCCCTTGGATACGTGGTATCGATATATGGCCACTTGGCGTCTTCTAAAAGCGCCAAGTGCATTGAAAGTCGCCGTACCCGCAGACGAAAGCTGTTCCAAATTAAAAAAATCGTTCATTGTTTTGTTTAAATATTTTGGGAACTTACTTTTTTTATTTAATTTTCATGATATTAATGTGTTTATTATTCAATAAATACTCAATACACCATAAATACAGGGATGTTGCGGCTGCGCCAAACTGCGCCAAATCCTAATTCATGTGCTAAACTGCTACAAATACCGTATTTCCTTATAAATACGGTATTTGTAGCAGTTTTGCATTTCTGCAGTTTTGAAATGCAGTTTTGCACTTTGCATTTCTGAGCAAAACAGTCAACACCAAAATAAAAAGAGAAAACAAGTTACAAAAAGTCAATTACAACTATTCTCTCAGATGAAGGGTTTGGACGCTAGAGAACGCTGAATATTGGGAAGTTTTTGTTCCATTGGTGGAAAATTCATAAAATGTCACTCGTATCACCGAAAAACGGCCTGTTTTGGAACAGGATACTATAAGAACGGCTTCAATTGTGTGTTACGCCCATGAAATCAACGTTCTGCCTACTCAAATGTTAATTGATAAATAATTAAACATACAGGCATGAGATTCTTCCGAATTTTTTCGGAATTTCCGAATTTTCCGATTTTTCTGAGAATTTTCAGACTTTTTCTGAATATTCAAACTTTTTCATTTTGAAAATTGAGCGTTTCTAAATGTTAATTTTTTTATATCTTCAAAAAATTTTCAAAGAAAAATTCAACTAACGTAAAAACTAGAACTCTACCTCCCCTTATCAGCGCCCGTTCCCCATCGTTCCGGACAGCGCGTATCGCTCTTCGGTTGACCTTGCCCGGTTGCTTTCCCCCTCCCCTTTCAAACCCTGGACCCCTGGTGTAGTGTAAGATAAGAGGGAAGAGGGTAATAAATTCCTGAACTCAAACGACCATGGCTGCAGCTAGAGATCGGTTCCTTGTTGATTGTCAAAACGAAAGATTTATGAGAAGGGGAGCGTCTTTTGTCCGTTAATTGACCTAAGCTAACCACACAAAACGACCAGGCCATTCGGGGGAGATTAGGAGCATTGATAATATCGCCTTCCTTTTGTGTGGGGCTCCCCTGCTCATAAATATCGTTTTGACAATTAAGGAGGAAGGGATCTCTAGCTGCAGCCATAGCTGAGGGTCTTTCCTTTCATTCGGTTTCACGTGTGTTTATATTTTAGGAAATCCTCGTGCGTGACCCATAGCTGGTTATGGTTATACTTTAGCAAAAGGTTGCAAACATTCTTTCTGTAGGCGCGTAATTTTTAAATTGTTACATTAAGATGGAATATTAGTTAAGAACCTGATTAGTAATGACGACCTCGCGCAACGATATCGTTGTCCGTTTGGATGGAACTGATGTTCGAGCGATAGACAAAGGAATCAAGAACTGCTGGAGTTGGCTAGAGAATAAATTGATGGCGTGTTCGTTCAAGAATTCATAAGAAAAATCAATAAACCCGGATTTTCCTACTGCTTAATATGTTCTAAAGATAAACTTCATATTTTATTTGAATTTTTCCTTCTCGTTAGATATCGCCGTATGTCCGTTATAGTGAAATAATTTGAAATAGAACATCTTGGCCTTCATCACCATGTTATATTTTTAACATCTGAGGTTTTTTTTTAGGAATATAGCAAGATTTATGCATAATGCAGCAACAGCTTAATTAATGTGAATGAGAAGTGATCTTTTTTTTCCTAGCTGATATAAACTTTAGCATGTGTTTTCCGAGTTTCAGCACCTTTTTTCTTTTATTGGAACTCAAGGAGAGTTGCCAGTTATTACTATTTATTTCTTCAAGATTTCGCTTGCATTCGGATGGAATTATTTATTGCTTAAACAGAAAACATGTATGTGTTAAAGTGTCTAGTTGAAATGGAGATGGAAATAGATAATTTTAAATATATATTCAGAATTTAAGATGCTTAAACGATTTCCGTGCGGTAAGATTAGCTGTGCGCTTTGCGGGTCTTAAGTGAAAGAAGATATAAATAGGTTTTGTTCTAACTAATTTTATTTATCTCTATGAATAAGTTACTTGTGATAAATATCTCCTCATTTTACGACATTTTCCTCAGTTTTATTCATCTTGGGTATATGGAATGGTTAATATTTAAGCATTATTTGTTTTTTAAAATTTTCAAAGAAAATAGTGGGATAGCAGTACTACAATTTTTTCAGCATTTACTTTAAATGTGTTATGCTGATCATATGGTAAAAATTAGGTATTTTAGACCACAATTTTAATTTCTACGATTTTTTACTGATGTTCATCATCTTACATGCAAGTGCCCCCGGCCCGTGGGAGCAGCTCGATGGCCGCCCGTCGCGAAAGGAATAAGGAGAGGCAAAGCCCTCCTTAAAAAATTAGGATGGTGTTCCAAAAAAGCTAAAACCGTGATTTTTAGGATCAAATTTTCAAAATTTTCTGGGGAGACCCCCAAGCCCCCTTTTGGTACATGGAAATTTATTATACCCAATTTTTCATCTTATTGTCTTTTATATGCCCAAAATCAAACTACAAGTTTATTTAAAAGATGCATTGAACCCATAAAACTAAAAGGAGGGTTTTTTTTCACAAAATTTCGTTCCCGTAGTTTTTCCGAATTTTTGCTTTTTTGTCAACATACAACAACATAAATACGACCATTAGCAACATTTTGGGATTACTGTAATATTGCTCATTGTTAAAGGCTTTAATCGTGCATTAATTAATTAAATGCACGATTTATTTTATATATGTACCTATTTTTCTATATATTACTTTGATTAAAGCCTTTAACAATGTGCAATGTTACAGCAATCCCAAAATGTTGCTAATGGTCGTATTTTATTGTTATGTTTAATTATTTATCAATTAACATTTGAGTATGCAGAACGTTGATTTCAAGGGCGTAACACACAATTGAAGTCGTTCTTATAGTATCCTGTTCCAAAACAGGCCGTTTTTCGGTGATACGAGTGACATTTTATGAATTTTCCACCAATGGAACAAAAACTCTCCAATATTCAGCGTTCTCTAGCTTCCAAACCCTTCATCTGAGAGAATAGTTGTAATTGACTTTTTTGTAGCTTGTTTTCTCTTCTTTATTTTGGTGTTGACTGTTTTGCTCAGAAATGCAAAGTGTATGTTCTAAGGGCAGAAAACAAACAAAAGTGGTGAATTTTTGGCATTTTTTGAATTTTCTCAATGTTCCGTCATGAAATTTTGTTGGCAAACCTCAAATTCGGATTGAGCACCCTCAAAAACATATAGAGCAAGCAGTCAATAGAAATATTTTGCATGTTATTTCGAAGAAGCAACTTGGTTATAGAAATTAAATACTATTATCTCCTCTTGAACTTTCGTTCTTAAGAGAAATCACCAAACAAAAATGCATTTAGTTACATAGTTGCCAACTCTTCCGGTTTAGCCGGAAGATTTCAGTTTTTTTCATTGATTTTTTTACTAAAAAAGATATCCATTCCTGCCATGTATTAACCTACTTGATGTAACTATGATAGGTAACCGAATTGGCTAACTCAGATTAAGAAAAAAATGCTTCTGGTCTTGATTTTTTAAAATCTTCCGGTTTTTATAATTCCAATGTTGGCAGGTATGTAGTTATCATTATTGGAATTTTTATATGGCTAATTTCATATGAAATATTGTTCAGGCAGTTTTTATAGTATCCTGTTCCAAAAATGCGGTTTTTTGGAGATACTAGGGACATTTTTTGGATTTCTTACCAATTGAAGGAAAATAGCCCCATTTTTCAACGTGCTCTATCTCCGAAACTATGCATCTGAGAAAAGTTTTAATTGACTTTTTTGTAGCTTGGTTAGTGGTCTTTATTTTTTGTATTGACTTTTTTAGCTCAGAAGTGCAAAGGTAATGTTCTAGGAGCCGAAAACGAAAAAAAGGGGCGAATTTTAGCCATCTTTTCGAATTTTTACAATGTTCTGTCACGAAATTTTGTTGGCAAACCTCAGATTCAGCCCCCAAAAAAACATACAGATAGCGAAAAATATCTTCTACCCCAAAATTTTCCCAAAATGGCCTTATTTTAAGACAATTTGACTGGACTATAGATGCTAAAATCAAATTGCTGTTCCCATTCTGGCTGATCAATAGTTAATAGAATATTATATTAAGAATTTTTATCACAGCTTGTAATATTCACAATTAGTGCCTGATGAAAAAATTAATTTCTCAAAATGGATTTAAATGATTTAATTCAACAAGCTTTCAGTGCTGTTCAGTAAAAAATGCATATTTGGTTCATACATTTCATGTGTTAAAGGAGGCTTAAAAACCTCAATTGGAAACCTAATTTAGATTTTAAATATTTTTGCCAATTAATAAAATTGCAAAACTGATGTCATGTAAAATAATTTGTTTAATAGTATAAAATTATTACCTGTTTTGTTACTGATTTAACACCTACATGATAATCTTTTAAAGGAAATTGAAATTCCTATACCCATGAAAGTGGCAGGAGGCAAAGGAAAAGGTAAAAAAGGAAAGGGTGCTGGAAGACCTAAAGGTAAATTTTAAAGTAGCTTATTTTTGCACCTGGAAAGGCCAGGAAATTTTATATTTCCAAAATCGAGTGGGAACCATAAATTATTTTTGCTAACTTTAACAAAATAAGGTAACAATTGTACTTGTTATTTTAATCACAATTCAATTAGTGATTAAATTTTGTGCACACCTTAAAGGTAACCTTATTAGAAAATTAAAGGGTAGGATCTGAACGAATTTTTAAATTTGTGCCAAGTTTTAATTGTAAAAAAACTTAACAGGAAAACAGAATGAATTAACTAGATCAGGGGTTTCCAACTTCTAAGTACTCGCGGGCCGCAACCGAAATCACAAGTCAAGTGGCGGGCCGCAAAGTAATCTGGCTCCTTTTTAACGATGATAATTTTTTTGGGGTGAGTCTTCAATATGAAACTTTTCCAACAAAAGAGGGACGATGTATGAATTTTTTAATTCTTATACAACTCGTAGGAATACTGAATATATTTAATATTCTGAATATTACTTAAATGAAAAGGTCTTCCTCAAAAAAATGCTTGTAAATTTTCCTTAGAGGATTGTTTTACCTATTTTTTTGATACTCCATTATGTCCCTCCTCATGATAAATGTTATAAAAGCCTTCATACCCCCTTGCTACGCTCAGGGAGAATTTCAGGTTTTACAAACGACCTCTCGACACTTTTTAATTCTTGCACCATAGAAAACGATCGAAGCTAGTCCATAATCTGAGAGGTAAATGGGGGGGTCGGGGGTTCTCCCCCGAAAAAATTTTGAATTTTAGTGTGCTAAAAAGTGTTTTGTAGCTACTTTTTGGAGGGTTTCCAGGGAGCTTCGCGGGCCGCCAGTTGGAAACCCCTGAACTAGATCAATCCTGTTAGTATTGAAGTTTGTGTTCGCTTGGCGGTAATGGTAAACCCAAACGGGGAAGGCCATTATCTCCCTGAGGTTGGATAGGTATGGAGTAGAGAGAATGCCAAACTGGTTACTTCTCGTCAAAAACTATTCCACCTCCCTTCCCTCTCCTTTGCCAATGGGGTGCTTAACCTTTTACAGGCCGAATTCAGATCCAGGTGTATTTTAATTAATTTTTTTGCATAATTTACCTTCTAATACTTCAAATTAAGAGATTTTATTAATATGAAAGTGATAAAAAATTTTTAAATGCGATTTTCACGATGTTCCCAATTGGGAACATTGGCCACTTCCGACTATACTTCTCCCGGGAAGAGCGAATAGACTATAGTGATAAACCTATCAAATAATAACCCAAATTGTATGGAATAACTTACAAATTTGACCTTAAATGTAATTTATGTTTCTGTTCAAGTAGTAATTTTGTTAAAATTTCATAATTTTAAAAAATTTTAAAGACAATTTCACTTTACGCATCAGAGAAATAACCAAATTTTATATCATTATGCTTCAAAATTTTATACACTATAGCCTGAAAATACAATTGAAGAATAGGGATATCAAAAGACAACTAAAATATGAAAGATTAATATTATTTTTAATTTTTTTATAATTAAAAAACAAGCTCTTTTATTATAAACGGGTATAATATTGCAGATATCATGCATTTATGAACAGGATTTAAAAATAGATTGTAATAATTAGTACAAAAAAATAATGATTAAAAGTTTGAGTAATGGATGAAGTAATTGATTTTTGAATGTAACATTCATGTATTTAAATGAAATTTCACTCACATTACTTTTTAAAAGATCTGAAACCTTTTATACTCTTTTATTCCCCAGATAGAAATAATTTTCTGAAGAAATATTTTCTAAATTTATTTCTTATGTATAATAAATAATACTGAGCTTGTGAGATGTCTGAATCTACGATAAACTTTTTTTTATTTTTACAAGAATAAATCTCTGGGAACTTTTGAACGTGGTGTTTTCACATCCATCATTTCTCAAAGCTTAGATTCTTATAAAAAAAACAATTACTCAATAAAAAACATTCAAACCAGCTACTTCCTCTTTAAAAGGGGATTCCCCTTTAACAATTATATAACCTTGTTATTCTTTTCCGAAAAGAAATTGCCGAAATACACCAGTTATATCGCTTCAATAATATAACGCCGTACAAGAAACTCGGATTCCTATGCATAGCGGCGACAGGCCAATGTTCCCAATTGGGAACATGCCTGTTTCGCAAATTACTACAAGCGTGTTTTTAATATTTATCATTAATACTGAGGATATCTATTTAAGGTAAGTCTTTTTCAATATCCTCACCAAATTTTGGAAACTATTTCGATTTTTCACGAATTGTTTTGTGTGCCTCTGTCAAAAAGCGTAAAAATGGCCTATTTTAAGATTTTTTGTAATTTTTTCCTATTAAGATATCAACTTCGTTTACATTTCAAAAAATCAAGTCATCTTTCAAGTTTACATGGTAAATTTTTCAACTGTATACTGATAGTAGTTAATTTTTTATGATTTTTCAAACATGATGTTTCCAATTGGGAACATTGGCCTGTAAAAGGTTAAATAGCCAAGCCAGCTAGCCTGATTTCCTGCACCCCCATTCAAACTTGGATTTCTCATCTTCCCACCGCCAAGGAGCACAGACAAACTTTAACAAGTTGTTTTTTCAATAATAATATTTATTAACTCAAATAATTAAAAATTACAAGGAAAAAAATTATAAGGTAAATTACAGGTATAAAACGGATACTCTCGTACTACAGTCGAATTCGCTTAATGTGATCGCAATAGTCCAGGATGAAACTGATAACATCCGATTGATAACAATAAGCAATTTTATATCAAAAAGCAGCAAAGAGTATAATAAGATTGCTTGCTTTAAAATCAATTACGTAATCGTAATTAATGTATCTTAAACAATTTTACACTATGTATTTGACAACTTAAAATTTTTAGGGGAAAATAAAAAATATGATGGTTCAATTAAAAAATAATTGCTTGCTTAGTATTTTGTATTTATGTTGTATGCACTGCATTATATTCTTCCGATCCCCAGTAAACCAACTATTTGGATAAACCACTTATTATAATCTGAATTCCAGTGAACTAAGGAGAATCAAAATCTTATCAGAAGCACCAGTCAAGGGCAGTGTTTCCCAACCGGGGTTCCGCAAGGAATCCGAATATAATTTTTTTCTGGATTGCATTTTAGAATAACCCTAAACAAATTTGCCATCAGCCAGCCGATGTGAGCAAGTGTTTTTTCCGTTGAACGTTTTCTTAGCCCTTGGGTGTTCTACGAAGAGTTTGAAAAGAAGATAGACTAGTTTGAAGAGGAATTTCAAAATAAAATTCTGAGGGAGGATCCCTGTCCCCCTTGAAATTTTGGCTCTAATAGTGATGTAAAGCGAGAATATTCTCCCGGGGCGAGAATTTTGAGAATAATCAAGAATATTCTGTTTTTTGACAGATAAATGGAAATAAATGTCAATATGTTTAATAATATGAAATGGCAATGTAGTATTAGTGTTAGAAACCTAAAAATAATATTAACTTTGATGAAACTTACCCTTAAAAAGTCATCGTTAGTTTGGAGAATATTCTCTAAACTGTAATTTCATTATTTTGCATTATTTTTAATAAATAAGTAAATTTCATTGAGTAAAAAATATTTTTTAAAGTATATTAGAAGCAAGTTTTAATGGGAGAAAATACTGTTATCAAAAAAGAGGAGTCTTAATTCTTTCCATATAGTTGTTGAGAAAGCAATTGTAATAGCAATAGTTGTCAAACTAAAGGACTTTTTAAACCTGATATTTAGCTAATTTTGATATAACTTTGTAAAATCAGGAAAATATTCTTAAAATAAAGGGACATCACATTAGAATAATCTGTTGAGAAAAATATTTCCAGTTTTTTAATATTTATTTTAAAGGAAATATATATAATTAATTTATCATGATAATATTGATTCTCAAAGTGAGTTCAAAAAGTTCACTTTACTTTTTGCTTAAAAATAATGCAAAGAATTTTGTTTGCAAAGAATAATTTGGCTAGATTTTTTGTTTGTATAATTTTAAATTCAGATTCATTTATATTTTCCCCTTCATGAGAATATTCTCAATAAAATTAGGTAAAAATAGCTATATGTTGTTGGGCTCTTGTGACACACACAGAATTGGTCAAGGTCAAAGCATAATTAATGGAACAATATCCAATTTCGAAATTAAGTTTTCCCATACTTTAAAAATAAAAATATCAAAACTGAGGCATTGGTTGTACAGTATTAAATAAAAAATTTTGATACTCCCCCCACCGCAAAACTCCTCATGGGAAGTTCCTGAAGTGTTTCATTTGAGGAAAAATCTATCTTGAGAATATTCTCAAAATTACAATTCAATTTATTTCTTACTTATTGAGACTTGTGTGTGTCCCTGAAATACATAGGATCTTCATATTTTCACTAGTGTATAAATGCATCTCCTCATGTTTTCATGAGAATATTCTCATTAGGATTCTATGAAATTATTTCCAGAAAAACATTTCTATGTACATAATTTTCCTCAAAAACACTAATAATTGGAAAATTTTTAGTTAATAAATTACATCTTGGTTACTCTGCATTTACCTTTCAAACATGTTGTCTTTCATATTTAATATTGATTTTAAAAACATTTTAAAATTAAATTTGACTCATTTTAATTTATGATGTCTTCTCATTGTATAATCTTTAATATTCTTCTGATTTGAAGTTAATATTATAGTATACCTGCTAAAAAATTTTTCAAAAAAAATTATTTTAGTAGTTTCTAGGAAAATATTCTGAAGAATATTAGTGATTTTAAAAACATTTTAAATTTTATGATGGCTTCTAATTGTATAATCTTTAATATTCTCTGGATTTGAAGTTAATATCCTACCTTCTAAAATTTTTCCCAAAAAAAACTTTTTTAGTAGCTTCTAGGAGAATATTCTCAAATTCTTCTCTTGGAGAATATTCTCCAAAAGATTATTACCGAGAATTTTACATCACTAGGCGCTAATTATATTTTTCCCCTTGAAAATTCTGTGTTTTACAAGAAACTGTTCTTTTCAGATGTAACCCAAAGGGTCTTAAAATTAGTGATGGGCAAAATCGATAATTTTAGGTATCGAGTACTTTTTTTTAATGTTGGGAAATGAACCTGAAGGGACCATTTTTTCTTAGGGCCTATCCATACTCGGACTGAAATTCAGAAAACTGAAAGCGATCCATCAAAAAGCGGGCTCCTGCGTTTCCCGGAGAACCGCGCCGCTCAGAGCCTCCGCCGCAAGGCAGAAGGCATCAGACCCGCGAGCGACGCGAATTTCAAATAGCTAAAGGAAGGACAAAGACCATACATGTGATTCTTCCGCCAATTTGCTTAGCAAAATTAAAATCCGACAATTCGATTTGCAAAACTGAAATTCCACTTTCTTATTTTCCAATCGGTTTATACGGAAAACTCTGACCGCTAGTGTAGCCTAGTAGTAAATTTTAAGAAAATTCGAAAAAAAATTTAAAAATATCGAAGTACTAATATGAAAATTAAAGATATAAGCTAAAAAAATATGAATCTAGCATATCGAATCCTAAATCTCGGGCTATAACCTGTCTTGGGTCATATGGAATTTTTTTAAAAATATTTTCCGCCAGTATTTGTCCGAGTAATCACATGTATGAAAGACCCGAACTGAGCAGCACCCGAACCCTCCCCCCCCCCATGCCAAGGCAGCATATTCTGATATACCCAATCCAATCTAACACATCTCCAACCGAACACTCCTTCCCCGCGCGCCAAAACCGAATATAAAATGGCGAGAGAAAAGTCAAACATGAACATAAGCAGAGCACGTAAACCTTCTCCTGCAAAGCCGATCCAACCCAACATCTTCTACTATCCGCAAACTTTCCCATCCCTCCCTCCCATCATTTCCCATCCCGCGGGCCAAATGTGGCCCGCAGACTCGTAAAATCTTAAAAACAAAAACCACTTTCAGAAATCTTCCAAGAAAACCACGAAATCGTGGGAGACATTATGGCTATTCCATCTAAAATAATGATATAGAAAAGGTATCCTTCAACATCCAGTAAAAAATGTTTTCTTTACTTCTCTGTTTTTTTTCAAGATACGGGGAATTTGCCATTGGATAAATATTTTTCAGTATCAGTTAGCCATTTGAATTCAGTTTATAAGGATCTTTTTAGAACCAAATTTCGAAAAGATGTCCGATCATAAAAAGTTGAAGATTCACTCGGAATGCTGAAACTTTCAAGAAAAGTGGACAAATTCATATTTCTTCATTCAGCGAGAAAATAAACCGTTGTCTTATATATTAGGAGACTGAACAAACTGTGTGTTTGAGAACAAACATTATCTGTTCTGAAAAGAACAAAAACTAGTGCTTGATCTCGACTTACAGATAATAATCTTAACTCAGTTTTAAGGATAAGTGTTACAAATTTGGAGTCGAATTTACAAGATCAAGTATCCTCCAAACAGATGCAAACTTCTCATTGAAAAAAGGGTAATTTTTCTTTATGTTTAGAAAAATCCTTAAAAGTGTTTTTTTGTGGCCCGCGAGATAAATTTTCATAAGCTAATTGGCCCTCGTGAAAAAAAAGGTTGGGCACCACTGGTCTAATCTCTGTATAAATAAAAGGCTAACGGGCGATGTGGGTATGTCCGGGGTAATCTCTTGAAATAGGCCACTGACCGAAACCAAACTCGACGTATAGACGTATTCCGAGTCGGGGAGTAACTTGGGATAGTTTTCAAAGCTTTAAAATCGAACGTTTTCGAGTAATTAACGAATTTATAGCCCGAAACGCTTATTTCTCCATTTCTCTACCAGAGTAGATCTGCTCGACTCACTATTGTTAACGAAATGAAAACCTCCAAAAATCAAATATTTTAACAGGAAAAACTCTATAATTGTCCATTATAAAGGATATAAGTTGTGAAAACGCTAAAATAAATTCAAATAATTTATTTTCAAACGTTACTTTCCTTTATTTCAAGATTTTTTTCCTTTAAAATTTAAATATTTATGGAAAAGTGAAAATTTTTTTTCATGGAAAGCGACTTGAAAATAAACATTGTTTCCAATGAAGAGGTTCACTAGACTTTTAAATTTACTAGATCTTTTATTATTGTTTCAAATTTGTTATTTTTGTTCACTAGACTCTTTAATTTACTAGGAAACATTGCCGAGAATACCGGGAAAAGAAAAATTACCGAGAACATCGGGATAGGAAAAAAGTAACGGGATTACCGGGACATAAAAATTACCTCGATCATCGGGATAGGAAAATTATCGGGAACATCGGGATAAGAAAATTATCGGGAACATCGGGATAAGAAAATTATCGGGAACATCGAGATAAGAAAATTATCGGGAACATCGGGATAGGAAAATTACCGGGAACATCGGGATATGAAAAATTACCGGGAACACCGGGATATGAAAAATTACCGGGAACACCGGGATATGAAAAATTACCGGGAACACCGAGATAGGAAAAAGGCGTCTGGGGTACCGGGATGATTGGTAATTGCTGATTTAAAAATTATAAATATATTTTGAGAAAATTTAATTTAAAAAAAAATTATACACTCCACCCGTGCAAGGCCGGGCATATCCGCTAGTACAACTAATAATTAAGTTATTCTTAATTAATATTAAGTTTCTTCCTAATCTTACAACACATTTGAAATTTAAACATTTTATAAATTTAAATTTGAAAATAAATGCTTAAATTTTGGTTTAAAAAGTATTCGCTTTTTCAGTTTTGATACCAATAATTTTACCGTTCCGGTACCTCTTTTTTTAGAAATCGAGCCCTGAGTATGAGTATTAGTATCAAGTTCGAACCCAAAGTACTCATAGTGAAAAAGTAAACGATGCCAAAGGTTCAAATTCAAAGTAGTTATGGGACAAAGTAAGTCAATGTTTGAGGAGTCGAGAGGTATCTTCGGAGCGATTTGGTGGGGGAAAACCCAAGATCAAATTTGGCTCGCGGAAGATTAACAACTCGGGTTTGAGCGTTGCAAAATGAAAACAGAAACAGGCTGCGTTTGATCTACAGTAGGTATTTTAAAGATTATTTCATTGAAAAATTTAAAACAAAATATGTCAATAAAGTATCAATACTTTTTTGGGTATCGAATGCACCCGATACTTTTAGGTATCGAATACTTCAGTATTTGGTATCAATACCTGCCCATCACTACTTAAAATACACTGAAACTCTACTTTAGGGACAAATTTCGAAAAATTTCCCCTAAGGAGAACTCCCAAACTTCTATCTAAAATTTTGACGTCTGTTATACAGCGATTTTCCCTTGAACATTCTGTTGTTTCACGAAGCTTTTCTCCTTGGGTGTTCCACAGGAGAAAAAGTTTGAAAGGAGATAAAACACTAGTTTGAAGGGTAATTTTCAAAATAAATTCTGAGGGAGGACATAATAGCAAGAAAAAATATTGTTGCATGGCAGTGACGTATATAAGGGGGGCCGAGGGGGTCCTGCCCCGAAATTCACGTTAAAACCCTGTCATTTAGGGTCAAGTTTTCAAAAAATTTCTGGTGCCCCTAAACACAACCTTTAGTACATGAAATTGTAGTATTTTCAATTTTTTTCTAATACTTTCATGAAAATTAAAATCCTACCTAAAAATGCATGTCTGAAATTTGATTTAAATGTAACAAAAACGAGTTAAAACATAGTGTTAAGGGGCAAATTTCTAAAAATTTTCTGGGGGAGGACCCACAAACCCCCCTTCCTACTTGGAACTTTAGTGATTACAGTTTTTATTATATTAAGTTATCTTCGATGCAAATTTCACAAAAAATGCATTAAAAAGCTACGTTAAACATATTTTAAATATGCATTGGAGGGGTTGAGTAACACTGTTGTATGAACGCTAGGGTTCCCTGGAATGTAGACATTATCAAAAGGATTCCGTGAGTAAAAAGGTTGGGAAACGCTGCTCTAGGGTGAGGCAAATGATTACTTGTAAAAATTGACCTTCAAAACGAAACCTGTAAGCAGATGTTTTTTAGGGGTTTCGAAAAATTTTTATAACATTAAGTGGCATGTTGATCCATAGTTAATCACATTAAACTATGCATTTTACATTAAATTAAATAGGAAGAATTGGGTCTTGTCGATTTCTAAACCATTATCCGATTGATAACGTTAACGTGATCACATTAAGCGGATTCGACTGTATATAGAAGTTTTAAAGTTAAATATTAATTTCCAGTAGAATGATATAAATATTAAGCTGATATAACTTTAAAATCATGCTAGTTATAAAAATACCTTACTCATATGTACCCTTTTTTAGCTGACCCAAGTCCTTCAGAATATGTGACATCGCCAATTCCAGCAGCAGTGAAAAATTGTGTAAATGTGAGTGCTTCATCTTCGAGATCATCATCTGCAGCTTTACCCATAGCAAGTACCAACACCCTAACAACATTATCAGCATCACCTTCTGTTTCTCCCCCTACTCTAAGACATTCCAGTTACTCATCATCTAATGATAGTCATCATCCATCTTCCCATTTAAGAGCATCTGCATCTACAACAGATGCTCTGAAACCTGTCACACGAACTCCTGATGTTGTTATTACCTCAACTCCAACAAAAGTACTTACTATTTTCTCCCTAGGGTTTAAATTGGGGTATGAAACTCTTAATTTTTGTTTTTTCTACATTCCATCCTCATTTAGAGATGAACACTAAATATTTATTTATTCTGAGAGTTTCATACCCTGATTCAAACACTTTCTTGTCTTTTCACTCCTTGTGGTTTTCTTTTACTCATACTATTTTCTCTAAACTGTGTATGTGACTAAACTAAATAGTTCTTGAATATTTCTTTTCTTCTATACCCGTGGTTCCCAACTCAAATATGTCTGCGGACCACTACACTTAAATTTCAACCTCTTGCGGACCATCGCTATCCCCAACTTTATCTTTAAAATTTCAACCTTTTATTAATGCGTCCATTCCTCACAGAGGGTCTGAAATTTGACTCATTTCTGAAGTAAGGGAAACAGTCTTAAAAATGTTTCTTGTTGGAACTGAAAATCTAAAAGGTATACCTTTTATAAAAGACATTTAGCCATTTTTATCAAGTTCTCACTAAATTTAACAATTAAAATAGAATCCATTATTAATTACGGTTGCTTAATATTTCAATAAAATTAAATTGGGAAATATTTTATAATAAGTAATATTCTATTATAAATATATTTAAATTTGTAACAAAGTACATAGCTTGAACAATTGAGACTCTAATTGCAGGACAAATGAGATGAACATGAGTATGGTTGATCACTATAAAAGTAATTTGCACATGCACTGACTGATAGTTGTGTCAGCGGAAATGCTATAGGTAAGGTTAACTGAGAAAAGAAACGAACCGAAAGTTAGTAGTTAATTACTTTTATTACTATAATTTGATTTACTAGCGAGTTCTACCTATTTTACCTGTATCTAATTTCCTCATTTCATATCACGAGATCTTCTTGGAGTCACTTTGTTTGACCATTATTATGCAGTTTTCTTTCAACACTCCCACGCTTAGCGTCGAAAAAAATTAATGTGAAATTCTAATCATTCGATTCTTTATTTTCCCTACCTTGGAGCCTCTCAGTTTTAGTTAATCTGATGGAATACTTTGCCACATCATCACATTTTGTTTCTACTTTGTAATGAACAGCAGTTGAATTTAGTAAGTGAAATGAACAAATGAATCTTCATAGGAGAGAAAGGGAACCTAATATTTTTTTTTAAGAAACATTTTTTTTGTGCGTCAATGTTTTTTGAATTCTCTATAATGTGTGATAAGGAAAACTATTTTTTAAAATTTACGCATTTTTGTATAAGTTTAAAAATCTTCTTTCGGACCTCCTGTTGGGAACCACTGTTCTATACAGATGCTCATAATTGGTTATCAACCATTATCTCTGTCATTTGAAAGTGATGGCTGTCAGTAATGAGAAGATTTTTCATTACTCATACAATCATATTTCAGAGGTTTTTAGTAAAGAGGTATATAACTTTATTTTTACATGGAAGCTAAAATAAGCTCCTGTAAAGGAATGGAAAAAAACATTATTAAAGATTCACTTTTTAGTTATTAAAATGTTAGAGGATTACCAATTATGGCATCTGTTTAATGTACTGATGTGATCTTTGTTATTTACAAAAACTTTTTATAATTTTTCTATGATGCTGGTATTTGGGTATGTGTTTTTAAGGTTAATTCTACTTTTGCTAAAGTGTAACTGATCATTTGTATGTAATTGATCTTAATTTATTTATTCAGTCAACCTAATTATAGCATTTTTTTTGAAGTTTTTGCCGTATAAACTTGGGGGCAATGGGACACAATTTGGAGAAATGCCTGGTGATACATTACACTCAAACACTTAAGTTTTATTGGACCTGCGTTTTTAGTATTGGTAGAATAGATTATGATCATACATACCCCAGACAAAATTTCAAAGTGATACCTTGATTTTCTCATGAGAAAAAATAGAGCATTTTTAAAGAAGACAAGCGCTAAGCACTGCATTGCACGGGAACAGTAAATTTTATATGTACCTCCAGGTCCGTATAGAAGAAATTTGGGTTTGTTTTCGGACCCTTCACAAAATGTTTCATTGGGAAAACGGACCCTTCACAAAATATTTTACCTCGAAAACAGACCCTTCACAAAGTATTTTAGCCTTTAACTGGACACTATTTTCAGCAATACTACAAATGGACCCTATTTTCACAATTTCACAAAAACAGGCTCCTTTCTGAAACTTCAAATTTACAAAATTATGAGTATTTTCACAATTTCACAAAAACAGGCTCCTTTCTGAAACTTCAAATTTACAAAATTATGAGTATATTTTCACAATTTTACAAAAACCGGACCCTTCACAAAAAGTCTGGAATGACCCCTGTACCTACACGCATTTAAAAGTTAACATACTTTTCTGGTTGAAAAATTGCACATGAAGTACTATATCCTGATAAATTGAGATATATTAATTTTTCACGCTTTCTTTATATTGTGGAGCGGCCATCTCCGGTATTTTGTCCAATCGACGGCATCCCTAGCTTGCATGTGCATTGGCGATAGGTTTGTGCCCTATAGCTTGTAAATACGGCTTCTTCTTGTTTGCTTGCTTACTTACTGTATTGCAAAAAACAACTTTTATTGGAAGATGGCCAATTAAAATATTTTAATTTCCCGATATAAATTGAGGAAAGCTGCCTATTTTGCCAAAAACCTGAAAAATGATCAATTTTTAATGTTTGCGTCCCATTTTGGTTTTAAAAAGTTAAAAACCCTTCAATTTTTATTGATTTTTCCCGAAAAATCTTAAATTGACCCAGTAAAATCGAGAATTATATTTCTAAAATTGAGTGGGAACTCAGATCAAGTGTAAATTTATTGGTATGCTCTTAAACTTATTTTTAGCTGTACCTGTTTTAAAATAAGCATTATCTTTTAGGCCAAGAAAGGTGTCAAACGGAAAGCTGATACCACAACTCCTACAACATCTGTTGCAGCTCCTCCTCCTCCTGTAAAGATTCCGAAAACAGCTGGGCGCCGCGAAAGTGGTAGACCTATAAAAAAACCATCTAAAGACTTGCCAGAAGCTCCAGCATTTGTTCCCGAGACTTCTTCCAAAAAGAATAAAATGAGTGATCAAATGAAATATTGCAATATGGTTTTAAAAGAGCTAATGAGTAAAAAACATCATGTAAGTATGAGATTTTGGTGTATTAAGAGAGCTAAGCCCCTTCTGCTCTCTAACGCTCACCAACAAACCCCCAAAAATGCTAATGCATTTCTTAACAGACCGTATGTTTCAATTTGTTTGGAAGAATAATAAGTTAGTCTGTTGCTTGCTGTGTAACTGCAACCTTATTTGTACTCTAATAAATTTGAAGTATTAAAATTTAAGAAGTTGGAATTCTCTCATAAAAGCATAAGTCATTTAAGTTTTTATCTGGAAAACTGTTGATCTAAAACTTTTTTCTGTGTTTTTTACTCTTGACTTGAAGTTGCTGATAATAAGTTGAGCAATTACAGTAAAGCACCGTTTATACGTCTTTCAAGGGACTGATGTAAAACGACGTATAGGGGAGAGGGGATGAATGGGACAGGGGATGAGCAGGACAGCTAAATTTTTTATACCTTAACTTCACTTTAAATTTTTGTTATTAAGATAGTACTACCTAGCCTATTCCATACCTGCCAACCGTTCCGATTAAATCGTATTTATTCCGATTTTTCACTGTTGTTCCGAAAATACGATTTCAGTACCAGATGTTCCGTTTTTACGTCCCCCTGTCCCGCCATTTTTGACCTACTCGAATTGTGCAATAATAAGGCGTTTAGTCTTGGTGAAAGGGTGTTAAGTCTAGTTCGTAAGAATAAGACGGACTCTCAGAGTTCAATGGACTCTGATACTCTACAGGCATTGCTAGCTGTGAAAATAGTAATTCTGATCCATGCTATAATAAATCTTTCAGTGCTGACCTATTAAAAAGGGCAAAATCAGCTACTTTTGTAGCACTTAATAAAGATTGATTTTTCTATTTTCCAAACAATGTTTGCTTATTTCACTGTTTCATTTTATTAGTACTTAATAAGTATTTTTAAATCTTTCTGAGTTATTATGTATGAAATTCCCTGTGTTTAACATCTTGAGTCATTTTTGTTATTCTATTTGCAGAAATTTAAACCCAGATAAAAGGAAAAAAAATTAACTGTATTATATCCTAGTATAAATGTAGATAATTATTAGTCAGAATATAATGGTATATAAAACACTTAGTCCTCTTAATAACCATAAGATACCTTAGATAAGAGATAAAAGTTATGAATTACAAGCTCTTTTTTAATAATACCCCTTTAACACATTTAAAATGTGTCGTGCGTGTTGTTCCTATTTCTGTTTATGAAATGTTGGCAGGTATGCTATTCAACAAATTGTGTTCATTAACATCGGCTTCTATTTTTGTATGAACTGGACTACTAAATGTGTTTTCCCATACCAAAAGTAACTTTTATAGTTTTACTTCTATAATTTATTAAAAAACATTTTAACTTAAGCTAAAAATTTTACTGTGTGTTGAAAGAGTACTGATATCAGTATAGTTTACAATTAGATGGAGAAAATCCATGGATTTTTTCAAAGTCTAATTTTAGTTTATTAAAAATAAGTGGGGATAGGGACAGGGTTGCTTGATTTAAATCACTTGATTTTTTTTTTAAATCATTGATTTAAATCAAAAATGTTAAACTTCCACAATTTAAATAAAAAATTAGTTGTGTATGCTTTAAAATGGTTTGCAAGATTATTTGCATTTTACAATTTTTTAAAAATTATGTTAGATATGTAACTGGCGGATAGGTTTAAGTTACTCTACATAAAATTGCCTGCAATTTCAAGAAAAAATTTTACTACGAATAACAAAAATATTTATGACTAAAAGGGGTAAGTAGCAGGGTTTGGGATCAATAATTGTGATAAACTAAACAAGAATTAAAGTATTTTAATGTTTTTATCTGGTACCCATCAACTTTTTAAAATACAAGCATGTGATTTTTATTGTAAGCTTGCTTTTATAGTTGGTCATGTTTTCCAAACTATTGTTTTCTTTTACATAACTACAGCGAATAGAGCTCTATTCTCTATGTACATGACTGTCAATAAGTTGTTTATTTATTTTAATTACTATTTATATTTTAAAGAAATAAGTATACAATACATAATACTTTTAGTAAAATTAATTTAACTGAATTATTATAATTCAAAGATTGATTAAAATTTTTACACAAAAAAGAGGCATAAATTTTTTTAGAAATCGGTCACAATTTCTTTTAAAGCTATTATTGATTTCATAATTGGGCAAAAATAGTTATAGAAAGGATAAAAATTTTAGTAACCGTTAGTATAATTGTTCATTCACCATTTTAGGATGGGCTTGGGCATTTCACGATGAAATGGCAGCGAAACGCTCCCCTAAATTAATTCAATTAATGCATAAAATAGATCAAAATGGACAATTCCCGCATTTTATTATAATTTTTTTATTCGATACAGATAGGTGAAAAAGGAATTTTGGCGCAAAAACTTTTTAATTCCTATGTTGTTATTTTTTAATTTAATTTCAAAGTTTGTCTTATTAAAAAGGCGTGAAAACGGCTGCTACGTCACAAACAGTTGTGTGACGTCAGTGGGCATGAATAGCAATACAATCAGCCAATCAGGTATATCCTTTTGGCAATTGTCGATGTTAGTTTGTGCCCAATTACGTCACGCCCGTTTCGTCGGCAACTCAAATTTTTGCTATTTTTATTTTCAAATTTCTAATTAAAGAAATTTTTTTGGATCTTTTAAAGCAGATTTTTGAAAGTAAAACCATTTGTTTACTGGAAATATTGCTTTTTATCCAACTTTAAAAAATACGGGAATTGTCCATTGGAATATTAAGTGATCCTAAATTATTATATCACATTGAAATTACAATATCAGTATATTATTAACCAGTTTCAGGAAGTTCAGAGCTAGTTATTCATTCAGGGTTCCCACGGTCCTTGAAAGTCCTTAAAAGTCCTTGAATTTTTTAGGCTAAATTTAGGTACTTAAAAGTCCTTGAAAAATGTTCTAGGTCCTGGAAGGTCCTTGAATTTTCACTCGGCCACTAATCAAACTTAATTTTTTCAGATCTTTCTTTGTTTTTTTTTCTAGAAATTTTCTTTTAAACTACTCTTATGAACAAACTTTGACAGTCAGTTTAACAAACTGACAGTAAAGAGCGACTTCTCCTCTCGTTCCGATTGTATGCGAGAAAAAGTCTTGTTTTAAAATACGACTGATTTTTAAATATCTGCGAAAAAGGTCCTTGAAAAATTTTGTCGAGGTCCTTGAAAAGTACTTGAAAGTCCTTGATTTTCAATGTTTTCAAAGAGTGGGAACCATGTCATTTAAATCAAAAAAATCTGATTTGAATAAAAAAAATCGGATTTAAATAAAAAAAATCAGCAACCCTGGATAGGGATGAATGGGACAAGAGTTCTGTGGGGATGAATGGGACAGTTCCATCATCACTTCATTTCCTGTTTTCAAAACTTTCTATCAATAGCTAGCTATATTCAACTCATTTAAGTAATTTCTGATAAAAAAAAACTAAATAGGGTGCAAAAATCTATGTTTAACCCTTTATGTCCCGACAGGACTTGTAAGTCCCACTTCCCAATGTTCCAAATTCGTCCAATTTTCGTCATGTAAGGCCAAATTTAGTTTACTTATAGTTGCAGTTACATAAACTTGACATATTTTGGATGAGGAAAATAATTTGGGGCATAAAGGGTTAAACTTGTGTTCCATGTTCCAAACTAATGTGTGAATATGTTACACAAAAAGTTAACGGATGTAAGTTTTCAAAAGTTGGCAAGTATGCTCTTGAACGTACAATTTCTTCGAAGCAGAGTTTCTTTCAATTTTTTCTCATACACAATTGTTTTCTGAGTTGAAACAGGGATATCCATTTGTTTTGCTAATTAACTTTGGTTAATCCTGTGTTTTGTCAACTTTCTTCAAAATTTCAATTTTTCTTGTCAAGAAAGGGCTTTACGTTTTTGAGACATTTTGGGTTTAAATATGCGGCAATACTGAAAACACGCGAGCATAGCTGCCAAGTACTCAGATTTTATAGGAGTTACTCCTATTTTTGGTTTCTTCTCCGATAATCCGATTTTTCCATAAAAACTCCGATTTTTTAAAAAAATACTTGTTTCAATTGTAAGTTAGAAATACTTTAAAGTAAGATTAGTGAAATATTTGAATTCAACGTTATATTTTCTTAAGAGTTTTATTTTTCCACAAAAAGCATTAATTTCTTTTATGGTTAAATAGCAAGAACCACGATTAAATCGTTTTGGATGCCTTTAGTTGTAACTTATGGATGATTTTGTTTTAATATACTTTAAAGGGGATGTTTTTGTTTCTTCATAGTTTTAGGTTTTTGTCAAAATTATTTGTGCTTTGTAATGAACTAAAAAGAAGCCCAGTGGCGCAGTGGTAGTGCATCGCGCTTCCACGCCACAGGTCCGGGGTTCAAATCCCGGGCTGGGCAGGGTCCACTCAGCCTTTCATCCCTTCAGTGGGTCGATAAACTGAGGACCAAGCATGCTTGGGAACTAAACACTGGGGGTCTCACGTTAGACTGACCACCTAACTGGGACATTTGCCTAGCACCCCAGGCCCCACGGTCAAGAAAACGAAGATGGGCATCGTAGGCCTTGGCCCACTAGGGCTGTTGCGCCGATGGTTTTTTTAATGAACTAAAAAAGCGGCTTGAGTTTTAAATCGTGACTGAAGAAAAGGTGGGTATGCTTCCATGTGTAGTCCATAAAAGTACTCCTATTTTTTTCCTCATCAGGTTGGCAGCTATGCGCGAGTACAATATGCAAAGACAAGTACTGAATGACGTGTCAAAACTGAAATCATTGGATGGTGCTAGGGCTTAGAATTTTAGAACGTCAGTTTTATGGTCCCGCTTTTTTGTGGGGTTATTTAGCGTTCAAAAAAGAATTCTCCTCTGCAGGGGGTGCTGGAGACCCCCAGGGCCGAGATAAGGGCCATAAAACTAGTGTAGCACATCCCGTTGTCAGTTCAACGATCTACCCTTTTACTCACCCCTACTTCATTCGTCATGCCCCCTCCCCACATAAGCCAAGGAATGCAGTGTTCTTCAACCTTCCCTGGGGAAATTTTCCCACAGAAAAACAACTGATATTGGATATTTTTGAATTTTAAGACGTCCGAAAATGACGTATAACTGATATTGCGCGTCGTATAAACGAAGAATTTTTGCATTAAAATGAATTGGGACTTGGCGAAAACGACGTATAAACGATGCTTTACTGTAAATCTTTAGGTATGGTTAAAGCTTAACAGCAGACCTTGGTCCTATAAATAAGTAAATGTTAAATTCAAATTTAAAAAATATGCACTTAAATATCATGAAGTTAGTTTTTCTGAAATTCATTTGTTGAATGCTTTGATGTTAATGTTCATTTATAAAAATGATCTTGCAGGTAAAGTTAGTAAAATTCCTGCACTAATATCTATATTTTTACAAGCAATGATATCTTACATTAAAGTAATTATGGCTGGTTTATTTGTGCCACTGTTTGCTTGAGCTTTTCTCTTTTCCAGAACTATAATTGGATCTTTATGACACCAGTGGATGTGAAAAAAATGAATCTTCATGACTATTTTGATATCATAAAACATCCTATGGATCTAGGTACAGTGAAAGTAAGTCTCAAGCTCTAATTTTTTCATAAGGTTGCCTCAGATTTTTACATGGCGAAATATTCTCATTACAGTAATAAACCCTTTATCCGGCAAGCTCAGGGCCAACATCATCGCGGATTTCGGGTCCGTTCCGGAAAAAACGCCATTAAAGACAGCTGCTTTAGTAAAACAAAAATACCTGCTTCCCCCTCCTTACTATCATTTTCCGTTCTCGTAAATCTAAATTTCTGATTATATGAATGGGAATTAAAATTACGTTAACATCGTCTGCGATAAATGCAGCTTTCCAACTTTTAAAAAAATCTACGCCTTCTTTTGACCCTACTTTGTTTCTCTCTCACTCGTTCTCTTTGACTAGTCCGTTTCAATAGTCAAATTTTTTTTCTTGCTTTTGTGTTGTTTTGACTTTTGACAACTGGAAGTTGGATTCAACAGTTTTATTTTTTATCTTACCTTAATGCTACTACAATAAAAAAGATACATCTGATATACCTTCATTTTTAAAAAAAAATTAAAGCTTCGATATTGTACCGAGATCGTCAGCATTTTTAAGTTTTTCTGGGGTTATTCAATAGTAATTTGATTAGAATAATTAGAATTTGTTTACTTTAATTTCAAAAATCTTACGTAAGAATGGGTTTGACCCCCACCCCCAAGTAAGGGAACATACCCATACTACATGACCCATTTTTGACCCCCTCCCCCCCTTCGTGACCATCCGTGGTATATGCAGAGACTCCAACTACTACGGATTCTCCGTAGTTTCTACGGATGCCGTCGTTAAACTACGGACTACGGATAACATCGAAAAAGCTACGGAAAATCGGAAATCTATCATAAAAAGCACTTAAAAGCGCAAGTTTTTTTCCCAATTATGCTCTATTTTTAGGATATTTTCAGTCTACATAAAACAGGGTGGCGAGCGATAGGGTTTCGTGTTGCTTGCGGGGTATTCCGTTCTTCCCGACTTTTTTCTTGGACGGCGGGCGCCAAGTTGAAATCGGCTTCTTCTTGCGTTGGTAGTGCGATGTGGAAAAAACAACCTTATAGTGGTTAGAAGCCGTCGTCCGTTGTTTAGGACCGCATTCGGCGGAAAAGTCGAAAAATAGCGATTTTTCGCGTAAGTATCGTTTTCCCGGCGCGTAGTTGAAGCTGGTTTGTTTTCTCATTGTAATTACACTGTAGGAAAAATTTAAGCATGGCCAGAGAAGTCCTATAAGTCCAGTGATACCTCTCACATCGCGTTTTTATCGATTTTAGTCAGTGTTTTCAACTAATTTGTTTTTCTTGATATCCTAAGTTGTAAATTTTTATTGTTAGATCACTCTGAAGCTTAATTCAGTATTTTTAAAAATCTTGTTAAATTATAACCTGTTTCAGATATGAATGACATCAAGGGGGATGGCAGGGGATCCAGGGAATAGGTGTCTAAAACAAAACAACCCTGATTTTTGGGTCAACTTCCAAAAAAAATTTCCTTACTCATAAGGACTACTGACAACCATCTTTGAAAGTTGGAGTCTCTGTATATGCCAAGACCCCCCTCCCCCTCTAGTTTTCACGTAGTAATTCATAAATACGGTTTGCCATCATTTTTTGCAAACAGAAAGTTTTAAAAAATTAATTTTGCTTAATTTGTCTAATTTTAATAATTAAGTTTAATAATTTTAAGATTAACGAAACCCTAAGCCCCCCTCCCCCTGTGACCGAGCGTGGTATTTTGAAGACTCCCTCCCTCCCCTGAATGGGTCACGTAGTATGGGTACGTTCCCTAAGGGAATGGAGATATTTTGCCAACCCCCCTCCTCCTCGGTACCCTTACGTAATTAATGAATGGCCCCTAAAAGGCCGGGACGAAATGTCCCATTCCGCGCAGATACGGTGTTACAAAAGTCAAGGCGCAACCATTGCGCATAGTAGCAGCATTTGCTGACTCAAAATTCTCTTTAAAAAATCTGAACGCGAGCTGGATTTTGGGTCCTTCCAGATAAAGGGTCCGTTACTTATTTGACAATATTTTTGTTTTAGAAAAAATTGGCAGATAATATCTACAGAAACCCTACAGAGTTTGCATCTGATGTTCGACTGATATTCACAAATTGCTACAAGTACAACCCACCTGAGCATGATGCTGTTGCAATGGCCAGGAAACTACAGGTGAGTTTTTGATCCATTTGTTAAAACAATTGCCTTTTGAATTCTTTGTGATGATATAGTTGTACTAAAATTTAGACCAGTGACAGCTCACAGCTAAATTTATAAAAATTTGCTGCTTCAGCAAAAGCATATTATCTATTTCAAGTTGTAGAGGTATGGTTTTTAAAAATGTTTCCTTCAACATAGGATGTGTTTGAAATGAAGTTCGCAAAAATGCCTGATGAATGGGCAGAAAGTTCTCGCCCTGCTCCTCGTGAAGAACCAAGAACTCGGCCACACTCCAGTTCGGAATCATCAGATTCATCATCCAGTGATTCTGATGAAGAACTTCAAAGAGAGATAAAACTTCAACAGCTTCAGGAAGAGGTATATATTTTTGAATAACTGTTAGTGCATATTTACATTACAGAGAGATTGTGACCCCTTGAGTTTTGCGATTTCAATTCAATAATAATGAGTTTTTTGACTTTTCACTTTATGTTCATCTTTGAGGGAATCAAATATGTATTGTAAATTGTCCAAACTCCTATTTCCTTCATGAATGCGGGATTCATCAGAGAATATAATTGATAATGATGAACATCGAAAGTGAAACAGTATAAAGAGGCCTTTTGTTAGGGGAGATATAATCGTAAAATATATAAAAAATTTCAATGATTGATGCAGGAGGCATCTTGTCTACAAATCTTATTGAATTTTATGTATTTATAAAAAATAACTACTGTTCTGTGATGATAATGCGTGTCATCTGAGTTGCTTTTATAATTTCACTTAAACTGTGAAATTTTAAAGTTATTCTGAGTGACAGTTATGTGCTCCTGAGAACAAATTGTTGGTAACTAACTGCATACTAATTTTTTTAGAGAAATGTTTTTTTTGAATGAGATGGTTAAGTTTGTTTTAATCTGATATCCTTATAATACATGCTGCAACTGCAGGTCAATTCATTGCATACTAAACATCCTTTGTAAAATATTTGTGGATTTAGAATTTAAATGCTCTTTATTTCAGTTGAAGAAAGTGACGGAAGAAATAAACATTCTGGCCAAGCAAAGCAGTCACAGAGACAAAAAGAAAAGGAAGCGCAAAAAGAGAAAGGTGAAGGACGAGTCCATTAATGTTGGTGGAGGCAAGGATGATATCGACGTTCACACTGTCGTTCCTACTTCCATTCCTCCTGCTGCTGCGTCTCCTGTGTATAGCGCACCCGCCCCTGTGGAAAAGGCTCCGCCCAAGTCACAAAAACAAAGGAAGCCAAGGACTGTCACACCTAAGCCTGTTGCACCTCCTAAAACTCCTGCTCAGACTAAAAGACAGAGGACTAATAGTAAGGCCCGAAAAACTAAGCAAGCACCTGTGCCTGCTGCTGTGGCCCCTAGCCCGCCACCTGCCCCTCAGGTCAAAACTGATGTGTATGAGCTGGATAGTGAAGAGGAAAGTAATGCCAAGCCCATGTCGTATGATGAGAAGAGGCAGTTAAGCTTAGATATAAACAAACTTCCAGGTAATTCCCCCCCTATGTGTTAGTCTGCTGTATCTTCTTGTAGAAGTATCCGAGCATCTAGCCTTAAACATTTAATGCAGAACCATTCATCTTTGGCTCAGGGGAATATGTCTCAATTGAATGGAAATTTATTATTTTCAGTGACTTGAGTTTAAAATATATGGGGTTACCATACCCGTATAATATACACAAACGCGCTAAAAGGGTTCGCCAAAAATTTTGCCCTCGAAAGAAAACAACAAAAACTTTTTATTGATGAATTTTTCTCTTGTTTTTCACCAAATACATCCGTCCCAGTCTTTGTTTATACGCAACAACTACAAGGCGATATTATCGGACCAGGAAAAAGTTGTAAGTCAGGTTTGGACACTTTTTCCAGGTCCAGGTGTTATATCTTCAGAATCCATGTATCACAGTTATTATGCCAATAATTAGTTGCATTTTAAAGGAAGGGGACAGTTAATTAATTAAAAAGGGCATTTATGAATGAAATGTCATTGTGTAAGAAGGAAATGTGTAAATTCTTGCAGAAAATGTTTTTGAAAAATTTTCGCTGAAAGTTTTATTAAGGTGGGCACAAATTGGAGCCGAACGGCGAAGCGAACAGCCACGAACGCGCTCTGCGCACGCGCAACTCGGAGGCGCTAAGAGCGGCGCTTGCGTAGAGCGTGTTCGTGGCTGTTCGCTTCGCCGTTCGGCTCCAATTTGTGCCCACCTTTATATGAGTGTGGGGTTACCTTATGTAGTTTAAACCAAGTTTTTTAGGTGTATACCTGAAAGTTGTTTTTTCTGCATACTAATCGAAAGCAAAGAAATCTGACGTATCCGTGGTAGGATGTGAAATTTTAACAATAAATTGCTTTCTTGTTTTATCATATCAATGTACTTTGTTAAAAAGTTTAGTTAGTTATGGAGAAATTTACAGGTAGCTCAAATTTGCAAAAAAAAATGTTTTCATATTTTAAGAAAAGTGGCACTATTGAGCTTAGATTATAAAGATTCTTAAAATTTAAATTTACAGTTTGTGTGAAAATTATTAAATCTGATAAAAATTTAATTGAAATAACTATTCTTTTAATGAGAAATCTCTAGTGTGGTGTGGTTTGTTGCTAAACACTTAGAACCTGGGGACAGCAGAGTACAACTACTGCACGAGGATCGTGCTACCTTCTTCCATCAGTGTCGCACGCTTATAACTAGACTCTGTCTCACCTTAACTTGGCAGAGAATGTACCAATCCACCCGAAAAAATAGTTCAAGGTTGTATTGCAATCAGGGTTGGCAAAAAACCGGGTTTTTTTAAAAAAACCAAAAAAACCGGGTTTATTTGGTTTTTTTGGTTTAAACCAGGTTTTTTTGGTTTAAACCAAGTTTTTTAGAATTTTTTTTATCAGAATAAGTTATTTTAGCATTGATGTTTGAAATTGAGTTGTAAATGAGACATTTATTTCAGGGGTTGTTTATAATTGATAAATGATTTGTATATTTCAATTAATTAATTAAAATTAAATTAATTTGTTTTAAAAATAATTTTTGTTTTTAAATATTCCAATATGAATATCTAATATTATTGTAGTGAATAAAAATCAGTGTTAATTTATCTTGGATAAATGGTTGAAATAATCAAATTATTTATCTTAATTATATATGGATTAATTTATGAACTTAAGAAATTTCTTTAGAAAGAGAAAATTTCATTTTTTAAATGAGAAGTAAAAGTGAAATGTAAACAACTAATGTTAATTGAAATTGGATAATTGATAAAGATAATTAATTAATTATTAAATGGTAAATAATCAAATTAATTATATGGATTATTTATGAACTTAAGAAATTTCTTTAGAAAGAGAAAATTTAACTTTTTTAATAAATAAAAGGGAAATGTAAGCAACTAATGTTAATTGAAATTGGATAAATGATTGAGATAATTAATCCGATTAAGGAAATTAACGGTTTTTATTAATTTAGTAAAATAACGGTTTTTATTAAGTTAGTAAAAAAAACCAACTGGTTTTTATCTGTTTATAAACAAACCAACTGGTTTTTAGTTTTTATCATTAAAGAAATCAACGGTTTTTATTAATTTACTAAAAAAACCAACTGGTTTTTATGACTGACAAATAAGACAAATTGGTTTTATTAATTAATTAAAATCCAAGCCATATTTTATCAGTGAAAAACAGATAACTTTTGTGTATGTTTAGTTACTCTTTGAAATAATGCTTCATTTTAAAGGAAATTAATAAATGAACTATCTCTTGCAAAATATAATAAGTTTAACTTAAGCATTTAAGGTTAAGTTTAGAGAGAATTCAATAATTAAAACCATTAAATTAAAAGATTTCTGATTTTTAATCACCTAAAAATGTCAATTTTTTTATAAATCTGACCTTTTAATTTTGTGCAAGAGATTATACTTAATAACACTTTCTTTTAAAAATCCTGAAAATATTTTATAATTTCTAAAAAAACCAAAAAAACCAAGTGGTTTTTTTGGTAAAAAAAACCATGGTTTAAACCAATGGTTTAAACCAAATGGTTTAAACCTGCCAACCCTGATTGCAATTTAAAATAAAGAATATGCAGATACGTTTGTAAAACTGTCATACATTATAATTTATTGGGATTTTTATCATATATAATTAAATTTAATCATGCGTTAAAAGTCTTTAAATCCAAGCGAATTAATATAGTCTGTAGGTTAGAGCCGGGTAGAACGGCGCGGGACGGCCAGGCTATTACGGCTGATTGGCTGGGAACCGGTTTCCTGGCTGTAATTCGGTCGCCGTAGCCTTTTCTCCACTGACAAGTTAGGTGAGACAGTAAGTCACACCACCAGGGGGTGCTCGCTCTAACACCAGGGTAGGCTGGCTACTAATCTCATTTTGGGTGAAATTTTGGAGAAAACAAATTGTGTTCTGTGGGAATTTAGGGTCCTTAAAACATTTTCTGCACCCCTGGTTCCTATTTTGTTCGAATTTTGAGTGAAATTAAAAACTTCAAAACAGGAATATGATTTAGTTTGTTAAACCCAAGTATTCGGTCTTTTTTTATCATGATTTGCATACTGAAACTTCTCCTAGCAACCCAAAGGATTTCTTTTTTTACTCAGTTTATCCTTCTGCGTAGTGACGTCGTAGAGTCAAGAAACATTACTGTCTAGTACAGTGTAGAAGTGACCCTAATTTTCAGTCTAAAAAGTTGTGATAAGTAATAGGCTTTCATGATTATGCTTAACAATGGTTTTATGATCTATAAAAGGGAATTTTCATGATTTGTATTATATCTTAATGCTGAAACCAAGTTATGAATTCAGAACAATCATGAAGGACTCGGAAATGATTTATGGTATAGTAGAATTAAACTGGTGGCAGTTTGTTATCCTCAGTACCTTCTAGGGTTCAATAATTCAACTGAATCTGTTTAAATCTTTGCTCAGAATGTCAAAATCTCATGTTTTGATGTACCAAATATTGTTATAGGAGATAAGCTTGGTCGAGTTGTACACATTATTCAGTTCAGGGAGCCGACTCTAAGAGACTCAAATCCTGATGAAATTGAAATTGATTTTGAGACTCTTAAGCCATCAACATTGAGAGAGCTTGAAAAATATGTTGCCTCTTGCCTTAAGAAAAAAACAAGTAAGGACTCTAGTTAATTAGTTATACAAAATATGTGTTCAAATTGCTTTTTAAATTTTCTTTGTATAAATGATTTTTGTTATTTTTAAATCAGTCATACTTGGTAACTCAATTATAACTGAAATAATTGTAGGGAGAAATAAAGGTAGTGCTAAAAATAAAGACGTGGATGTGAAAGAAAAAAAGCAAGAATTAGAAAAACGTCTACAAGATTGTGGAAGTCAGCTACATACATCTAACAAAAAGAGTAGCCGAAAGGGTACTGTATATTTTATGAGCAGAAATATCATTTTAGTGATCATAAATGTTTTTCATTGTTAATTTTTATTTTCATTCATTAAAATGAAAATTAACATAAATACTATCATAAAATTAGACATAATTCACAAAGGTTTTTAAATTTTATTGTATATGGATCACAGAACCATTGCTTTATTATACTTAACTGAATCTGTTTCTGTATACCAAGCACAGGGTTCTTTCTCACAGGTCAAGGAATTTAATTTTGACCAAAAATGTCTGGGAATTGCTAATTATTTAAGGAAATTTTATACAACACCTGGAAAAGAACCAATTTTAATATTGGGTTCTTATTTGTACCTTAGAAAATGAAAATATTTGTAATTTACTAAAAATATGGGTACTTTCATATTCCATTGACCATTCAACAGACGTCCAAGTCAGAGGCACCACTGTAGAACAGTCAATGGGCTTTGATAATTTTTAAAATTCAACAGCATGGGTGGTGGAATAATACATTAAATCTAAATATATGATAAATAAAATATGTAAAAAAAATATTTAAAAAAAAACGCTTTTATTGAAGTGTTCTAAAAGGTCAAAAATAATTTATTCGGTTTGACAAATAATTTATTGGGAAGTAGAAAATAACTTTTTGGTTAGTAAAAAATAACTGATTTTCTAATCACTAAAAATAAAAGCGTGGGTGCTAGTAATTTATATATATATTTTTAAATTTTTTTTACTTATTATTTAAAATTTGTACAAATTCACCTGAAGGTATGGACCCGTATAGGTAAATTCAACGCACACAAGTAAAGTAACACGCTCTATGCCGAACAAGGATTCGAACCCCAGACGTACGGCTTTGCAGTCACATGCCCTAACCACTAGGCCATTACGTTGGCATTTATGTATAATTTTGCATAAATAGAAATACCTAATAGAGAATTTAAAGTGAATCCATCCCACCCAAACCTCATAAATGAGAAATTTGTAAATTTAACCTCACAGAACATAGAATAAAGAAGTTAGAATAAATAGTGAATAAATAGTTTAATAGACAAAAAATCGGGATGGAATGAGATATCATAGTTGGAACTGGGATGAGAAAAAGGCACCGGGAAAACTGGGATGAAAATTATCGGGAACACCAGGTTATGAAAATTATCGGGAACACCAGGTTATGAAAAGGTACCGGGAAAACCGGGATATGAAAAGGTAGCGGGAACATCTGGATATGAAAAGGTACACTTTAAAAGGTACATTTTAAACACTAGATTTAAAAAAAGAGATGATTTCAATGTGATTGTTTTTATCACATGGAAAGGATAAATATTTGATGGAATGAGATGTCACAGTTGGAACTGGGATGGGGAAAAGGAACCGGGAATACCGGGATGAAAATTATTGGAAACACCTGGATATGAAAATTATCGGGAACTGGGGGTATGTAAAGGTACCGGGAAACCTGGGACATGAAAAGGTACTGGGAAAACCGGGATATGAAAAGGTAGCGGGAACATCCGGATATGAAAAGGTACCGGGAACACCGAGATATGAAAAGGTACCGGGAACACCCGGATATGAAAACTATCGGGAACATGAAAATCGGAAATGAAACTATCGGGAATGTGAAAAAGTACTGGGGACACCGGGGTTATTGGTGATTCGAAAAATCGGATATATAACTTGGGAGAACTTTAAAAAGGAATTAATACACTCCACCCGTGCAAGGCCGGGCAAATCAGCTAGTTTAATCATATTTGGGAGTAGTGTTTTTATTTATTTGTATATAAAAAATATTATATCCTTATACAGTATCGGATCCCGTATCCGGCATCCCGATAACCGGAGTGTTCCGAAAACCGGCGGTTTTTCCCAAAATTAAAAAAAATATTTTAAGTTCCAAATCCATGCTCCGAAAGGATCCAGTGAGTTCCGACCGATGTACTCCGATTTTCGGCGCCGAAAATCGGCAAGCGGATGACGTAGTCCCTTTTTTCAATCAAAAAGGGATAAACGTTGGCAACCAAAGTCGAGCGGAAAAAACGCGCTTTGGTACCGAAAAAATGCAGCGTACTCGTCACCGTGCCGAAAATCTGCATCGTATCAAAACCGAAACAAACAAGTCCGATCAGGTGAGTTCAGCTTTTAATTTCTTTAGTCTTAAGTTTATTTTTATGGATACTTAAGAACTATTTTAGTACAAAATCTTTAAAGTAATTGATTTTAATCACGTGACGCTTATGTTTTTCCAGCGCCGAGAAAAAGTCCATCTATGCCGGGCTGAAAACCGGCTTCGGCATGCCGGTTGAATACGCCTAGCCATTGGTCCGTAGGACTCACGTGACCTCCAAAAACGCACGCCGAAAAAACGCATTTCGGCGCCGAAAGGGATGCCGGGGGCCGCGCGAGATAGTTTATTTATTTTGCTCTCTCGCGGGACCCTGCAGATTGCGCGTCATTGCGCGCATTTTCGTTACGATCGCGTGTTACGAATAGACACGGTCTTTCTGAGCTTTTTTCGGGAATTGTTCCGAAAACCGGATTTTCCCGTAAACCGGACTGATGCCGGTCCCGAGCGAGCCGGATACGGGGTCCTATACTGTAATTAATATTTTACATCATTAATATTTTTAAAAATTATAAAAAATTTTCAGTAGTGCCCCGATTATCCGCGGAATTGAGGGGCAAGGGTACCGCGGATAACCCAAAAAAATTAAATGAAAACATGAAAAAAATATTTTAGATTAAAAACTAAGTTTTATTGTACAAAACACATGCATAAAACTTTTAAAATATTTACAGCATACAGCAGAAACCTTTGTTCTACATCTAAAATGTCTGTAATCTCGTCGTTAAAAAAATCAGGGTGTCCGCTAACCCTGGAAACCGGGAAAACCTGGAATACTCAGGGAATTCGAAAATGCCCTGGAAAACCTGGAATACTCAGGGAATTCCAAAAATATTCTGGAAAAATGAGATTTTGTACGATGCGTAGCGTTTTCCAGCGTTTTTTTACATTGTGGAGTTACCATCTCCGGTATTTAGTCAAATCAACGGCATCCTAGCTCGCACGCGCATCGGCACGGCGATACGTTCGCGCGACTCGGCCTGTAAAGGCGCCTTCTCCTCGTTCGTTTACTGTATTACGGAAAAACGACTTTTATTGGAAGAAAGCCGTGTTCATGCTGTTCTTACCACACACATGCAGCCTAAAGATGAGGAGAAGCCTATTTTACGGGGCGTAATCATAGGTAAAGTCGGCTTCTCACAGTTGGTGTATTGTGGAAAACGGACTTGAGCTTTTTCATGGAGAGATATTCTTAAGTCAAAGACTTGCTTATGAAGTCTTATTTTATTGGTGCTCAAATTAAAATGATTTTAAGTAGAAAAATTGAAAGAAACTTTATTGGAAAACTTGAATTACTCTGCTTAAGTCTTAATTTAAATTTAAAAATTTTATAGTTATAGTATGGTTGTGAGTGATAGGGAGTTTTTTTCCTCCAAAATATATAACCTGATATGATTTTCAGCTTATTTATGAAAATATATAATGACATTTCTTTACAAGGTAGTCTTTATACACAAATAGGATCTTTTACTTAAAATTGAAGTTTTAATTTTTCTCAGTTAAATTTCTGAATAATTTGATACTTTTTAAGCATTAGCCTTTTAAAGTTAATTTTTACTGAAGGCTCCTGATTATCAATTAAACATTTCTCAATTTTGGTTTTTAGAATAATTTGAAGATCAAATATAATCTGACTTCAGTTTTCATTAACATAATTTCATTTCGCAAAAATGCACCCCCAAAAATTAAACCTGGATCAACACCCATTCTAGCCAGTGTATTGTATAGTCATTTCTCAAATTTTGTATTCCTTTTACCTTTTGAGCTCTTGCTCAGTCAGAATTGGTCGAAGCTTTTCTAGAGAAAAAGAAAACGGTTTATTTTTCTCAATGAGTAAAACATCTCTAAATTAAATGTCTAATTTTAAAATTAATGTATCATTCAACCAATTAATACTAATCTATAGAAGATATTTTTTCAGTTATTTTTATCAAGTTTATATAATATATGGTATGAATAGAAGGAAAATAAAAGTTCCATCTTATCACCAAAAATTAAAAAAAACGCCTAAAGCTTTAGTTTGACCAAACCTGGAAAATCAAAAAAATTGTCCTGGAAAACTCAGGGAATTCTTAGCTTAGAATTAAGTGGACACCCTGAAAATTTTTTCGTGGCACTCGCGGATAATCGGGGCTCTACTGTATTTTAAACATCTATTTGATAGAAGTATATCTTTGTGTGAAGTAACTAGCTAAAAGTGTTTAAATTATTAGGAAAAGCCGAAAACCATTTGGATGTATATCAGGGAAATTTTAAAATTGTAGTCAGGGAAATTTGTTCCTCAGATTCTGTAGCTACCCTGTTGCAATGGAAAAGTAGCTTTATTTACCAAGAAAAAGGTACAAAATGAACCTGGAAAAATGGAAATTTATTTTCAAAATTGAGTGGGAACCCTGTGGAAGTACATTTAAACTATTAATGATTTCATATGGAACCTATAATTGTGAATGATGAAGAACATATTTTAGTAAGATTTTAAACAAATGCATTTCAAGTATGCTTAGCATAAGATTAAAATTCAGGTTTTCATCTAGATTCGGAAAGCTCTCATATTGATGTAGTTGGAGGTACTCGTTTGAGTGCTAGTAGCAGCAGTTCTAGTGACAGTTACAGTAGTAGCAGTAGCACATCTAGTAGTTCTTCAGATTCAAGCGATTCCGAAAATGGTATTTTATAATTTTAAACGTTTTATCAAGCTAATCTTGTTAAGCATTGTAGTTTTACTGATGTTATTTCCCCATTTCAGAGACTTCTAAAAAACCAAAAGTTGAGGAAAATCAGGTAAGTTAGTATACACCATGCTACTTTAATATTTAATATCAATAAAATATGAAACCATAAATAAAAATGTCTCTTGGTGTCATGTGCTCTCCGAGTAATTCAATGCTGCTTTTTTTTAACTTGAAATTTCAATTTCAGATAAAATTATCTCTCTAAAATCTTTAAAAATTGCGGAAAGCATAAAATATTATTGAGAAATACTGCTTTACTTTTCTTTTGAGCGGTGTTCTTGGGTTGCAAATGGGCACTGGCACATGTTGGCATTACCGCTTGGTACTGTTTTCAATAAAAAATAATTGTATCTCTTATTTCAGCATTCTAATCTGGAACCACCTCTTCTCAATCCTCCTGGTCCTGTTGGGGCATCAACTCACGGTCCTCCATCCCTTGGTGGCCCTGTCAATTCATATCCTGCTCAGACTGCGCAACCAGTTGGAAATCATTATGTACATCCTCAGAATCAACTGCCTGCATTCCCATCACTACAACAAAGTCCTCCACAGCTACAACCCACTGTGGATCAAACAGTGGCTAATGCAGCTTTCCCTGTTGTCAACCAGCAAGGTATCTTATTCATAACTTTCATTGCTGCTAAAAAAAATCTTGTAATTTACAACTTTTCTGCAAAGATTTCTGCAGTTTTTCACCATATTTGAAACCAATTCCAGCAGTGGCGTAGCCAGGGTTTTCCTTTGGGGGGGGTCCAGTGCGAAAAATTTACCATTGGATATCAAAAATTTTCTACAATTAGTGAAATAAAGTTATAATTTTCACATTACTTTTATTTTCTTCTTTGTGTTAATTAATATAGTTAATAATTTATTAATAATTAGTGCAATAATAAAGATTAAGTATTACTTCGATTGAAAGTTCTGATCCACATAATTTTTGTAAAAGAACAGAGACCGTCAAGAAGCAGAATAAGAGTTTCAGTAGTTCCATATTAAAGAGGGGGGTTTGGGGGTCCACCCCCAGAAAATTTTTGGAATTTGATTTTTAAAAGGAGTTTTTTTACTTCATTTATGAGGGAATAACCGAGGAGCACAGCTCCTTGTAAGCCAGATAATTTTTAAGGAAAAAAAAATAGAAAATCTGACGTTTCTGAGGCAGTAGTTGATCCAGGATTCGGTTTTTTGGGGAGGGGGCTAAAAATTTTGAAAATCAAATTGAATCTTCTCAACGAATATAATATTAAAAAGGTTGAAAATAATCGTGTTCGAAATACCTTAAGGAGGGTTTGGGGGACCTCCCCCAGAAAATTTTTGGAAATTCAAGTCTAAAAAGCAGGTTTTCAACTCGTTTTGGTACACCCTAATCCGAATTTCGAACATATTTTCAGGAATTTATTATTTGCTAGGAGTTTTGTATTTTGACGAACTCATCATAAAAAATTTTTTATAATAAAGTTCCAAGTCCCAAGGGGGGTCTGGGGGTACTCCCCCAAAATTTGTTTGGAAATTTGACCCTAAAAACAGGGTTTGGTTTACTCGTTTAGTACCCTTTATCGCCCCCTCCCCTTATATCGTCTCTCAATTAATACGTTTGTTATGGGGAAACCGGGGGTTCCCCGGAAAATTTTAGGTTTCTAAAATGCAAAAAAGGTGGTTTTTAGACACTTTTAAGGGACATAGATGCCCTCTTTTGAGTAGGCACTGGAATATTTAACTCCTAAAAAAGGGTTCAAAATTTTTGGGTCGGGCCCAAGGGGGGGGTCCGGACCCGGGGACCCCCCCCTTCGCTACGCCCCTGAATTCCAGGGTTTGTTCACTCCTTGAAAATGAATTTAATTTTCAAGCACTGTGGAAACTCCTTGAATTTAAGTTGAAAACTTAAAAATCATCATGAACATTTGTTTTATAAATTTATCTCCCTTATAAAATAGGTTTCAATACGCAGCGTTTAGTCTGTTAAAAAGTCGGAAAAAGCACGATTTTTTGCGAAAGTTGGTTTTTATTTTGCGGGGTGTTCCGTTCTTTCCCATGATTAACTAGTAATTTTCTTTATTTTCATTTGATTTTAGTTCCATTTTTACTTTTAAAGGGGTTTTAAAACCTGATCCAGGAATGTAATTGGCATAGTGTGTTTGTGCATCCCTTTAAATCCGCCCATGATCACATGTTTGATTACTGATAATGACTACCACATTTTAAGTGATTTGGACAATTAGTAAAAAAGCCTTAGGATTTTAAATGATAAAAACCTTGTTTTACTAAAAACCCATTTAAAGATTGAAAGCTATGCTTCAGTAAGCCTATCTTTGGGTCACAAAATCTCGTGGCAAAATCTCAAATTCGAAATTTTGACTAAATTTTTGGTACTGAGTCCCCTTAGTAGGGGGTTCACACCACATACCACTCTGTATGAATTAAAATTAAAACAGGCACCGCAGCGCTCCTGTTTTTCCTATTTTTTTCACATTAGCTCCTTTTTTCCTATTTTTACGGTCCATTTTATTTTCCTCCTTTTTCAGCTTTTTTCTCCTTATTTTCCCTATTTTTTTAACCCTTGGGATCGACTTTCTTCGTTTATGTTTTGTTGTGGGTAGGGATACTATCGGTCCGTTGTCAACGCTTTGGCATACGAAATGGAGTGATTCGTTTCCTTCAAGCGGGACAAGGCGTGGTCGCCGCGGAGCTTACTCTCCCGTTGAGGTAAAGCTGTCCTCCGTTTCTTATAGAAGTTTTTTTTCGACGGTTGTATGTTTTTGAGGGCGCTGATTACGAATCTGAAGTTTGCTCCCACGTGGGGGGTCGGCTTCATATCGAAAATCGCAAAAAGTTGATAATTGTTTGCTCTTTTTGGTAGAGTGGTTTTGCCGCTAGAGCACGCTGAAAAACATCGATTTTTTGGCCTTTCCGCAAAAAAAGGAAAACGCTCGCTTCTACCCTCTGCAAAATGAAAACTATTTAAGTTATTAACAAAAATTTTATACCACGTGAAAGAAGATTTAATTTTCTATAAATAATGTGCTTTCCATCATCATTGTTTGAGAAGGGGAGAGGGAGTGAAGCAAAGATCGATAATAAAACTGTTGCGACTCGCAGACCAGACGGACTTTTGGGGTTGTTAATCTGCAATCTGCGCTATATTATCTCATTATAAAATTAAAATTAAACAGTGCATTTTGTAGGAAATTAAAAGTTCTTTCATTTGGTATAAGCTATTTGTCACTAACTAGAATTTATTTAGAGCTGTAGCGGGGGAAATCGTTCATCACTTCTTTGTAGAAAAGCAAAAAAATATCTTAATTTCAAAACGCTATAAAACGTACACCGCTTCTTGCAAAATAAAAATGAACCAGTGCATCTTATAGGACATTTTATGTACTATAATTTGGTTTCATGCAATTTTTCGTAAAATTAATATTGTTTTAGAAAATCGATGAAAAACCGCAAAAAAACACAAAAATTTGAGATTTTTTGCAACTTTTGATGTGAAGATTACTTTCAAATCAAAATAAACTTGAAATTCAGATTTAGCGATGCAAAAAACATAAAAATTCGTTCATTAAAACACTCCCATTATTTAATATGGGAATTTAAAAAAATATTGAAATTTCGCCTAAAACACCCAATATTTCATAAATTTATTTTAAAAATTTTAAAGCGCATATTGCAGATTAATAACCGCAAAAGTCCGTTTGGTCTGCGAGCCGCAATAGTTTTATTATCGATCTTTGCTTCACTCCCTCCCTCCTTCTCAAAATATTATAATGGAAAGCACGTTATCTATATAACATTAAATTCTCTTTAACGTGGTATAAAAGTTTTGTTAATAACTTAAATAGTTTTAATTTTAAAGGTGGTAGAAGCGAGCGTTTTTTTTTTGCGGAAAGGCCAAAAAATCTGTTTTTCAGCGCGCTCTAGCGGCAAAACCACTCTTCAGAAAATTAAAGTTGAATTGTGCATTTTGTAGGAAATTTGGTTTACTTTAACTTTGTTATTGAAGTTATCTTCGAGAAATTTATAGTTTTTGAAATATAAGCGAAGAATCGAAAAAGGAGCAAAAAAATATTGATTTTTTGTGGCGGCGCGGGAGCACTCAATACTAATGGGCGTCGCCATTGGTTGGCATCAGTGTTACGTTATTTTAACTCTAAATTAAGAAAAATTAAAATTTCGTCTATTTTGTTTAGAAGAATAATCCTTTTTTTCTCCTATTTTTTCTTAAACTCTCCTATTTTTCCTATTTTTTTTACGAAAAATCGGCTGCGGTGCCTGTTAAAATGAGCTAGAAAGAGAAGGGATGTTGAACAAATACATAAATAAAACTTCTTTTAGAACGAATTTATCTTTTCCAAGGGAGTAATTTTTTAAGTTCCTCAAATTTTTCATTGCATGCATTTTTATTTTTTAAAATATGGATTTAATGGAAATAAGCAAAAACCTTTGATTAAAAAGAAGCCCTTTATTTTTATAATACTCCTATAACATAATCTAACCTTTAACTAATTTCATCTAACTTTTTTTGAAGCAAAAAAATTTTTGACACTCATTAAAATCAGGCATAATACCTAATCATAATTTTTTTTAGTTAAGGGCATGACGAGCAATGGTTCCGTCTTCCCTCCTAGTGCTCCTTAGAATACATTATGTATTGCATATCCATTTATATTTGTCATAAATACAGGCTGAGGTTCTTCAGATTTTTGTCGAATTTCTGACTTTTTCCCGATTTTTTTTCATAACTTTCAGATTTTTTCTCACACCTCCCACCGCAAAAAATTCAGACAAGGTGTTAAAAATAAGCTAAAACCTTGAATTTTCGGATCTCATTTCCAAAAATTTCCCCCAAACCCCCCATTATTTACAGAGGTTGCTAGAGAATGAGTTCACAATAATTTAAAATTCTTCAGGGCTCACACGCCTGCGCCATTTGTGCCAAACTGCGCCAAAACCAAACTTTGATACATACTGATACGAATTGCCTATTTTACCAGCTCCTGCGCCAAAACTGCGCCATTTTCAGAGACTACTACTAGGGATTCTCCGTAGTTTCTACGGATGCCGTCGTTAAACTACGGACTACGTATAACATCGAAAAAGCTACGGAAAATCGGAAATCTATCATAAAAAAGCACTTGGAAGCGCAAGTTTTTTTCCCAATTATGCTCTATTTTTAGGATATTTTTTCTTGGACGGCCAGCGGGCGCCACGTTGAAGTTGGCTTCTTGCTAGTGCGATGTGGAAAAACAACTTTATAGTATTTAGAAGCCGTCGTTCGGTGTTTAGGATCGCATTCTGCGGAAAAGTCGAAAAGTAGCGATTTTTCGAGCAAGTACCGTTTTTCCAGCGCGTAGTTGAAGATGGCTTCTTTTCACATAGCTACCAAGTTTTACGGATTGTCCGTAAAATTTACGGATTTGCACAAAAATTCACGGTTTTACGGATCGACCCGAAATTTTTACGGAATTTACGTTTTCTTGCATTTTTCCTCCGGGAACACGTAAAAAATCTTGTTGCGCCAAATTAAAGTCTTGTCGGCCTTTTTTAGGCGTTTGGAAACGGGTAAATCGCGGAAAAAGCCGCGATTTTTCGCGAAAGTTTCGTTTTGTGCGCCGCGTGTTCCGTTCCTTCCGCGACTATTTTCGACGGCCGCGGACGCCAAGTTGAAGTCGGCTTCGTCTCGTGTCAGTATTAGAATGCAGGAAAAACTACTTAAACGTGGTCAAAGCCAACATGTCCGATGGTTAGAATCACGATCTTGAAAAGCCGAAAAATAGCGATTTTTCGTGAAAGTTCCGTTTTATCCTCGATTGCTTCCTACCGGCGCACAGTGGAGTATTTCACCCAAAATCCGGGTCAAAATTATTTTTCGAATTTTGTAATTATAAAAACCACAAATTTGACTTAAAATATTTATTCCACGAGTATATACACTGATTTATCAGTATGTTTTAGAATTTATAAACATCTTTTATTAAATTAAAGTGCAAATCCATATATTTATAATGGCTGGTAGGATATATCGTGTTCTGAAGAATATACATTTTATACAAATGATCAGGGCTCGATTTCAGCCGGAACGGTCCGGAACGGCGTTCCGGAACCTCTTTTTCGGAAAAAATTGTATTCTATTTTAGGGGTCTCTTACTTACTTACTCTCTCTGTACGAAAAAAAGTCCTGAAATGAATCAAAACCCTGTTTTTACTGTCAAATTTCCAAAATTTTTCTGGGGGAGAACCCCCAGGCCCCCCTTTTTGTACTTAGAACTGAACCTATCAGATTTATTTTCAGATTAAGTTCATAACAGTAAGAATCATACCAAAAAATTTTTAAAAAGGCATATTTCAAAATTTAAAAAACATTTTTAATGCATTTTTATCTTTTTGCAAATAGCAATATTTGTGATTTAATTGTAAGGTTGTTACTTAATTGTTCTTTTGAAACATGATTGTGAACCCCCATTTAAACTACCCACAGCCCGCTCCTGGTGTTGATTCTTTTTTATTTTAATCAACACTAATGGTTCATTGTTCATTCACAGTCCCGCCTCCTACAAGAGGCACCCTGTTGGAAAAAAAGTATAACCCACTGTAAAAAAAAGGTGTATAAATAGTTCATCGTCTTGTACAATAATTAAGTTTGAACACTCTTCCTAATCTAGTACAACACATTTTAATTTATTTTATAAATTTTAATATAAATGTTTAAGTTTAAGTATTAGCTTTTTCAGTTTTGATACCAATAATTTTACCGTTCCGGTACCTCTTTTTTTAGAAATCGAGCCCTGCAAATGATTATCATAAAAATCCAATTTAGAAATTCAATTACTGATCTAAATTAATTTCATAAAGCGTACAAGAATAATAACAGAAATAAAAAGAAATTAAATGTAGTAGAAAATAAGTTTGTCCTTATTGTATATTTTTTCCTTTATTTTAAATACCATAAAGATAAACCATAATTCATCTGTCTAAAAGTTTAAACCAATTCAAGAACATATATAAATAAAATGTTGAATATGTGGCCGACCTTTTGTTTTTAATTAACTATAAATGGATAAATATTGTTTGCAATATAAAAAAGAGCATAAAAAGAAAAACAAAAGCGTAGTTGATATAAATAAAGTACTAATTAAAAACCATGCTCCGAGCGAATGTAGACCAGATACTCATGAAGCCAGGTGCAAACTTTCATCATAACAAAGGGAAAAGTGCAAACGTTTGATCAAGGTAAGTTTTTTTAAAAAAAATATTGTAAAAAAACGCAGGTTTCCGCACCCTAAATTTAACTGGAAGTGTTCTCTAATAGTGTAAACTTTATCCTTAAACTTTGATTTGGGCGGTGCAAAGCGGTGAACCCTTTTAAAAACCTCTCTAAATATAAAAAATGCAGTTATAAAGGCAACAAATTGGCCGATTCTTGATTTTAATCACATTTTATAAAAGGAAAAATATAACTATTTCAAATTTAAAAAATACTAAAAGAAAGCTCATGCGATTCGTAATCAGACACTCCTTATTCCGTTTTAATTAGTTTATTTTTCAATTCACAAAAAATTCTTGCGTAAACCTCTTAAAAAGCCAAAAATCAATGAAAAATTGCCTTCAATATCAACGAAATCTCAACTTTAACTGAGGCTAGCAACAAAACTAAAAAACCAATGCCCAAAACAAATATACCGATGAATGCAGAATTTATTCAGCTTTCAGACAATGTAGTTTTTATTAATGTTCGTTGAACTTTTTGTTAAGCCTTTTTGGCACTCAAATACTCCACTGTGCGGCGCCTAATTGAAGTTGGCTTCCTTTCACTTGTATTTACATGGTAGAAAAACAACTTTACTATGGTCAGAACTAATTACTTAGGAGGTGAATTATCACTTGACCTAATAACCTCAAGTAAATAAAACTTGATATATATAAGGTGTAAAAATTGGATAAGAGCTGATAAATTAATAGAGGTTTAAGTTAAATATTTATGAATTAAATCTATCCGCACATTATTTGTCGTAATCAAAATCATGGTTTTCATGTCGTACGAAAAGTTTTACTGATGCAAGTTTAAAATGTAATGAAGAGGAAGCTTTTGTAATTTTAAATTATAAAAGCTTCCCTGCAATCAAATTGTTACAAAAGACATTTTTTATGCTACAAAACTTGGTTTTACCTGCTACAAAAGGCATTTTTGGTGCTAGAAAACTTGGTTTTACCTGCTACAAAAGAAATTTTTTGTGATACAAAACTAGGTTTTACCTGATACAAAAGACATTTTTTGTGATACCAAACTTGGTTTTACCTGATACAAAAGATATTTTTTGTGATACAAAACTTGGTTTTACCTGATACAAAAATTGATACAAATATTTTAAAGTGAGTGTGAGCCCTGATTCTTGTCAAAATGCAATTTTTAATTTCATTTAAGTGTTATTATTTTCTTAATTCCTAGATTATCGATTTGGCTCACTATAGCCGAGAGATAAAGAAGTTATTCTATCAAAAGATCTGCTTTTAGTGGTAAAATATAGAAATCCAGCTTTACTTTAAAATGATCATTCCAGCCAATGTAGGAAAAATCTCTAAAAGTTATCACACAACTAGATAAAAGAATAAAATTTCTCTTAAAATAACTTATCAACTTATTAAGATAAAGAAAAAGCAAATATAAATCGCACATCAATGGATGTTTAGACTTCACTAAAATAATTTCATTCTCCTTAAATCCTATCTTAGCCTCGACTGACTAGTGACTACTTATGGTTAAGTGTTTGCTATGATCAACATGGCTGGTATTCTTTGACTGAGATTACAATTTGTATACACTGTAAATCAGTACCACATTGTTAATTATTCACCATAATGGATATTACTTAATAAGTATTCATTTTTGGGAAGTTAGTTCATTGTTACTGCAAACACCTCAGTTGCCTCTACTGCTAGCATTTATATTCAAATTTCAACAATTCACAAACATCTGGAGTTTTGCAGGCACCTGTTTTAAACCACTGTTAGTGTTTAAGTTACAATTCAAGTTTTGTGCTGAAAAGAAAAGTTGTTAATATTCATTGATGTGATGCTTCTTTGGATCTGCAATTTTTTTAAGAGTTTGCATGCTTTTAATCAGGCATAAGATTCTTCCAATTTTGGTCGGATTTTCAGACTTTTCCCAGAAGTCCCCCACCATAAAAAATTCAGACAAGGTGTTCCAAAATTGGTTAAACCTTGATTTTTAGGATCAAATTTCCAAACGTTTTCTGGGGGAGGACCCCCAAAAATGAACCTATGAAACTAATAGGAGTTTTTTCTTCACAAAATATTGTTCACACAGTTTTTCAGACTTGCTTTTTTATCAATCTCATTCCTGTTTGATGCAATATTTTTCTTCAATTGATCGTACTTGAGGATAGAAAATATCCACAATCTTACCAACGCAAAAGTTATGTATCTGAAAAAGAGGAAACTGATCATTAGCTTTAAGAATTTCCAAGTTCAAGTTACCTTTTCAGAATATTTGAGTTTTCACCCATTTTTAAGTAGACTTAAATAATGGTAATTTTTTCCCCAATGACTTTCTTTCATGCTTTGTTTCTTGTCGAATTTTTGAATTTCCCCTCTTTTGCCTCTTGGTCAATCACATTCCTAATTGCTATTTGTAGCTACCACTGCTGTGCCTGCTAGACCTGCTGTTGTGGCCAGTCACAATCTTCCTCCGCAACCCTCAAGGCCTACAGCCACTGCAACAGCAGCACCTGTTAAGAAAAATGTCATTGCACCTCAAACTAGGCCATCAAGTATGTTCTTGCTTGTTTTAGTTTGTTGTGTTTGTACTTCCTTAAAAGGATTATTTTAAAGTTTCGTAACTTAAATTTTTATAAAGCTATTGTTAAATCTTCTGATTCAGGGGGATTGTGTTCTAATGATACCATGGATTTTCAAAGTTTCCAGTTTTCAAATTTACAGTTTTTTTTCTTCGATATAATCAGTTGCATTACTTGACAAACGTATTTTTGAATTACCTCCTAATGTATTATAACACAAAATATAATACTGTAACGCACGTAACACAAACAGTTCTTCAGCTGCCGCAGCACACAGGGCCCTGCATAGCATCCGACATGTTCTCCCTCCTACTAGAAACTAAGTCTCGATTAAAAGCAGGACTTTCGAGTTTACAGAAGGTGGGTGGTGTTCTTAACATGCAAAGTGATAAGGAAAGGAAAGAAAAACATCTTATTTAAACAGGATTTCCGGAAGCATTCCTTCCCTACAATCTTCTGTTCTTAAAAATTGTATAAATTTAAACAATCTTTGTTCAGATAATCTGCTTTCTTGGCGTAATGAACCTCTTATCTGGAAAGCTTGGGACCGGCATCAATCCGGATTTCTGAATTTTCCCCGAAAAAAAACGCCCCAAACGCCTGCATTAACAGAACTACGTATGTATTGTAATGAAAATATGCGCATCTGCAGAGCCACGCGAGAAAGAAATGAAAAACAATCTGTCAATCTCGTGCGGCCCTGTTATTCCCCTCCCTCCTGAACATTTCCCGTTCTCAAAAGCTGAGAAGAAATAAAACAATCTTCCCTCTCCTAATCTAAGCAATCCTCCATGATTGATTGCCCCCCATATCTACAATCACATTAAGATGTTATATCCAGTCATAGATCAAATCCTCCCATTATGCCAGTTTAGTGTGAAATATACCATCTCAGAGATGCCAACCATTCCGGATTTTGCGGAATCATTCCGCATTTCGGCCCCGAATTCCGCAATTACGGATAAAGCTAGAAATTCTACGGAAACTACGCTAATTATATTTAAAAGACAATGGATTAAATTTTCCTTCTCAATTATCTGTTTTTAGCCTTAAATCCTTTAAATACATATTTTTTAACTTAAAATTGCGAATAAAAACGATAACGCTAGTAACTGATGAGATGGGCGGCATAAGAAAGGGGAATCAATCGGAATTTAGAATATCTTTATGGGTGATTGATTCATGGGAGAAAAAAGGCCTTCTTTTCTCAAATATTTGCGTTTTCAGGACTTTTCTAAAACTTATCAAAAGATGGGTAATTTTTCTACGTGCAGAAGGCGTGGCGTCGGTCGGCAAGCCACGCATCACGGCGAAATTTTTTGCGGGCGGGGGCGATTACGGATGCGCGTTGTCTCAGGTTGGCATCCCTGCCATCTAAACATTTTTTTAATCTGGCAAAGCGTTGATTAAAAGGTTTTTTACTGGATATTTCTTTGTTTTGCCAAATTTAGGGGAGATTTTTCAGTTTTACTATCAGCCCTGCTGAGTAGTTTGGAGAAAATTTAATCTTTTCTTTAATTAATCTAAACTTTTACTTTTAATACTGGTTTAGTGAAAAATTTCTAAGGGTCATTCCATGTGAAACCAACAAGCCACTCAACCTGACCCTCTCAGATTTTAATGAAACTTTCAGAATTGAGAATTTCTGGTTGATTTCACATGGGAATTTCCCATAAATCAATTAAGATTTTCTCTGCATTTTACTCTTTCATTTAAGTAAAGGGTCCCACAACAAATTACAATGTAGCTCTCAAAACCATTGAAACTTTTCACAAACTACGTCATCCAATTGACAAGACTTGTATCGGCAAATAGTTTTATGTGCAATGACATGATATTCAAAGTTCAGATTCTGCTTAGTTTGTGAACAAGAGCTTTTACTTACCATGTACCCTAACTAATTAATAATTAATTTTTTTGTCATTTTAAGCTATCTTTTTAATACAATGTGTTCTGCAGGTACTGTGCCAGTGTCAACAGCAAGTGTGACCACTCCAGTATGCCAGGCTCCTGTGCCAACTCAAGCTCCTCCCGTCCCTTCTGAGCCATCACCAAACTCGCCAAGCACGCCGCCAAAGTTGACGCCTGCGGCAGAACTACGAGCCAGGACGCCTCAGATTTCAACGCCTCCGCTGGACCCAGTTCTCCCACCCTTGTTGTCGAAGCCCAGGGAACGGCAATCGGAAGCTGAGCACAATTCCTCTTCCAATACTTATGCCCCTAGTAAGGCACCTGAATTGACTGCACAACCAGGTGGGTCATCAACTGGGGTCAAGATATTATGTGAAACTACCTGTTCTTATATACATCCTAAAAATTGCAAAGGGATTAGTTTTTCAAACAGTCCTAGTTTTTGCACTAAATATTTATCTGAAAAAATGTAAGTAGTTACCAAAGATACTGCTGAACCAACGTTAGTAAAAGGGTCACATGATTTTGACAACGCTGGAATTAGTATTTCGGAGGGGAGATAGGTGGAAGTTGAGGGGCAGTTGACCGAAAGAGGAAGAGACATTTGCTTGTATATAGAAGCAAGACCCCAACTATCGGCCGTGCAAAGTCTATAAAAATTAGGTGACCCTTTTACTATCGTTGGCTGGTCAGTATATTAAAAACCTCTGTTGCTTTTGGAAAAATATTTTTTGTTACCACTAGTTCTATCCTTTCAAAGAAAAGAATTAAAAATTACGGATTAAGGATCTATTGTTAATTGTTTTTGAAAAGTTTGAGGCTTTATAATAAAATATTTTTTTTCTTTGTGCAATATATATTTAAGATAATAAATTTATTTATTGAATCTGACTTTTAGGGTTACCTAACTATACAGTAGGCAATCAAGTTTCTGCCATGAACTCAGCAGTTACAAATGGTGAAAAGAAAATGGAACAGAAACCTTCTCCTGTTTCGTCTACTCCTACATCTAAAAAGGTATTTTTATGTGAATTCTTACCCCCAGATGTGCTCTTTTAATTCAATGCATCCAAGTAATCTGCCTTAAACTATCATGTTAACCTTAAATGTTAATTAGGGGTGCTACTTTTTGGGATAAACTTGGAAATCAGATTTTTTAACAGCATGAATCCCAGAATTCCTGGTTTTATCAAAATTTTCAGTGATCTCAAGCTTAACAAGAAAGCGTTAAGGGTCAATCCATTGTCAATTGATCCAGCAAAAATGGAAATAGTTGCTCCACCATTTCTAAATTGAATTATTTTTCGAGGGTTGATTCTTGCATCATTAGTTGAAAAATATTATTTTGAAATTTTTATCTCTGAATTTTGATGTAGCAGCCATTGAAATTTTTCAAACCATGCTGTTTTTTGCATTTTGTCACCTTAGAATCAAAAACTACTGGCTCTGAAAATTCACGCAGCTTAGTTGTTCATTCTGCTCGTGTTGTTGGCGGTTTTCGCGTTAAAAGGTTGCTGATATTCATTGTAAAACCAAAAAAGGGAAAAAATTAAAACTTTGAATCGTAATAATTCTAAAACTAATCTGAATTTTAAAATGAAAGGACAATCTTTTTGTAAAAAATAATTGTATGTGTGTAAAATATTGTATTTCTTCCATGATTAGTTCCCCCGAACTAGGTTCGGGCACTTTTTCCAGCTCTGATAGCACCCCTGGTTAATTTGTTCTCAGAAATAGGATCTTATGACATCCAATTCCAATTTAAAATGCCATAGTTATTTCCTCTTGTAGTTCTTATTTTGTATGCTATCGAAACATTTTGGAAATTATATTACTATCTTAATTCAGTTATATATTAGCAGTTTGAAATGTAAATTTTAAAGTCAATCAAAAAATTTTAAATACAAATGCCAAAACAAATGCATCACTTGACTTCAAGTGTTGGATTGGGTTAATTTGTAAATTGTAAATTCTAAACGTAATTAGCAGTTTTAAAGTTGCTCTCTCCTCATTTCAGCAAACGGTTGAATCTAAACTGAAAAACTATGGGTCTTGGTCCAGCTTAGCCCAGTCGGCAGCTAATAGTCCAAGTACCAGTAATGCTACTGCTGCGTTGAAGAGTAATTCAACCATGGACAGCTTCCGGCAGTTCAAAAACAAGGCAAAAGAACAACAAGACAAGGTAAGTACAGTAAACTCCATTCAACCGGACCAACTGGGTGACTAAGTCTCTTGGGCTATTTATCGTTACTAAGTTGGTTTCAATAAGCTATAGGAGATAAATTCTAGTCTTGTTGCTTGATTTAATATTACAGCAGAGCATAAATCCAGGGTTTGTATGCCTCCTGAAATTTGCTTTATTTTTCAAAGGGCCCTAATAACTCCTGAAAATTATGTTTTTCTCCTGAATTTACCCTGACTCCTGGAAAACATCTAAGAGCAAAATGAAGTTTTGGGGGAAATACTTGTTTTTTAATTGATAAAATTCCGATAAAATGTGTGGAATTCTAACCACTTTTGCAATACTTCATTCTGAACTCATTCCACTCAAAATGTGCAAAGTTGTGTAAGGTTAATAATTATTCATAAAACCTCCTGATTTTGTAGTAATTGATTCCTGAATTTTATTATGTTAGATAGAGTATGAACCCTGTAAATCAAATTTTTTAAAGCTTGAAATATCTTCACCTAATCTGTTCCTTTTTAGTTTAATAGCTTTGCTTTGCTTGACACAACGTAATATGCCTGGTCTGGATTAGTGAGAGTTTGCTGTATTTGCATTGCCTAATATTTTATTTTTAATTAAATTACTCTAGCATAAGTAACATAGTAGCAGATTTTGCAGTGTTTTTGCGTAATTATGTAACTATAAACAATTAAAAGGAAAAAAGGCCTATTTACAGCATTCGAAATTCCACTGGTCCTACACCACTGAAAAATGGCTTGGACCACTAAGGTCAGAAAATCACTGGCCTGCCGGACCAGTGGCGAAAAACAACCCACTCTCTAGTTATAGCCCCTTTTTTTCCTGTTATACACCTGATTAAATATCTGCATTAAAACATTGCCTTTGCCCATCAAACTTCGTTGGCTGTTGACCTTTACCCACAGATCATCGATGAGGATCCAGAACATCTCAACAAAATTTCAAGGAACAGCTAGGAGGGTTTGTTAAATTTCAGGAGACAACAGAGGGAAAAAGCAGGTGTGAGAACTGTCAATAAAAACTTCATGACAACTTAATGACTTGCAGTTCTCCACACTAGTTTGTTCTGCAACTTATATTCTTTGCTTTTGATAAAGAATGGGAAATGAGCTGATAAAATTTACTGAGGCAATGAAATAACTCATAGTGTAGCAAAATTTCGTCAAAAATTGCCCCACTTTGTGTTGGACGTATGATATGCGACAGCAACCAAGAAGAGGTTAAAAATTTAAATTTGTCCTTTTTAATTTGGCAGACCAGTCATTTTGTTTGAGCACCAGTAAGATTGGCAAAGCACTGGGGTTTTTTCCCTATTTCTAATGCTGTCTATTTAGCTTAGCCTAGTATAGTTACTTTCTCTTGATAAAATTAGTTAAACCTCTTAGGCTAGTCCTCATTAAGCAATTAATTACAAAATATTTATTAAAAACGTAAAATAATGTTTTCAACTTAATTTCTTTTAGCAGCGTCAAATGTTTGAACTCCAAGAGATGCGTAGACTCCAAAAGGAACAGGCTGAGAAGGAAAGAATTCGTGCTGAAAGAGACAGGCAAAGGTATGTTTGCTATTATGCTGTTTGCGATTTTGAAAGTTTTGATTAATCAAAATATTTAAATTTAGTGTATTTCTAAATAAGAAGTTGAAGGCACTAAGAAAATTTTGAATTGTACATGGCTGGAATAAAGATGTCAGTTATAGTTACACTTCTTCAATGATGATTTTAAAAATAAATGATTATTGCAGTGAATTTGACTAAGCTATTAGTTTCTTGACTTAAATTGGCAACATATATTCAGCAATACTTTAATGATCCAAGGTTCTATTACCTACCTATAGGGACTAACTAAATAAGTAATGCAAAGAAGTATTCATCCTTTAAAATCTCATGTTAAAATATTCTGTCATAACAAATAAAAAATTAAGTTCAATATATTCATTTATTTATCTTGCCATCTTTTTTAGGGCACTTGAGGAAGAAGAGGCCCTTGAAAAAGCCAGAAAAACAACCACTGTGCAACAGCAAAAAGAAACTAATGTGTCAATTAAGAGAGAAGAAAGACCCTCTCCTCCAAATGCTGCCAATGCTAACTCGCCTGTGGCAGTTCCCTCACCTGCAATCAGTGAGAGAGAAGAACTGAGGAGGCTTGAGCAAGAGAAGAGGCGAAGAGAAGCTGTGAGTAGTCATATAAATGCTTAAGCAGGGTTAAATCAATTTTTTATATTAAGGAAATTATAAAAAAAACTATTCCCCTGGGTATATTTTAAAAATTATTTACTAATAAACAGGGCTCGATTTCAGCCGGAACGCCGTTCCGGAACCTCTTTTTTGGAACAAAAAATTATAGGGTGGGTTGGGGTAAAATGGGTCACTTTTTATAGGTACCAGGCATGTGATTTTTCCGCTAATTCGCGGAAATCCGTGAATCTTGGAAGTACTGATTCGCGGAATTCCGCTAATCTAAAATTTTAAGTTCTTCCTAAAGTAAAAGCGGAATTCCGAAAAGTTTCCGTTGCCCCGAGCCGCGAAAAATCGGAAAGATTTCCAAGTCCCATAATTTTCATTTCAAGCGGAGTGAGACCAAGACCACGATTTGAGGCACGTGACGTCACTAGGCGCGAGCTCAGTGAGCGTGAGAACCGGCGAGAACCAGTTTTTCGGTTTTAGTGATGGGGAGGGCGGGATGCATTTCTTTTCTTTTTGCGCAGTCTTATGTTTTGCGCGAAGGGGGGGTATTGGAAGTGCAGCGCCCCAAGTTCTGATTGCGTCATGACAGCGATGCACATGCGAAAGTTACCGGGGCTTTCGAATCGCCGAAAGTGATTTCTATTTCTTGTAATGTAATGCGTTGTTTAAACTACCTGTTATGCTGTAATTTGGTAATATTTTTTGCGTAATATTTGTTCTTGATTACCGTTTTGAATAGTGTTTTCTAAAAATATTAAAGCAAATAAGTTTTAATTGAATACTTAAGTTTTCAAAAGAAAATGCTGGTTCTTGAAAAAGGTGATGAAGTTAAAGTTCGTGAAATCGATAAAGGAGTGAGAAATAAGTTTAAATGGGACTGGCTTCACAAGAAAGTTTCCGTATCATCTCCACTCCTAGTTATTGACTTTGCAAGAGTGCATGGAGTCATAGATCTGATCTAGCTGTTGCTAGATCGTGAAGATTAGCAACAACAACAACAGAAAGTTTCCATAACGTTGAAAAAAGGGGAAATTGTTGTCAATTTATCGGACACTATACAGAAAATAGACATTCCTGGAAATTAATTTGTTTCTGTGTTTCATATTAGGTTGAAGTTTTATGTTTTTATGCTTACTGCAAATTGTAATATGCATTATAATGTAGTGAAAAAAATATAACTTTTTAATAGGGAAAAATTAATTTAAGAATTAAGTAATTGTTAGAAAGCTGTTTATCGAGTTGTCGATGACGCGTATAAAAATGATATTAACCATCCAAAAACTGCCTAAAAATTTTCAGCTAATTCCTTGCTCCAGCAATCACATGCCTGTAGGTACTTTCACATTCTTAGTTTTATTTCATCAAAACTATTACTTTTTAATGATTTCTTTCAATTGGATCTTGACATTACAATCTTTCAGAATATTTTGATCTAACTTTATCAAATATTTTTTAGTTATAAGTTGGTTAAACTTAGCATCAAAGTAATGACCTATTTTACCCCAACTTGGGGTAAAATGGGTCTCATTGCAAAAAGATGTCAAAAATATATTTATTACTAAATATACATGAAAATAAGAAAAAAGGCAATCGGCTAAGCCGTTTTTATCTGAAGAAATTTGTTTTAAGTTGTACTTTAATGAAATTGTAAACGTCTGAAGTTAATGAACATAGTTCAAATTTAGCAATTAAAATAATTCATTTGGAGAAAAAAAATAAACTTGTTTGAGTTCAATGTATATTTGAAGGAAATAAGTTAAAAAATTGTTTTTACTTAATACAGTAGGCCTCCTAACTATGACCCATTTTACCCCAAGTACAAAATATTGTTATAAAAGATAAAATATTTTATATTTTTCTAAGCTGATTGGCTTGAAATGTCTCTCAGACTTTCTTTTATGGAAAAATATCACAAAAGTCTGCTGCAATTTATTACAATACATAGTAGTCCAAGAAAGTTAGCCCAAAAAAAGGGTTCAAGTGGAACAAATTGTAAAAGAAAGTTTGATGGGTGATTCTTATAGGAAATTTTCCGTAGAACACGATGGTGAAACGTATACCAAAATTAACCGTGTCCTTTAGCCAATATGGCGGATTTTCCAAAATGGCGGTCAATTGTTTTTAACTTATTACTTCCTAAAAATTGTTAATAAAATTTTAAATTTTGCAGTAAATGATTAAAATTTAGTAGCAAAAACAATGGGGAACTGTTTTTTTTCTCTTACGATAAGTCATTTATCCGATATGGCAGATTTTCCAAAATGGCGTCCACTAATGTTTATAGTAAGTAAAATTATGATGATAAATTTGTAATTCTTACAGGATATGGTTAGAATTAAGTCATAATAATATTCATATAAGTTTCATCTCCTCAGTGTATCAAATATGGCGGATTTTTCAAAATGCCGGACAATCGTGTTTTACTTATTTGCTAAAAATCGTTAATAAATAAAACTTTTGCAGTGAATTATTAGAATTCAGTTGCAAAAATAATGTGGAACTGTTTTTTTTCTCTTACGATAAGTCATTTATCCAATATGGCGGATTTTCCAAAATGCCGTCCACTTATGTTTATAATACATAAATTCTGATGATAAATTCATAATTTGTACAGGATACGGTTAGAATTAAGTCACAATAAGAGTGATAAAAGTTTCCTCCCCTTCAATGTATCAAATATGGTGGATTTCCCAAAATGGCGGCCACATATTTATAGAGCCTTTTTATTTTTAACGTTTTTACATATAAATAAATTTTATTTTGGCATAACATAAATATTTATATATTAAATTACCTATAAAATAGTATATTAACCAAGATTTTGCGATACATAGAAATAATTTCCAAAAAAGGCGGCCCCATATTTCAAACTTAGTGGTAAATGGTAATTTTTGAATTTCTACCTACCTTTAACATTATTTACCAGTAAATTTTAGTAAAATATAAGTATTCTGCTTATATTTTACCTAATAACATTTAATATTTTTAATTATTAAGAAAAAAATTAAAAATAAGAAGGCTCTAAATAAGTGGCCGCCATTTTGGAAAATCCGCCATATTTGATACATTGAGGGGGAGAAAACTTTTATCAATATTATTGTGACTTAATTCTAACCGTATCCTGTACAAATTACGAATTTATTATCATAATTTATGTATTTTAAACATTAGGTGGACGCCATTTTGGAAAATCAGCCATATTGGATAAATGACTTATCGTAAGAGAAAAAAACAGTTCCACATTATTTTTGCAACTAAATTCTAATAATTTACTGCAAAAGTTTTATTTTATCAACGATTTTTGGCAAATAAGTAAAACACGATTGTCCGCCATTTTGAAAAATCCGCCATATTTGATACATTGAGGAGAGGAAACTGATATGAATATTATTATGACTTAATTCTAACCGTATCCTGTAAAAGTTACGAATTTTTCATCAGAATTTTACTTATTATAAACATTAGTGGACGCCATTTTAGAAAATCCGCCATATTGGATAAATGACTTATCGTAAGAGAAAAAAACAGTTCCCCATTGTTTTTGCTACTAAATTTTAATCATTTACTGCAAAATTTATAATTTTATTAACAATTTTTAGGAAGTAATAAGTTAAAAACGATTGACCGCCATTTTGGAAAATCCGCCATATTGGCTAAAGGACACGGTTAATTTTGGTATACGTTTCACCATCGTTGGAAGCCCAGTGGCGCAGTGGTAGTGCATCGCGCTTCCACGCCACAGGTCCGGGGTTCAAATCCCGGGCTGGGCAGGGTCCACTCAGCCTTTCATCCCTTCAGTGGGTCGATAAACTGAGGACCAAGCATGCTTGGGAACTAAACACTGGGGGTCTCGCGTTGTGCTGACCACCTAACCGGGACATTTGCCTAGCACCCCACGGTCACGAAAACGAAGATGGGCATCGTAGGCCTTGGCCCACTAGGGCTGTTGCGCCGATGGTTTAGTTTTAGTTCACCATCGTTTTCTACGGAAAATTTCCTATAAGAATCACCCATCAAACTTTCTTTTACAATTTGTTCCACTTCAAACCTTATCTTTCTTGGACTATAGATATTTTGGAAGTTGGTAAACCCTGTTTTTTCGACAACACCATTTACCGTTCAAATTAAATATTTTTTCAGTTCTCAAATTCATAAGTCTAAATTTTTGACAATCGTAAAATGTTGCCAACAGATAAAAGATTATAACACAAAAAAATGAGTGAAAATAATTCCATTTAAATTTGATTTATATCGTTAATTAAAACTGACCCATTTTACCCCAACCCACCCTATTCTACTTCAGGGGTCTCCTAACTACGACCCGCGAGGCCCGTTCGTCAGGCCAGCGGATACCTTTCTATGTACAAAAAATAACCCCTAAAATGAATTTAAACCCTGTTTTTATTGTCAAATTTCCAAAATGTTTCCAGTTTTAATACCAATAATTTTACCGTTCCGGTACCTCTTATTTTAGAAATCGAGCCCTGCTAATAAATAAATACATTCAATCAAACTATCTTGTCTTAAGTTTAGCATTTAACACTTTGCAACCTGGACTGCCAAAGATTTCTATTAAATCCTAAAAAATCTTGGGAGCACCCTGAACTGAAAAGGTTAAAAACCCTCTTCAAGGGTGCTTCTTCAGAGAACGTACTATTTGAGTCCAAAAGCATTTTTCACTCTTTAATATTAATATTTTAAATGAACTAAATTTTGTATTGGTAGAAGCTTAAAATGTATACTGCCGACATATATTTAAAAATTGAAGGTCTGACATTCAATCTGATGACAGGCGATTTTTAAAAAGGCAGTTTAAAAATAGTCAATATTAACCTTTTAGACGCCGCAATTCAAATTTTGAATTAAAGGTTCTGATGGCTTATATGACTTGGTTTATCATTACTAAAACCATTCTAGTCATTTTTTGAAAGAAAAAAATCCTAAGTATGATTTTGAGGATGTTTCCATTTGGGAACATCGGCGTTTGGGGTGAAGTTTTTAGGGGGATTTCCAAAAGGCACATATTTTACAATTAATTCAAATAAAATGATTGAAATAGGTTTATACTCAATAATTATGCACATTTTTATGATAGTGGACGGTTTTTTCATTTTTATTATCCGTACTTGTACAATTGAGTAACATTTTATAAATTTTCATAAGAAAAAAATTACTTGTTTATTACGTACGCGAAGCTTTCCCGTACATTTTTCTTGCACTATGGGTAATATTTTGGTGTAAAAAATACATAAGAGTGTTCCCATGCGCTTCAAAGCTAAACAGTTAAGTTTTTCTGTGAGAAAATTAAGTTTTAATTACGGTTCTATACGAATATCTAGTATAAAATCCACTAATAGCATTCAAATCTAATTAGCTTTCAAAAATGATAATCATAATTATCTGCATTGATTCATTAAAGCTGTGTTTCTCATGGAAGATTCCGAACTGAACCACAAATCCCTTACATCCAACTTACGTTAGAAGTAGTGATGGGCAGGTATCGATACTAAATACTTAAGTACTCGATACCTATAGGTATCGAGTGTATTCGATACCCACAAAAGTATCGATACTTTATTGACATATTTCGTTTTAAATTTTTCAATGAAGTAATCTTTATAATACCTACTGTAGATCAAACGCAGCCTGTTTCCGTTTTCATTTTGCAACGCTCAAACCCAAGTCGTTATCATCCGCGAGAGAAATTTGACGCGGCTAGGTTTTTCCCCCGCCAAATCCTTCGCCTCTATCCACCTCCAGGCTCGTAGCTACGGGGCTTTTTGATGGATCGCTTTCAGATTTTTGAATATTAGTCTGATTATGGATAGGCCCTAAAAAAATTGTCCCTTCAGGTTCATTTTCCGACATTGAAAAAAAGTACTCGATACCTATAAGTATTCGATACCTAAAATTATCGATTTTGCCCATCACTAGTTAGAAGAGTGTTTTTAGATGTACGCACTTTTCCTTATTTTCAAATTCTTCAATTTTTATTCCTAAAATTTTTATGTAAAAAAAGTATTTGAACAAAATATGTAATCGAATCCTCAGAAGCACTCCAAATATGCTCTTTACATAACTTCTCATGATAATTACTGAAAATTAATCGATTGGGGAGTTAGAAAAATATACAAGTGTAAGAATCTGCTATACAGATTTGGCATTTATTTCTCCATAAATCAGGTGAAAAAATAAAAATTACATATTTTTGAATTTAAAACATCATCGAAGTGTATATTTGGACGGCCAGTGGCGCATGCGCTGTAGGTCTCGTGATTACGTAGCAGTCTCGGCGCTTAGTGATGGAACCAATGGAACGCCGAGCCGTGGAAATTAGAGTAGAGTTTAGTTGAAAAAAGGCCGTCCAAATATACAGTGCCAAACATCATTATTTACTTGTTTAGATACTTTGATACAAAAAAGGTTCAAAAAATTAAAGAAAATAGGAAATAACTTGAGTTTTTGCATGTTATAAAAATCCCCTCAAATACTATACCCCAAACGCCGATGTTCCCATTTGGGAACATATTCGTTGTATTGGTAATTACTCTCCAAAATTGGAATATAAAGCTATTCTGTCAAGTCAAATGGGAAGATGTGTACTTAAGCTACCTAAACACAGCAAAATTATGTAAAACTAAATTTATTTAAAATTTTCACAAATTGGAACTTGTGCAACTTTTGGAAGAGCCAAAAATCTCTAATTTTGATGTAAATTCTACAAAAGGGATTAAATTGCACGTGAAAAACTTTTGCATGTAAAATAACTTTATATCTTTGAGTTGCTTTCTACCAAGTATCAAATTTCTGCATGAAAAATTAAGTGGTAAAAAAATTCTTTAAAACATTTTTAAATTCTTTAAACATTTAAAATTCTTTAAAACATGTTCCCATTTGGGAACATCCGCAGGTAAAAGATTAATAAAATGTAATATAATGAAATAGTTGTCGGCATTTGTTTTTATTCCTGCTTAACTCAAAAGTTTTTATGATCTTCAATGTTACCCAGCACTGTATTTTTAATTAATCACTTTGACTTAATTCTCAAAAAGGTATTCACCAGGTTTAAAAGCTGTTAATGCTTACTCTTTATCAGTAAATTTGAGTAAACAGGTAGTTAATATAATAAATAAAATAAACAGTATATAATTGCTCTGTAAAGTTTTCTTGTATCCATCCATGTATGCTGCAAATATTGTCTATAATGTTAAAGTTATAATGAAATTTTTTTTTCAGCGTGCAAGCCATATTGATATTAATCGTCAAAGTGATATTATGTTAGCGTTTGAAGAAAACTTGTGATGTTTCTTAATATGCTTTGAGGTAGCTGGGCAGTCATGTGAAACATTGTAAATATTCCATTGTTGTGCATCAAATGGCAAAAGACTTTTCTGAGTTGAATGAACTTCTGACATGGAGTCTACTTGGTTACCCTGAAAGCATATTGCCTTGTTTTCTTCTATATGAGGGCTGGCCAGCCCTCTAGTCAACAATTCACTATAAACTTCATTATTTGTACAAATAATTCATCATTCATTGACTATCATACAGGAGGTAGTAGTGTGACATGAACTAAATCCTCACTTGAGTACAGCCTACTCATTTTCAAATTTTAGAAAGTCTTATGGTGTATTAAAAACTGAAACAAATGTAAAAACTTTTGTACCCGTACATTTCAAACTATAGGAGTGTATGTGTTTTTAGAAATAAGTTTAAAATGTTGTATATGCATAATAGATTTAAAATTCAGCATATACATTTTGGGCTAAAACGAAAAGGTATGGCAACCTGCTTGTGGCACCGCACACTCATCATTCATTTGTAAACTTTGTTGCCAAAGGTGTCTTTCTGTGTGGTAACGATGCACAGATTGGTTAATAGTGTACTTACGGGGGCCAGTATTCTTTTACCAAAAATGCAGCCAATTCCAAATGACTTGAAAGTAAGTTCTGAGAAAAAGCAGTCTTTCCACACAAAATTTCCATGGCAGAATGGCTTTCCAGTATTGACTTGCAAGCAAATAAGTTATGGGTCAATTGAAAAAGCGACAGCTTCTGTATATATTTTGATGTTAGTGTGAGGTACTGTCATTTGAATAGAAGTGTCAACATGCTTCTTGCAATACTTGGTGCCCTGTTATTTTTAATATAATTTAGTCCGACTACCTCTTGTCTTATTTATTTTTCATAGAATTCATTCTGAAATGCATTTATTTGTTTGAAAAGTAAACTTTCTTTCAACATTCATGTAAAACAAAAGCTATGTGCCATCTTTGAAAATTGCTTTGAATTGTATTTTTTGTATAAAAAAGGCATTTCAGTGTGACTTTCAAATTTTAAAGTAGATAAATTTAAGAAGACAGCCATGGTTTGACCATGTTGACTACAATGAATTGAAAGAATGAACAAAGTATGAAGAATGGTGGAATAGAAAATATTATGGCAACCATCAGATGCCAACTCATCTTTTATAAAAGATTCCCTTGTGTGGTTCTTAACATGCCCACAAATTTGGAATGAGTCCCAGTTTTATTGCATTGCTTTTTGAGTTTCTATATTGAGTCTTGTTTTTTATTCTTAAATGATCAAAACTATTTATTTAACTCAATATTTCTCATTGATTTTTCCTACTCTTGAATAAGAGCATTTTTATTTCACCCAATATCAAATAACCTTATATTTTTCCTACTTAAATTTGGGTAAATGTTACCCATATTATCTGAATTAATTCATACTACGTGCAAGGGTATTTAACATATATGTTAAAAGTCAATTACTGGAAATTGATATTTCATTTAAGTATTTTAACGGAAGATAATTGCATGAATAAGCGGACCTGTAAAAAATTTTTACCTTCCCTTGAACCTAACCGAAATTTAAATTTACCCAAACCTTATGTATTGCACCTATGGAAGCTGGCAGTGGCTTCCCCCGAACCAGGTTCAGGCACTTTTTCCAGGTCCGTGAATAAGTTAAGGGAATTTAACATCTTGATAAAGAAGTTTGAACTAAATCTGCTATCTGATAATCAGCTTCATTAAGCCACATTTAGTTAATATCACCTCTTCAAACGAGTTATACTTGTTTATTTTAAAATTTGGAGGAGTAAGTATCCCAAACCATTAATTGTGAAAAAGGTTGAAGCTTTTGAATCGTTAATGGGAAAGATTATTATTTCTGAATGCGATAACTCTTTGTATTTAATGCAGGTCATGATACAATATTGAGTTATGGGATTTTTTTAATTTTAAGTCTGCAAGAGGTAGTTAGAAACATGTATCAGTTTTCATCATTTTTTACTAATATGAATGCAATAATTTTTTTCTCAATATTATCCTTATCCAATTATCCTTGTCAACTAAAAGTCCATTTACCTTGATATTTTCCTAAGCGCAATTTGCTTCATTACCTTGTTTAAACGGTTCATTCTGTAAGTTTCCTTCAATTGTATATATTTTATTTTTATTTAAAACAAATTAACTTGTTTATCATTATCCTAAAAAGTCCTAGTTACTGTTTTGCAGTTTTCTTTCAAATTTAACTGCAAATTACTTCCATACCTATTGTGACTACTTGTGGTTTGTATTCTACAACCTATGGTAGCATGCAACTTTCAAGTAATTGAACTTTTAAATGTACTTTTAACTTAATAGTTTATTATTTCAATTACATCTGTAAAAATTTGTATTTTTAAGAGTCCAGATTTAAAAGCAACCAAAAACTGTCCACTAGTTTTTTATGTCAGGTGCGTGAACATATATATATTTATATGGTAATAAATTTAAGTTAAAATGTAATTGTAATTGAACTCATGTATGTTATTAAAATAATATTTAGTTAATTGAACATTAGATTTCGGAATACTCAAAATATCTTAAATTGCATCTGATAGGGGTGCCTATAATTTTGATAATGTTAAGGATAATTCTTAGGTCTCCATCTGAATATTGTTTCCCCTCTCGAGTTTTAATGTTAAATACTTATTGTCTGCTCTGTCTAACCTTTAAAGAGTTGTTTTAATGGCTATCTGAATAGATTGTTAAAGAACCCAGCATTTATAATTGCTAACTCCTGGTTGTGAAATCATTACTCATTTGTAGTCTCATGATGGCACATTCTGTACATATATTTATACATTGAAATCTCAATAATCATATTTTCAAAAATCATTTACTCTATTTTCCAACTTCAATAGATAATTTTCTTGAAACTCCTTTGTTTTTATATCCTTCAATGTTAATTTTTATGTGTATATTCTGTATATCTAAATCATTTTGCATTCATTTCTTGTATAATTTCTCCCATTAAAACGTATAAACCTTACCTCGTTTTTTGTTGATGAAATTTCTAAATTTATGGTGTGTAATAGTGAGCTATGTTTCTTAATCTAGTTATGTTAGGAGGTTAACCATTCCTGCTTATAGAGACTAAATTAAATTTTTGCCCTTTGTAAGCTGGCCTTCAAGTAGTCAATTTCTTAATTAACCCCTTACTGCCTGGCGTCCCTTTTTAGGTACATTTTTTTAAATTCCTCCTATTTCTACAAAAATTTTTCCTTTAAATCAAAATTAACACTGATGTATCTCTGATCTTCATAGAACATAGAGAACACAAGAAGAAAGCTGAATTTAAATTTTTTTTCACCATAGAATTTTTCAAAAAATTGCTTTTTAAAAGAAAGAGCTTAAAAATCCTAGTTGGTATTTTAAAAAAATTTCAATGCCGATATATTTTACTGTTTATTCATTAAATCAGTTGGTATTTCAGGGATGCCAACCATTCCGGATTTTGCGGAATCATTCCGCAATTACGGATAAAGCTGGAAAACTAAGGAAACTACGCTAATTATATTTTTAAGACAATTTGTTAAATTTTTCTTCTGAATTATCTGTTTTTAGCTTCAATCCTTTCAATACATATTTTTTTTACTTAGAATTGCGAATAAAAACGATAACGCTTGTCTGTAGTAACTGATGAAATGGGCAATAAGAAGGGGAATCATTCGGAATATTCTAATTGCATGGAAGATTGATTCATGGGAGAAAAAAATGCCTTCTTTTCTCAAATATTTGCGTTTTCAGGGCTTTCTTAAAACTTTTCAAAAGATTGGGCCACTTTTCTACGTGCAGAAGGCTTGGCGTCGGTCGGCAAGCCATGTGTCACGCCGGATTTTTTTTTCGGGTGGGGGCGATTACGGATAAGCTTTGTCTCAGGTTGGCAACCCTGGTATTTTTTTATTTTTCCAAAATATTTTATTTTGACCCAGTTTTGGACACTCGAAAAGCGTCCCTAAAAAGAGACGCTAGACACGAATGCCCCCGTGTTTTTTCCCCATAGTTAAATGCTTAGTGTTTCCTTATTTATTTCATAAAACCACGTTTGACTATTATGAAATAAATTAAATGAGCTGGTCAGGATGAAAGTGGTATAAGTCCAAAAATTACAAAAGTTGAGTTAAGAGCGGATTTGGGTAGAGTTTTAGGTCCTTTATTTAGTGCAGTGGTTGGTTAAGCAAAATGTTAAATTTTCGCTCCTACAGTGCGACTTAAAAAATCACTACTTATCGAAACAGCACTTTTCGTCAGGATGAAAGTGGAATTAGTCCATCAGCCCGTTTTGCTCGGTGCGTGTTTTGATAAGAGAACTTAAGGTTATAAACACAGCTGCAAACTGCGTGAACGAGGGGGGATCCTTTTACTAATAATTTGCATTTGTTCACTAGAGAGACAGGCTTTTTTTCTAAACTTTAATTGCATATTTTTGTATGACCCCTTTTTGTAAGAATTTATCCGAAAATAAATCCCCACTTTAAATTAGGCGGGAAAGCTATAATCCCTTAATCGCCATGGCTATAATACAGAGGATATAAACATCAAATCTCACCCATTACAGTCATGAACATGAAAATATTTTATTTTTTAATTTTAAAATTAAAAATTAATGGTTGAAAAAATAATTTATTGTTCTAAAAAATAAATTTATATTTCCTAACACAAAATCAATCAATTTGATACTATATTGCTCCACCATCTGTCATAAAATCTGCAACAGTTTATAAACGGTGGCCATCTTGGACGCCATTTTGAAAGTTACCCTAATACCGAGTTATAATGAAATTGATAACGCCTAATAACTCAAACCGAAGTATTGTAATTTTTATCAAGTGTCATAAATGAATATTGGTAAAATCTATTTTTATTTTGGTTTAATTTTAAAATTAATGGTTGAAACAATTATTTATTTTTGTAAAAAATCAATTTAATTTAAATTAAATTTTCATTTCCTCACTCAAAATTAAAAAAAAATTATATATTGCTCAATCATCTGTCCTAAACTACAACAGTTTATAAACGGCGGCCATCTTGAAAGTTACCCTATAAACAATGTATAATGAAATTGATAACCCTTAACAGTGTCGCAATTTATATCAAATGTTATACATAAAAAATAGTTAAACATATTTTATTTTTTAATTTTAAAATTAAAAAGTAATGTTGAAAAAATTATTTATTGTTGTAAAAAATAAATTTAATTTTATTCAAATTTCTATTTCCTAACTAAATATCAATATGATATATTGCTCCACCATCTGTCATAAAATATGCAACAGTTTATAAACGGCAGTCATCTTGGACGCCATTTTGAAAGTTACCCTAATAGCAAGTTATAATGAAATTGATAACGCCTAATAACTCAAAGCGAAGTGTTGTAATTTTTATCAAATGTCATGAATGAAAATTGGTAATATGTATTTTTATTTTGGTTTAATTTAAAATTATTAAAATTAAAGATAAATGGTTGAAACAATTATTTATTGTAAAAAATCAATTTAATTTAAATTTCCATTTCCTCACTCAAAATAAAAAAAAAATTGATATATTACTCAACCATCTGTCATAAAACTCACATTCCAAAAAGGAATGAGATAGAGTCTCTAATTGATGAAATCCCTGTGGGATCAATTGAGTGCTACACCGATGGATCAAAATCAAACTTCGCTGGAGCCGGAGCAATCATAAGAACCAAAGGATCTGGAGATGATTTCCTTAGATTTCACCTCTACCTGGGTAAACTAACAACCGTATTCCAAGCCGAAGTTCTGGCTATCAATATGATAGCCAAGGAGCTCTTAGCTGAAAACACGGTTGACAAGAATATATATATTCTCTCTGACAGCCAGTCAGCTATTCTTGCTCTGGCTAACCGTCCGAAGTTCCAAAGCTGCGTTCTGAACTGTACTCAAGATCTCAACACTCTGGCCTGGGCCCATAATACCATTAATCTGGTTTGGGTGCCAGGCCACTGTGATTTTGCAGGAAACGAACTTGCTGATAGAGTGGCTAAAGATGCTTCACAACTACCCGTGTCGGGCCCAGAACCATTTTACCCAGTCTCATACCAGACCGTTAAAAAGGATGTAAGAAACTGGGTTAAAAATAAACATGAAGATGCATGGTCCAAACAATCTGACTGTGCCCATTCTAAAGTGGTCCTCAGTCTACTCAACTTATCAGGAAAACTCATACACCTCAATAGATCTAACTTACGCCAGGTTATTCAAATAGTCACCGGACATGCTTATCTGGCTAAGCATTTGCACAAGTGTGGTCTAGTCGAATCTCCTCTTTGCCCAGCGTGTGGGGAAGAAGAAGAAACTCCAATTCACTTTCTGGGACGATGCCCAGTGTTTTCTGTCCCTAGAAACAAATTCTTTGGGCTCCCTTATATTGACCTGGATCAAGCTCTTCTCTACAAAGGGCTATCTGGCTTAATAGGGTTCCTAATGTACACAAAACATCTCCAGGTAAGGTGAATTGAACACGAGAAACAAGCAGTGAGGCGCCCTGCGAGTCCTTTTTTCGGTAAAAGAATCTATGCAGGGAATTCCCTCTCACAGCTGTTTCGGTATATAATCAAGCAAACTCCCCTCCTTTTTTCTTTTTTTTTCCCCAAATAAGTTACCATCGCACCCTTGCTCAGCCAAGAGTTGGCGTTTGGGAGGGATTGTTGCGTCTCATCTTCAAATAGAGTTAGTATTACGACCTGAATCGACCCTCTGAGTCAGGGATGGGATCTTTTGCTAATACCGTATAGGGAATGGCAGTTGGGGATCCCACCTGTTAATCTTTAACTTACTAGAGTATTGACATTAAAAACAGTTTTTTTAATGACCCATTACCGGCGGTAGAGCAATGGGCATTATTGCCTAAGCTCTTTTTCCCTCTACCCCGAAGAAGAGGGAAACGCCACCTTGTTATGTTATCTGTCATAAAAACTGCAACAGTTTATAAACGGCGGCCATCTTGGACTCCATCTTGAAAACCCCATCGGTAACAAGTTTTAAAAAAATGAAAACCTATTTTAAGTTAAACCTTATCTTCAGTTTAATCAATCCGAAAAAATTAAATAGAAAGACATATCGAGCGAACAACCTTTCAATGTCGCCATTTTGAATATGACTATATGACCCCCCAAAATGGGCCCTAAAAAAGTTTTCATTAAAATATTCGTAATCTACGCATCAAAATCTATAGAAAGAAACAATAACATCAAACTTTGTGCTTACCAGTCGCTCGTGAAGTCATATTAACTACATCTCAATAACAATCTTCCTTTCCGAAACCCATCAAACTGTTGGGATGAAAGTGGTATAAGTCCATTAAAGTCAATTTAAAGCTCTTTCAGTCGAAATTTGATAAAAGTTGATCCGCAGCAAAAATTGTGCCCATGACTTAAGACAAATCCACCCCAGAAAGTAAAAATGCAAGCAATCCTGATTTTTTTGGAGAAGTTTCTAGAAAACCTTCAATTACACAAAACGGAGTTCAGTGGACTTATACCACTTTCCTCCTAACCAGCTCAAATAACTCATATTTATAAAATTACTTTCATTTTAGCTAATAAATTCATTATTTTCATTTAATTTTTTTTGGAAAATACTTTATTTTGCTAAATTAATGAAAATTAAGTCTTAAATTATAAGAAATTAATTAACTTGTATTAATTAAAAGGCATAAATTAATTATTCCACTATATTACTAAAGTAAAATTGATTTTGGTGTAAAAACTAAAATTTTAACCTGGGATTTTTTTTCAATATTTTTCCAGTTGTTTTGGGGCTATTTACTATGTTATTATTACCAAATATCGAAGAAAAATAAAAAGTTGGGAATTAATGGGTTAATTCAGCGGTTCTCAAACTTTCTATCGTCACGGACCCCTTTATATGGAGGGTTCAGAATTAAAATGGACCAAGTCCACTTTTTGTCATTTTTGAGTTAGCAACGCTATAACATGCACCAACTACGTAAAATTTCAGTGCAATAATGAACCAAGTCAAGTTCTGTTGCGTTAACATGTAATTTCCTATAAAGCTTTAACTTTAAACGTCTGTAGCTCAAAAGTAGCTAAAGTGGACTTGGTCCATTTCTATTCTGAACCCTCCATGTTAGAAGCCAGGCATCGCGGACCCCCAACACCAAAAGCCGTAACCAGACTTTTGTTCTGTGTTTAAGATTAATTAAAAATAGTATGCAAATTATAATAAATTTTACAATTACTCCACTCCAGAGAAATATTATTTAGGGAGGGACCAAAATTATCCCTCCGCCTCCATGTATATTTCATAGGTCAAAGTAGCTTTTTAGTAGAATTTGTGTCTTAGGGAAATTAACATGAAAAGGTTATGAGTAATTAAGTTCTACCCACAAAGGGGGGTCCTCCCCCAGAAAATTTTTGGAAATTCAACTAGAAAAACAGATTTTAAATAAGTTTTAATACCCCTAGTTAGAATTTTTTAAATATAAATTTTTATGTAATATTTGCATTTTGATGAACTTAATGTTAAAAATAGTTTATAATAGAGTTTTAAGAACAAAAAGGTATCTGGGGGTCATCCTCAGAGAAGTTTTAGATAAATTTGTCCCTAAAAACACACAAGATTTTAACTATATTTCTTAGTTACGAATTTCAGACTATATATTCTTAGGTAGGATTTCAATTTTGATGAACTTATAAAAAAAAAGTTTTCAAATTATAAATTACCAAGTAGTACTAAAGGGGGTTCAGGGGTCCTCCCCATTTCGAAGATTTGATCCCAAAAACAGGGTTTTAACTTGTTTTGATACACCAAATCCAAATTTCAGGGCCCCTTCACACACCCTTATTACTCCCCTGAATTACTCCAAGTCTCTGAGGTGAGGGTCTGGAAATTTCAAGGTAAATGTTATGCATTGAAGTCAAAATTTCGAGGGGGCTGGGGGTTCTCCCCCAGAAAATTTTTGAAATTTACCTCTTAAAACTAGTGTTTCATCTAATTTTAAAACTCTTTGGGGAATTCTAAAAGTAGCTTGAGGAATTCTTCAAGGTAACTCGCGGACCCCCTAGGAAGGCGCCGCGGACCACAGTTTGAGAACCGCTGGGTTAATTTATTAAATATTTTTTCTAAATCGAAATGGTATATCATTTCTAAACCCTTTTGTTCACAGCAGATGCAGACCCAGAAAAAAAACCCCACTAATGGATTAAATTCAAGCTAAAATTTTCAAGAGTCAACTTATAAGCTAATTAGTCCAGGGTAGATAATTTTTGAAACAAAAAAAATAATAGTAGGATGAAACACATTGGAAAAGGAAGAGAATATAACAAAAAAGAAAGGAAAAATAAATTACGGCCGATCTGAGGTCGGGAAAAGGAAGGGGGGGTAAAAAGGGGGTTTTTTAGAATAAAAAACGGTTTATCTCGATTTCCGGCAAAACTACAAGTCCTATGGAAAAAATTTAAATAGCAAAGTTGTAGGTAATAAAAAGATCTACAACTTTTGTATTCACACTTTTTTCACATAACCTCAAAATTTATGTGAAAAACTCAAATAATAAATTTTTTGGTTTTTTATTTTTATCTTTTACAAAAAAAATTATTTTTTCACGAAATTCGGTGAAAACTTACCTTTTGATGTCCCAAATACACCTTAATTTTTTTTATTTAAAATATTTATTTTTTCTCCTTTTTTTGGCTTGATATCGAAAAAGCACCCTAATTTTCATTCGAAAAATCTCACGTCAAAATATCTGCTTTTTTAAAAAAGTCGGTGGGCTTTTTGTTCGTTGAAATCTCTACTTTCTGATGGTGAAAAAATATATACATCACTATGGTAAATGTTCTCAGAAAATGCAAAGAAACGAAAGAAGCTCGAAGTGAGTTCAATAATAAAAACCATACAAAAATACCATTTCTGCAAGAAAAACTTTTATCAAACGAGAAAAACAAGGACAAAATAATAAAACCGTTAATGAAAAGATTACAGTCACGAGGATTTTCCTGTAAACAAGCAAAAGAAAATACAGACAAGCTGACATAATTAAGGCCTCGATAGAAATTGACAGAGATACTAATAAAACTGTCTTTGTTGTGGGACAAGATATTGATCTTTTGGTCCTTTTGAATCAATTAAATTCAAATAATCATGACATTTATTTTCTCAAGCCAGGTTATTGAAATGTAATATATCTATTTTTCACGTCTAATAGTTTCATATATGAATCCTTCAAAAATATCGTATCATTTCTGCACTGTTTTTCTTGTATTTCCTTGCAAAAATGGTATTTTTGTATGGTTTTTATTATTGAACTCTCTTCGAGCTTCATTCGTTTCTTTGCATTTTCTGAGAACATTTACCATAGTGATGTATATATTTTTTTACACCATCAGAAAGTAGAGATTTCAACGAACAAAAAGCCCACCGACTTTTTTAAAAAAGCAGATATTTTGACGTGAGATTTTTCGAATGAAAATTAGGGTGCTTTTTCGATATCAAGCCAAAAAAAGGAGAAAAAATAAATATTTTAAATAAAAAAAATTAAGGTGTATTTGGGACATCAAAAGGTAAGTTTTCACCGAATTTCGTGAAAAAATAATTTTTTTTGTAAAAGATAAAAATAAAAAACCAAAAAATTTATTATTTGAGTTTTTCACATAAATTTTGAGGTTATGTGAAAAAAGTGTGAATACAAAAGTTGTAGATCTTTTTATTACCTACAACTTTGCTATTTAAATTTTTTCCATAGGACTTGTAGTTTTGCCGGAAATCGAGATAAACCGTTTTTTATTCTAAAAAACCCCCTTTTTACCCCCCCTTCCTTTTCCCGACCTCAGATCGGCCGTAATTTATTTTTCCTTTCTTTTTTGTTATATTCTCTTCCTTTTCCAATGTGTTTCATCCTACTATTATTTTTTTTCTTTTTTTACCATTTTCAAAGGTATCTGCACTGGTCTAAATTTGTTAATACAATAAAAGATACATGGGAAATTATTCAGTATGTGTTCATTACATGCTGGAATTTTATATACCTTTTTAAAAAAATTTGTTATAAATAGATTTACTTAGTATAAATGTCATTTGGGAACTTTAGGGTGGCGTCTCCCTCTTCCTCGGGGTAGAGGGAAAAAGAGCTTAGGCAATAGTGTCCATTGCTCTACCCCTGATAAGGTCATTTAAAACTGATAGTTTTAAATGGCAAAAACCCTTGTGAAGTTCCCTTGTGAAGATTAACAGGTGGGATCCCCAACTGCCACTTGTTATCATGGGCGGATTTAGGTGGTGAACCCTGGGGGTGCGTACTGGAAAACTTGGGGGTGCAAGCTGTCCCTGATGGCTTTGAAAACGTGATTTTCCCCTATAAAATGGAATTTTCTCAAAAAGTTGGGGGTGTGTTGCACCCCCTTAAATCCGCCCATGCTTGTTATACGGTATTAGCCAAAGATCCCATCCCTGATTCAGAGGGTCGTTAAACCAACACAATTCGAAGATGAGGCGCAACAATTCCTCCCAAACGCCAACTCTTGGTCACATGGGCGTCATTTAGGGGGGGCAACTGCCCCCCCAAGTTTCCACTGTTATGTGAAAAATAACTGCAAGTCCCTTGAAAATTCCGTAACTTCCACAAGGAGCTTTGGGTGCTCCCCTCCCCAAAGAGTTTGAAAAAGAGATAAAACACTAGTTTAAAGCGGTAATTTCAAAAAATTTTCTGGGGGAGGACCCCCAGACCCCTCTATTATTTTGACCTCTGTTAAACAGTGTTCTCCCCTTGAAAATTCTGCCACTTACAAGAAGCTTTTCCTTTAGGAGTTCCCAAAGAGTTTGATAAAGAGATAAAACACTACTTTAACCTGGGAGAAACGGAATTTTTTCCTCTAATTAAATTTTCCTCTTTACTGTATGCTATTGACATGTCTTGAAGTAGCCTAAAACCATTTATTGAAAAAATTTTTAATTATTTTAGTCAGAATAGGGTGGTACCACTAGGCTCTTACACTACCATTTTGTGCATCATACATATTCTTAAAAGTTTGGGATTTCAAAGGCAAAATAAGAAATTTATCACACTTTTATCACTTTATTTATCATTTTTAACTAAAACAACAAGTAAAATTACAATTTGGGCAATGATGATTAACAAATTACTAATTAAATAGTTGTTATTACTCTCATTACACAAATTAGAAGCTATGTTTTGCTCTTAAAATTCTGTTATCAAATTTATTTCTAGAAATAATAAATTTTGTACACACTAGTCCAGGGGTTCTCAAACTTTTTAACTTCGCGACCCACTTTTGAGAAACAAAATCTAACGCGACCCACCGACTTCAGTTAATTATAATTAACTGAACTGAGATAACTATCCCATGCCCCCCACATAATTTTAACTTCTCAGACTGGGGGTGTTCACCAACTATTTAGTACAACAATAAATTATTACATGCACGTATTAGAAGAGAAATTAACTTTTTAGTAAATTAAAAGAAAATATTTCAATTTGAGCGTATGAAATAGTTTAATTGTGGGCTAACAATGATCTCTACAGTAAAAAGGGGGGTTTGGGGGTCCTCCCCCATAAAAAATTTTAAAATTTGACCTTTAAAAACAGTTTTAACTTGTTTTTTAGCAATATGGGATAAATTGCAGTTTGCATCATTTCCTAAGAAAATTCTTTGAATATTTTTTTTAAAAATCTTATTTGAATAACCAATTAGATTTGCATTATCGGCACATTAAAGCGACACACATAGTACATATTTACATTAGTTGCCATTTCCGTTCGACACCAAGTAGCGTAGTTTTTCCTCAAATTTTTATTCTTTTAACTATGGTAATATGAAAATTTTCAAAAATTCAAATAATAGTTTGATAATTCAAAAGTCAGTAACACTTTTGTAAAAATTAAAAAAGATACTTCATATTCAGAAAAATTAAAAATCTTCTCGCGACCCACAACAAACTGACTGGCGACCCAGCAGTGGGCCGCGACCTACAGTTTGAGAAACTCTGCACTAGTCGATAGGTGATGGACCGGGGACGTGCCAACGTTTTTGAGAGTGGGGGGGCGAAGCATTTTTTGTAGGGCCATAAACTGAATGATGTGCCAAACTTTGTTAAAGCATGAAAAGTAGGTTGTTTAGTTTAGTTCATACTTTCACCTAGGCATCAAAGGGGGTCTGGTGGCTGGTGGTCCCCCTGAAAATTTTGTGAAATATAGCTTCAAAACAGAATTTTCTACTCCTTTTTATACATTTGTTACCCTTTGAAACCCAACTAAGACCACCCACTTCTTGTATTCCTTAGAATTTTCAAGGGAGAAACAGTAGGTATATTATAACCATAATCTTTTTAAAGTAGCATTGGAATCACGTCAGTGTCGGATCCAGGATTTGTTTATTATAGGGGGGCTAAGAATTTTCAAAATAAAAATCGTCTTCTAATTACTTAAAGAGGGGTCTGGGGACCTCCCCAGAAAATTTTTCTGAAAAGCAGGTTTTCAACTCGTATTGGTACTCCTAATTAGTGATGGGCAAAATCGATAATTTTAGGTATCGAATACTTTGGTATCGAATACTTATAGGTATCGAATACTTTGGTATCGAATACTTATAGGTATCGAGTACTTTTAGGCAGGGCTCGATTTCTAAAAAAAGAGGTACCGGAACGGTAAAATAATTGGTTTCAAAACTGAAAAAGTGAATACTTTTTAATACAAAAACTTAAGCATTTAATTTTCAAACTTAAATTTAAAAAATAAATTTGAATGTGTTGTACTAGATTAGGAAGAGTATTCTAACTTAATTGTTGTATAAGACGATAAACTCTTTATACAATTTTTTTGTAAAACACCTTTTTTACAGTGGGTTATACTCTTTTTTTTTCCAAAAGGGGACCTCTTGTAGGAGGCGGGATGGCTTATCACCAATGAACCATAAGGGTTGTATATTTAGCTAATTTAAGGAATATAATGCGTAGTATAAGTTCTTAAATTGTAGAATTTAAGATGTCGCAACTTTCCTTTGCAAATTTGACCAGCAATCTGGCAAATCTGGTTCAAATAAAAAAGAATCAACACCAGGAGCGGATTGCGGGTAGTTCAAATGGAGGTTCACAATTATGTTTTAAAAGAACAATTAAGTAACCACCTTACAATTAAAGCTCAATTATTGTTATTTGCAAAAAGATGAAAATGCATTTAAAAAAACTTTTAATTTGAAATTTGCCTTTTAAATTTTTTTGGTAGGATTCTCACTTTTATGAACTTAATTTGAAAATAAATGTGATTAGTTGAATTCTAAGTACAAAAAGGGGGGGTCCTCCCCTAGAAAAATTTGGAAATTTGACCATAAAAACCGGGTTTTAATTCATTTAAGGATTTTTCATAGAAAGGTATATCCACGGGCCTGATGAAAGGGTCTCGCGGGCGGTAGTTCGGAGACCCCTGAAATAGAATCTTAATTTTTTCCGAAAAAGAGGTTCCGGAACGCCGTTCCGGCTGAAATCGAGCCCTGCTTTTAGGTATCGAGTACTTTTTTTCAATGTCGGGAAATGAACCTGAAAGGACAATTTTTTTAGGGCCTATCTATAATCAGACTAATATTCAAAAAACTGAAAGCGATCCATCAAAAAGCCCCGTAGCTACGGGCCTGGAGGTGGATAGAGGCGAAGGATTTGGCGGGGGAAAAACCTAGCCGCGTCAAATTTCTCTCGCGGATGATAACGTCTTGGGTTTGAGCGTTGCAAAATGAAAACGGAAGCAGGCTGCGTTTGATCTACAGTAGGTATTAAAAAGATAACTTCATTGAAAAATTTAAAACAAAATATGTCAATAAAGTATCGATACTTTTGTGGGTATCGAATACACTCGATACCTATAGGTATCGAGTACTTAAGTATTTGGTATCGATACCTGCCCATCACTACTCCTAATCCGAATTTTGGACATACATTTTTAGGAATTTAGTTTACATTTCGGTAGAATTTTGACGAACTTATTTCAAAAAAGTAGTAAATAATAGAGTTCTAAGTACCAAAAGGGGTCTGGGGGTCCTATCCAAGAAATTTTCTGAAGATTTGACCCTAAATACAGGATTTTAACTCGTTTTGGAGTCGCTTTCCCCGAGTATACACATTAGGGTGGTTTTTTTTAAACGAAAGTTCGAATTTTTTTCGGGGCACCCCCTCAAAAGGTGCCATTTGATATAAAACTAATATTCTGAGAGTTACAGCTCAAAAAAATAATATTTAGACCCCGCCCCCGAGCGTCAAAGTTTCAAAAAAACTCTAAATTTTGCACGTTTTTAGCTATAAAATCCAAGCTAATGGTTGTAAAAATACAAAGTGGGTCTCATTTTGTAGATAATTTATTTAGCTTCAACTTTTATAATTGAAACTTATTTGTGAAGCTTACAGATCATAAGATACGAGGGGTTTCATTAACTCCCCACCCAATATCTATTTTTTAAGAAGTGCCAGGAAATTTCTTTAAATTTATCAGCTACCGTAAAATGGTTCAATAACATATAAATAATAGTTTTAGACAACATAGGTACAAAATTTAATATATTAAAGGGCAAACAATTTTTTTTGAGTACATACCTGTTATTTTTTTCACAATCGTAAAACAATTCAAATAAAATATATAAAATATTTTTTCAACTACTTATTAAATGAATAATGTGTAAAAGTTCATAAACAAGCAAAAAAAATACAAATTAATATTATTTTTACTTTTTTCTGAAATATAGAAATTTTATTTTCATCGCTTTGACAGTATTTTTCATAAGATCTCCCCTATTTTAGAAGTAGTTTTGAGAGCAGTATTCGACACGACCCTTATTCGAAGTTTTTTTATTTTTAAATTGAACTAATGTAAATAAAATAGTACAAAGTTTGAGTTGATGATAAAGAAGTCAATTCAAAACTAATTGTCATTAAAAATATTGGAAATTTCATTTCTATGCATTAGGAAAAATTCAATATATCTTCAAAGAAAGGAATATTGCAAGTGCTTGATATTTATAAGGCTTGATATATCAAACCATCCCTAGGTACCATTGTATCATGCTAGATGTAATGCAAAAGTTCAATATTGCGTAAAAATTCCCCTTTTTAAATACAATTTTATCTAGCCCTTAAAAAAGGTAGCTGTAATTAGAAGTATCTGTGGTATTCTACTACACACCTTCATTACAGTTTGGTTTTCTGAGCTAGATGCAACATTAGTTGAATATCAAGAACTTAAATTTGTAAAAACTGTAGTTAGTTACTAAAAAAAATGCAGAAATATCAAAAATAGCATTATTATTTTTTTTAATAGTTTGTAGTACTTAAACCCCGAGACTTTTGATTTCTCAGAGAGCTTTAAAAATAAATTAAAGGTAACATGCTTTTGTGTTATGAGGAGGAACTATAAAACTAGCTGAAGACTATGTGAAAGTAGAATACTAATAGTGAGTTAATTTAAGTGTCTAATTATCTTTTCAGCAACGAAATCGACAGTTTCATCCCTTTATTTTCATTTACAATGAACTTTTTCAAAATATTAATATTTCTATTTCTACTTTTAATTTTGATAAAGCTATTTGAAATACTGACTGGAATTTTCATACAACCGAGGGCTTTTGTATTACATCTAGCATGTAGCATGATTGTTTTGGACACCTAGTCTAATTTTTTGGGGGGAAGGGGGTTGACGGGTCCCCTACCAACCCCCTTGATATATCAGTAGAATACCACAGATACTTCTGATTACAGCTACCTTTTTTAAAGGCTAGATACAATTGTATTTAAAAAGGAAAATTTTTCACGCAATATTGGAGTTTTGCATTACATCTAGCATGATACAATGGTACCTAGGGATGTTTGATGTATCAAGCCTTATAAATACCAAGCACTTGCAAGATTCCTTCCTTAGAAGATATTCTGAATTTTTCCTACTGCATAGAAATGAAACTTCCAATATTTTTAATGATAATTAGTTTTGAATTGACTTCTTTATCATCAACTCGAACTTTGTACTATTTTATTTACATCAGTTCAATTTAAATTTAAAAACTTCGGATAAGGGTCGTGTAGAATACTGCTCTCAAAACTACCTCTAAAATAGGAAGATCTTATGAAAAATACTGTTAAAGCGATGAAAATAAAATTTCTATATTTTAGAAAAAAAGTAAAAATAATATTAATTTGTATTTTTTGCTTGTTTATGAACTTTTACGCATTATTCATTAAATAAGTAGTTGAAAAAATATTTTATATATTTTATTTGAATTGTTTTACGATTGTGAAAAAAATAACAGGTATGTACGAAAAAAAATTTTTTGCCCTTTAATATATTAAATTTTTTACCTATGTTGTCTAAAACTATTATTTATATGTTATTGAACCATTTTACGGTAGCTGATAAATTTAAAGAAATTTCCTGGCACTTCTTAAAAAATAGATATTGGGTGGGGAGTTAATGAAACCCCTCGTATCTTATGATCTGTAAGCTTCACAAATAAGTTTCAATTATAAAAGTTGAAGCTAAATAAATTATCTACAAAATGAGACCCACTTTGTATTTTTACAACCATTAGTTTGGATTTTATAGCTAAAAACGTGCAAAATTTAGAGTTTTTTTGAAACTTTGACGCTCGGGGGCGGGGTCTAAATATTATTTTTTTGAGCTGTAACTCTCAGAATATTAGTTTTATATCAAATGGCACCTTTTGAGGGGGTGCCCCGAAAAAAATTCGAACTTTCGTTTAAAAAAAACCACCCTAATACACATCCATGAGTTCCGACTTTCCCTTTTTTCTTACTGTTAGTTCTCATTCCTTTTGGGGGGGGGGGGCTAAAGCTCCCAAGCCCCCTGGATCCGCCAGTGAATCACGTTACACATAATGTCAAGATTTTAAAATCTTATCTTCAAGCAAAAATGGGGGGTCTGGGGGTCTTCCCCATAAATATTTTGAAAACTTACCTTTAAAAGCAAAGTTTTAAATCATTTTGAGACTTTGTAAACCACATAATTTTCAAAGAAAAAATTATAAATAGACCCCGAATTTAATGAAGCTGGGGGTCCTTCCCCAGAAGAATTTTTAAAATAGGCAATTTTAAACTATAGTGTTTTATCAAATGTAACCGAGCAGAAATAACTTGAAGACCAAAATTTTTGCTGTTTTCTGTGTCAACATAAAACGTATTTGAATTTTCAGTAGTAAAAAATGAAATTTTGGGTCGAAAATTGGAAAGAAAAAGCTATGAAACCAAAAAGTTTTAAAGAAATTTGTTTTACTAATTTTTACACTAAAAGTAATCCGCATTTAAATAATATTAATTTCAAGAAAATTGCCCAGATTGGGTAATATTTAAAATTTTAAGCTAGAAGATGCAAATTGAAGATTTAAAACAGTTTTATAAATAATGCCCTTCGCAATTGTTTAAATTATTCTTTACTTACAACTACAACAGTACTCCTCGCCAGTGGCGGATCCAGGATTTGGTTTTGGGGGGGGCTAAGAATTTTCATAATCCAATTTCATCTTCTTGTTTGTATTAATACTGAAAAGGTAGTGAAATATCCTGCTCCAACTACCAAAAGGGGGGTCCTCCCCCGTAAAATTTTTGGAAATTTAAGTTTAAAACCCCACTTTTTCAACTCGTTTTGGTGCACCTCATTCGAATTTCGGATATAGATTTTTTGCGTTTTGACAAACTTAGTAAAATATAGTTGTAATAACAGTTACAAGGGGGTCTGGGGGTCCTCCCCCAGAAAAATTTCAAAATTTGACCTTAAAATGACAGGGTTTTAACTCATTTTGGTGCACAAATGTAGAGTAACTTTTCATTTTGGGGGGGGCTAGAGCCCCCTAGCCCCCCCCCCTGGATCCGCTAGTGCTCCTCGCCCCCTTACCTCAAACTGAGGGGGCGATAATCTCCCTAGTCCCTACCCACTTGACGGTCAGTTTCTGGAGAAAATGGAAAAATTAAGGCCGGGGACACACTAGAGTCGCGTTTTTTCTGCCGCAAACGCTTTTACAGCAGTGGCAATGGAAATCCTATTGCCCGGTTCATACTCGACTAGCGGCATAAAAACCGCCAGAAACGTTCGCCCGCGGCAGAAAAGCAGCCGCCCGCTGCCACTGCTGCTCGCGGTTTTTCGCCGCGTTCCACCTCCCAGTGGCTTACAGGACTGAATGGGCGGGGGACACATTCGATGCCGCGGCGGCGGCTGCTGGAGAGAATTCAATGAAGATATCCACAAATTTTAACTTACTTTTTGTATCTGGTATGAAATTGGGTGTTAATTATGTAATTTTTTCTCCTGATTACAACTATGCCAAAAGTTTTTTTTCTGGTACACTCATATTTTGTTATACAAAGTGTTGAAAATGTCATATTAGAAATCTCGAGCACTTTTTGGGAGTTATTTTAGTTCCAGAGGGTCTTTTTTCTTTTTTAACGGCTGTAAACTTTTTTATATTCCTATTCTTTTTTTAGATTATTCATAAAGAAATTTAAAAAAGCACATTTATGTATAAAAGAGCGACACTATAACAAAAAATTCGTTTTTAATTAAAGAAAACAATTTAAGTACAATCTCATTCTATAACACCAAAAAAAGTACTCAAAATCGGTAGAGTGCACAAAAAGTTATCAGAAGCACCCAGTGATAATTTTAACGCCTCTAAGAGCGTATTTCACGCATTGAAAATAGGAAACACGCTTTTAAAAACTAGCCAGGCGTATTTTCACTCTTTAAATATTTAATAAATGTTTTGCTTAAAAAATACATGGCACCCCACCGATATCAAAAAATTTTTCTACTCAAATTTGTAATAAATAAATATTTCATTTATAATGTTGAATGTAAAATAAATTATTTTATTTATAATGTTTAATATTTTCTACTTATATTAACAGATGCTATAATCGTTAAAAACCAAAATAACATCCTCATTTTTCCTATTTCAGTTTGTATATTAAAAAAAGCGTTTTCATAAAAAAATTTGTCTCTTAAAATATAGTTTATGCTATTTCTGGTATTTCACTCCTCATAATTGAATTTCACGCCTCCTAAAAAAGTCAAGGAGTATTTTTACTCTTCCGAAAATATCCTAAGAATAACACTGGAAGCACCCTATACAGGGTGTTTCAAAAAACCTGTAACGATAGACTATTTCCTAAAATATTTCCCCTAGACCCATACTTCCAATGGAAGATTTTCTTCAAATGAGGTGAAGAATTATATGACACCAGTTTCAACTCCATGGGGGGTCTATTTTAGAAGATGCAGAAAATAAATTTTTATACGGCCCCCGTAGATTGAAACCCCCAGTGAGAAAAATTTTCTCCATTCATTTCTTAATCAGATACAAAAAATTTCATCTCGATATCTTCAAAATTCACCAAGATATTAAAAGCTAAAATTCGTGACTTACACCACTTTATCATACCTATGAGTGACATACTTTTACTGCAAAATAGGGGCCATCCACAAACTACAGTGGAACATTTTAGAAACCAAAGTCCAAACTACCGTAAAACTTTGATTTTTTGAGGTGACAAGGACTGTATGAAAAACTCCTCCAATCAGCCATGGTGTTGAGCTCGCTCAACTACGCTAATCCAGATACCTGTCATTGCTACTGACTCATATCAGCGATGCCCAGAGGGGGCCCATCAGCTCTCCTTTTGCGTTCAGATTTGTGACTTCATTGGTTTGAAAGTAACCCTCCTACCAATCAATACTTATACCTAAATCAATACTTATTTATAAATTACCTTGAGTTATCGAAAAGATTATAAAAAATATTTCTTGGAGCCCCGAAATCAGGTACTCCTTCATACCTATTAACTACGTAAAAAATAATCGTAGCACGAGTGTGTGACTCCCAGAAACACTTGATACTCAGGAATCAATACCTATAAGTTCCGATTTAGCCAAACACTGCTTTATTGTTTAATAGAATGACGCGCTTTTTAACTTGCGGACGGTCCCTTAAAAATATAAACCCGCATATCTCAGTGAATTTTGAAGATATCGAGACATAACTTTTTCTATCTTGTTGAGAAGTGAATGGAGAAAATTTTTTCCACTGGAAGTTTTAGTCTACGGGGGCCGTATAAAAAGTTATTTTCTGCATCTTCTAAAATAGACCCCCCATGGAGTTGAAACTGGTCTCATATAATTCTTCACTTCATTTGAAGAAAATTCGCCATTGGAAGTATGGGTCTAGGGGAAATATTTTAGGAAATAGCCTATCGTTACAGGTTTTTTGAAACACCCTGTATACCAGATACAAAATTGTGGAAATACGTGAACTTTTATTCATTTTCGATACTTTCCTATTTATTTTGTACAAGGATGGTCTTTTAACATTATTTTAAAAATATTCATCGTATATCTTAAATTGAGGAGAAATGGGTGAAATCCCAAAAAACCCTCGATTAACAGGATTCACCAAATAAGTCAAAAACGTTTCTATTTATAACTATTAACAAAAGGCATCCGACCTCAAACAAGACCAAATGTCGACTGACAGGTGATGCAAAATAATTGCGGCCAATATTTGCCGCTTTTATTTGGCCCAGTGTGAACGAAACACGCGGCAGCGGCAAAAAGCCGTCGCGGCGGAAAACCGCCGAATGTGTCTGAGCCCTAAGCATATATGAGATGGATGATAATCATGGCCAAAAGAGGACCCTAGGGTGGCAAGCTGTCTCTGAAGTGCTAGAAAACTTGATTTACCATTACAAAAATGAAAATTTCTCAAAAAGGTGGGGGCCTCCCCTATAACCCCCCATAAATCCGCTTATAATGATAATAAGGCCAGGTGCACAAGTTTAAAGTAGGGTAGGTGGGGCAAAGCCCCGCAGTTTTTAGTATTTTTAACATTGTGATCGAAAGGGGGTAGATAATCCCGAAATTTCAATTGGAGGTGTTAGATTGAGATGTTACCTACAAAACCAATCCAAATTTATACTCTTATTGATAGTATTTCAAGAGAAATTGACAATTTAGTTGAAAAAAAAATTGCGGGTCTTTGCCTCGAAAAATGGGGCAAAGACACGCACTTTTGAATCTTCGTGTCCAAGTGAAATAAACATGGATAAACAAAATGTTTCATTATAAAAACACTAGAAATAATCATCTTAATACAGTAGAGCCCCTATTATCCGCGGAATTGGGTGGCAAGGGTACCGCGGATAGCTAAAATCACGAATAACCCGAAAAAAGACTAAAAATGAGGTGAAAACACCGAAACAAAATATCTCAGCATAAAAACTATGTTTCATTGTACAAAAACATATTATGTAAAACTTTTAAAATGTGTACAGTACAGTAGAATTATTTGCTCTACATCTAAAATCTCTCTAATGTTCGTCTAAAATGTACCCTCATCATTGAATTTTTTTTTCGTGGCAATCGTGGATCATCCGCTCGCGAATAATGGATTTCTAATGTATTGTTTTAATATTTTTAAGTGAACCAACAATATTAAACATAAATATAATCCGTTTTAATGAAAATTGTCAATCTGTTGTAGCAACTCATTTCAAAGTGCCCAATATCTTTCAAAGGGGAGAAAAAAGGGTTTCAGTTTGAGGATTGACATCTCGGAAACCTTTATTCAACTTTTTAGGGATCCTGTAGGTTCTAATTTCCTTTTGGGGCGAATTCCCAAAGTTTTGAAGATGCGGGTATTTGCCCCAAAACACCTGCGGGTATTTGCCCCGTTTCACTTTATTTTGAAAAACAAGCCTTATTATTTTTAGAGACATGTTAAGGAAATTCTTTCAAGACGAAAGTGAAGTTCAAATGCTATCTTATCATTGGCTTATTTGTTTGTAATTCTTCTGAAGCCCTATTTTATGTTATGTTTAAGTAAAATATCAGATAGATAGTATGTTTAAGTAAAATATCAATAGATTATTAACAATTAAAAATCGCGGTGCGTGGTTTTGCCCCGTGCGGGTTTTTACCCCCACCTACCCTATTCATTACTTAATATAATACTCCTCGCCCCCTCACTTCATAAACCGAGGGGGCAAGAATCTCCCCACCCACTTAATGGCCCGTTTCTGTTAAGAATTGAAAATATTAAGCACATATCAGATGGATGATAATAATGCGCTTTGAATCTCTCTATTCTAAAAAAAAGTTTTTGGTGAACGGTTTCCAGGGAAAGGCTTTTTAATTACTGATCCGTATAACACATATTTGGTATCAAACTGTCCGGAATCTTTTGAGGATGTGCAAAGTGCCTTTAGAATTTCTAAAAAAAATCTCAATTTTAAAATATTTCCATATTTTTAGATTACGGATAAGGTTGCAGTTATAAAGCAAGAAACTATGAATTTCAAAAAAAATTGAAAACATATTTCACTGGTTTTTAATATTCAAATAAATTAAATAATCATTTTTCTATTTATAACAACAAACAATTTTATTTACAACAAAATATAAACTCGCTTTCGGAAATTTTGAACTTTTGCATTTATTTTTTACAATTATTATTATTTTTATATTCTTTTGCAAGTATGTTTTTTAAGGTAGTAAAATGTGACACCTTATTTCCTTATGCCAAAACGCAAACAACTAGATAACACGGGGGACTGTTTTAGAAATTAAGATAGAAATCGGAAATGTTTGAAGTCTAAACATTCGTGTCATTGCTATGAAACTGAGGGTAATATTCCGTAATCGAGGTTTTCGCCAAATGTTGCCAAATTTTGGCGATGACTATTTTTATGTATGTAATATAATGTTAAATGTTGGCGGGATTTCCTCCACGCTTTAAAATACGATCTCGCCTCGATTATGGAATCTTTCCCGAAACGGACACAACTTCGACGTTTGTTTGTTCTCATGAAGATAAAATTCTAAATTTTCGTGATGTTTACGGTAATTACTACATTTTTCACAGCCAATCGATGAAAATAGTTACAAATTTTAAGAACGTTAAATTTATTCCTGAGATGTTTCAGTGCTTCTTAATGGATCTGTGAAAAAAACATTACCTTGGGGAAATGGTAAAGGAATGTTACATTGCTCTGTTGTTAATTTTCTTGGAATTATAAGGCGACCCGCCAATTAATGTTACCATAAAGGAACTGTTAAATTTCCGCTACTGAATGTATATCCACCATTTTCGAAAGAATACCCCGGAGAAGTACTAACCCTGTTTTAAGAATGTTTTATAAAGTGAGTAAGTGCAGTGAGCAGGGTTTTGTGAGGAATTGCGAAGCGGTTCAAACGTGTCTGCGTCAGCAGTTAACGGGGGTTGGCGAGCGATAGCGAGCAGGGGGCGGTAGCTCCCTAGTAGTTTAAATTATTCATTATTTACAACAATATTCCTTGCCCCTTCCCTGTCCCCACACCTCATTAACTAAGGGCACTTATGACATGGGTGATGCTAATGCCTTTTGCAAAAGTTTAAATTATTCATTACAATAATACATACCTTGCCCCCTCACCTTAAGGAGGTGAGGGGCAAGAATCTGTTTGACCCGTTTTTGGGCCATCAAGTGGAGAGATTCTGGAATATCAAGAATATAAAACAATCTGATGGGTTATTAAAAAATGTTTCAAAAGTTTTTCCGATTAGATGCCTGAAAAAATTTCATGAAAAACTGGGGGGGCGAAATATAGTGTTCGCCCCCTCACTCTCAAAACTGCGGGGGCGAAAAAACCCCCTGCCCCCCTGTTGGCACGTCCCTGTGATGGACAAACTTTTTATACCACGGAGGTAAGCTGATATGATACGGAATGGAGAGTTTTGCCAATTATCCCCTCATAATGAGTGTTAAAATTAGGAATTTTGTTAAACATAAGTTTTATGCTTTAACACTAGAAGCTCCGGCTAGTGCCTCATACCTAGAACCCTCAAATACAGTCATTTTGACCGCTAGGCTTTTTTCACCGAAAATAACCTTTAAAGCCAGAAATTTGCATGTGATGTAGGAAATGTAGGCATGTCTAGTAGGAAAAGGTGCAGAATTCACAACTGAAGGACCACCTTAAGGTTTTGAAAAACATGCTAGCCACATGCAGATATTTTAAGTTACCAATTAATAGGCCTACCATACGTCCGGGATTACCCCGGACAGTCCGGGGTTTTCATACTTTTAAGATTTACCAGACATTTTTACGAAAAATCGTGACAAAACTCTTAAAAATTGAGTTGTTTTACATTATCTAACATCTATATTAATTTGGAGAACTTTCAGTGAATTTTGTAGTAAAATTAAGTCAATCAAACAATTTTTGAAAAAATAATGTCGAATAAAGGAATAAAATTTGATATTTCTGTTCAATGTTTATTAGTTTGAATGTGGTTTCTTATTTTTTAATCTTTGATTTGATATGGTACTCATTAAGAAATTTCAAAAATATGTCCTGGGTTGGACCCAAGAAAATATGGTAAGCCTACCAATTAAATATATTTTCAGTGAGTCTTCTTTGTTATTTTTCATAATATTTTTTATTATAAATTGGTACATAATTAATTCTATTGTTTTAAACTCGTAAATAGTACTTAGTTTCATTCATTTCCCCTGAACTTCTTACCGTACCTACTATTTCCTGGTCTCAAAGGTGACAGATAATCAAGGTTTGGCACTGTAAAAATTGAGAAATCCAAGACCAATTAGAATCAAAATAAGTAAATAATAGTAATCAATTTTATGAAATAAAAATAACTTTTTTAAGTTAAAAATTATTTTAAATTAATTTAAAAATTAATTTTTTTCTACTAGATGACAGTTTTAGGCATTTTCTTCGTAGAACTCACTACTACTGATAAGGAAACCTAAGCACCTAACTATGAGAGTAGATGTAAATTCCAAATTGAAGTGAATTAAAACAACTGCAATAGTTTTCATTAAATATTTATACACAAAAATACACCTGTGTCCGAAAATTAAAGATAATGACACACAAATCAATTCACTTATTCTTATAAATCTATGGCCCTGTCTAGCTCCTCAAAAGTAACAACTCAACTCTAACTAATTTGGCTAATACTTTAGCATGGATAACTTTCATGAATATAGACACTTCGTAAATCTAATATAATTTTCAGGGTTTTCAGACAGAAGCCAAAATGTCATTATTCTAAAAAATAAAATCTTAAATTTTTGGACACAAGTATACTTGCATGCAATACTCGTGTAAAGCAATTTTATGATTAAGAAATAAATAAAATAACACAATTAGAAAATAATACAAGAAAGGAGAATTATTAGAAGTAACACCCAATATGTTCATGTAGTTTATTTTGAAATTTTAAAAATTCATTATCATATTTATCATTGCTTATAGAGACACAATCATTTAACACTTTTCTAAAATTGAAGAAATATTTTTAAAAAGCAAGGTATGCAAACAAATGATCTAGGCAAAACTTTTAACTACATCAACACTACTTTGTGAAAAAAGGACAGAAAAAATTATTAATTATAATTTTCCTACTCTTCCATTTTAAGTATTGCAAAGATCACTATACCCTCATTCATGTCTAAGCTCTAATTCACCAAAAACCATTGTTTTAAGACTTTAATACATAAATACAACTTGGTTTTTAAATGTTTTGTGGCATAGTTTTGAGATATTCACAATACTCAAAAAGGATAGTTTTTTCTTAAGAGGTGTTAAGATAAAAAAACATATCTATAAACTTATCAATGCATAAAAAATCTATTTATTGGCAGTCTCTGCAATGACTGATTTTTCAAGAGAGAAATCATAATCTTCTTCATAGGGACTAGAGCTTCCAATAGTAGCTAAGCTTTGAGAAATGACCCTCCATATTTGATCAAGTTTGGCTGATGTATAGAGGCTTGGATTGATGGCAAAAGGGACATCCTGTAGAGGCATGATGGGATGATGCTTTTCCTCTTTGGAAGATAGCGGTGGATTGTCGTCAGGTAAAAAGCTTGGACCGAATGGGCTTTTCTGAAATAAATAATAATTTAAATTTTTTACTAGCTCATTTAGTGGTTGTGTGGTGTATGGGGAATTTGAGAGTCAATTTAAGAGTTTTCCATAAGGCAACCACACATGCTAAAATATGCTCCGATTTTCAGATCAACAAGGCATAATTTCAGTTTTGAGTACAACAATGAAATATTAATCAAATTAAAAGATTGTGCAATAGTTAAAACTCGAGTAATTTAAAAAAAATAATATAAATACAAAATTTTTTTTATGACAGTTAAATTTTTCTCAGAACTTAACACATACTTCCATATAAAGCTATCACAACACTTTTTATTTCATCTCAAACAAATGAGTAGTTTCAGAATTAATAAAGTAGAATCAAATATTCTTTAAGGATTAAGATTTTATTTACAGGGAAAAAGTTTTGAGATACTTAAAATTTGTAATTTGTAGTATAAAATTTTGTCTTTTTGTTCATTATTAAAAATTATATCAAAGAAGTCTTGGTAAAACTACTAATACTGGCTAAATTAACGACAATTTAAATGCGTCATACCTATATTTAGCACTAAAATTTAAATAAAAGTGCTGCTAACAGAAAGAAACAATTTAAAAAATGTCCTACTAATATGAAAAACTCCATTTAATAATTTTACAACATCACATTAAAAATTTATACAGCTGAAGTATTGTAAAAAGCATTACATGATATTAAACATAATTGTTAATAACAAATTTAAAAAGAAAAAATTAAAAAAATCACCTTGTCCATTTGTAAATTACAGTGGATTCCCCTTATTAGATATATCAGTTTGTTGACAAATTTTTTTAATGGACATAAATTCTGGGAATGTAAACCAAACTATTCAAATCATGTATATTTTAGTTTTTAATAGATACAAAAAGCCACTTAATAAGCACAAAATGAAACTAATCTGTTGAACAGGAAAAGTGATTGATAAGCCATGTTTTATTTTCCCCTACGACTGTGTAAAGGAGTAAATTAATAATGATTATACTTGAACAATTTTTAGTTTTAAAAATACATCAACAGTGTGATATGAGCTCTTCACCTAATTGGGAAATCCGCTTAAACATAACAAAATTCCCTGGACCAAACGAGTTTCTATTAAGGAAAATCCACTTATTCCTAATTCATGAATTCTATAACAAAAGGTTTTGCATAATAGAACTAAAGAAGATGAAAACATTATGAATGTAACAAACAATTCAACAGTTTACTTTGCTAACAAGTTTTTTTTTGTTATTAAACAATAGTTGATATAAGAAAGTACGACATAAAAGCCCTTTAAGCCATGGAACATTTGTTACAGTGGAGCATTAGAATCTACAGCCTAAAACAACTTGTAAATTAAAAGCATTCAGAAATTGAATCGTCAGTTTGAAAAAGGGAATAAGTCCAAAAAATGACAACTTGACTTTTTGTGCTTAAAAACATCTCCAAGCTTTGCTCTACACATGAGTGAAAAGATGAGGGAAATATCTACCCCCAATCAGCAGATATAGCCCCTTGAATTTACGAAGGGTTTTTTTACGATTTTTCTTAAGATAAAATTTCATAAGGTTGAAGAAGGGAATAAGTCCATCAACTTTTTTTAACCGTAAAATATTTTTTGATGTACTTATATTTGTTTTGGTGATTGCTCTGTTTTCTAAATGGGGTTCTGAATTTCCAGTAAAAATTTGGTGGTTAGACAATGAAAATTCCATTACTTAAACAGTTTTTTCGATTTTATCAAAACTTGGTTTTTGGACTTATTCCCTTCTCCTAACTGACGATTCAATTACAATACAGGTTAACACACAGGTTAGGTTTTTTTTATACAAATTAAGAAGGCACACCTAGAAAAATAGCTGCAACCCTCAATCCAAAAGGATTGCCAGTTTTTGTAGTCTTTAGATATTTTAAAAAACTTTTACACTATGGTGAATATGAATTATGCTGATAGCTATACTTCTTTCTTCATATTAAAAATAAAAAAAAATATTCACCAACTTTTACTTAACCCATTAACGCCCAAATTATTTTGGATTGTAAAGGAAAATTAGAACTTTAGCCCATCCCTATTACAAAATAAATGAAGCAAACACAAAAAACACAGGGTATTAGGATTAAGGGATGTTTTCTCTTGCCATATATGCAGTTTCGTTACTGTTGGGTGAATTTAAGGTAATTTACAAGAGCATTTATGACCCTATATTTAACGATCTAGAAATAGATCACTGGGGGGGCTAATGGGTTAAGTCTCTTAAATCTTCACTAAATAAATAATATTGAAATTTAAATATGAATTTTCTTCTCAAAAGCTTAAATGGGTACTGTTCCCTATGAAAGGATCATTATATCAAACTATAGTAGCCCCTCATACAATATTAGTGAATTTAAATAGTAACTCAATTGGAAAAACAACGTTTATTTTACACAATTTAAAAATTTTTAAAACTGTTAAAATAGTATTTGTATGTGAACTTCCATAAGTATAATACTTTATTTCTTCAATTATAGAAAACAAGGATGGTGATTTGAAGTTCTTTTTTTTTAAATTGTGACAATAATAAAAAGTATAAAAATGACACAAAATAAATTTCAGTAGGTATTAAAAAAGAATCACATCAATATACCAAGGATTAGATAACCTACCAGAATTTCTTTCCTGAGCAGAAACTTAGACCATGAAAAAGATGAACTTATATTTCTTAACATAACTTCTCAATAACTTTTTCTACCAAAAATTTTCATTTTCGATGGTTTATATCAGTATCACAAATAGTATGGTAAAAAGGTTTTAACAATAACAAAGGGTCTTACCCTAACTATGGTAAACTAATTTTAAGGACAAAATTTGATTTTTAAACATGTTAAAAGAAAGAAACATCTTTTTCTAAAGATTAGATGCTGAAGCCTCATAACAATGAAAGTTAGTAATTTTATAAGAAACACAGAGTAATAGAAATTAATTAAGAGTGGAGCAATTTGTAATTAAAATGACCCATGTGAATAAAAGGTAATCCAAATCTTTAAGTGTGTAAAACACCACACCATGTATGACAAGGAATAAGTAAGGTGTGTAAATGTCACCAGAAATGACGCATAGTTTAAAGAGAGCAGGGGTTCTCAAACTTTTTATGTCACGGAGCCCTTTTCAAGAGAAAAATTCTTTTCCGAAATAAATTTTTAAAGTACAAAAAGCAAATTACATAAAACCCATTGCTTCTAGAAATAAAGGCAGTAGTGTATATAGAAATTTATTTCGGGAGGGGTCCAAAATTATTCCTCAGCCCCTCCCATGCAAATTTAACAGTTTAACGTAGCTTTTAAAAAATTTTTTAGGTATAATTTGCATCTAAGATAATTTATTTGTAAGAAAAATTGTGACGAATTAAGATCCAAGTACAATAGAAGGGTCTGGGGGCAGGGTTGGCAAAAACCCGGGTTTTTTTGAAAAAACCCAAGTGGGTTAGGTTTTTTTCAATAAAACCCTGAAAAAACCCACATAAAACTGGGTTTTTCGGAAAAAGTGTGGGTTTTTTCAAAATGAAGTGGTTTTCTTCTATAAATTAAGTGGGTTTTTTCAAATTTTAGTGAGTTCTTTCTATGTTAAATGTGTTCTGTCAAAATAACAACAGTTTTTCCACAGTTAAGTGGGTTTTTTCAAAGTTTTTATACTTTGAAAAAACCCACTGAAATTGTAAAAACACCCCTTATTTACTTAAACCTGGTTTAACTTTTGAAAAAACCCACTAAAATTTTAAAATTATCCTGAAATTTGAAATAACCCATTCAATATTAAAAGAAATCTAATTGACTTTGAAAAAAACCCACTGAAATTTAAAAAATCTTCTTTATTTTTTATATCTAGTTTGAACTTTAAAAGTCCTAAATTTTGAAAAACCCCATTCAGTAATGAAAAAACCCACTGAATAATGAAAGAACCTAATTAACTTTTAATTGAAAAAAAAATTTAATTTTATTTTAAATGAAAAAACCCCATTTAATTTTTAAAAACCTAGTTTAAATTTTGAAAAAAAACATTAAAAAATTGTAAAAATATCCTTAACTTTGAAAAAAAAAACATATTAAATTTTGAAGGAACTGCCAAAATCTTGATTTTTCTTGAAAAAACCCAAAAATGGGTCCAAAATGTGGGTTTTTTCACATGGGTTTTTTTGAAAAAACCCATTGGGTCCAATCCAGCCTACCCTGTAATCCACTGAAAATAGAGTTGAACCTCAAACAAATTGAAATTGCAATAGAAGGTTTCTCAACGGTTTTCACTTAGAAATGACCTCAATAATAACATACTAAAAATCGGCCAAAATCGGCTGGGGGGAAGTTTAATTTTTTTTAAATTTTTAAAAAATGGCCGAAAAAAAATTTAAAAAAAACCCAAAACAATAATATAGACATGTGATACATATTTATAGGTTATTTTTGAGTTTTAAAACTGAATATTGCCTTTAGTTTTAAAAAAAATTGAAATTTTAATTTTTAAAATTAATTTGAAAAATGAACTACATGAAAAAATTAAAAACCCCCTAAAAACCTAACAAAAACATCCAAAGAGATAAATCCAACGGTTTTCATTTAGAAATGACCTAAATATTAACCTACTAAAATTTAAAATTTTTACGAGTTAAAGAAGTTAAATTTGTTTTCAAATTTCCATTTTTTTTTGCGAAAAATGCATTTTTTTTTCAAATTTGTGCAAAAAACTTTAGAGGCTTTTGAAAAGGTCATTTTTCGGTGGATATTGTCCACAGATAGTTATATAATGGAAAAAAGGTGGAATTGACCCTCAATGAATTAGTTAATTATTTTATTTAAAATTTTGAAATTGGTAAAATGTAGTACAAATTTCGAAAGAAGTGAAAAAGGTAATTCTTTTGCATATTAACATCAGAATTTATGTAATTAACAATAAATTATATTAAGAACACATAATTAACAAATTAATTTTTTTTTAATTTGAAATTTTAAAAATTTAAAATTTTAAAAATTTAAAATTTTAATAAATTTCAATATCATAATATAGGCTTGCAATACATGTTTATAGGTTGATTTTTAATCCTATTACATAAAAAAATATTATCATTGCAATAAAAACTGAAATAGACTTAAAAATTTTAAAATTAAAAAAAATTCTTAATTACATCAAACTAGTCTCAACAACTGGAACAAATTGCAATAAACGTTTTTTAAACAGTTTTCATTCAGAAATGGCCTAACTAACAACCTACTAGATATCGGACAAAATCGGACAATGGGAAATTTAATTTTTAATTAAAAAAACTGGCATTCTGGAACAAAAATATTAAATTTTTTTTAGAGGCAGGTAATACATGTTTTTAGGTTAGTTTTTTATTCTAATGCTGAAAAATTTAATATTTTTGGAGTAAAATTTGAAAAGAGTTAAAAAAAATTTTAACTATTCCCTAAAATGTAAAACTATTCCCTACACCTATGCATATATTTTTTAAATTCACAGATTACAATAGGAGTAACTTTTTACAAATTAAATAAAGAGAACTGCATAAATTAATAGACAATTTCAGGTTCGTTACATTTTGAAATTTCTTTCCAAGTTATTCAATCTTTGCAGTTAATCCTTAGCAGTTAAAAAGTTAAAAAAATTAAAAATTAAATTTCCCATTGTCCGATTTTGTCTGATTTCTAATATATTGTTAGTTAGGTCATTTCTGAGTGAAAACCGTTTAAAAAGCGTTTATTGCAATTTGTTCCAGTTGTTGAGACTAGTTTGATGTAATTAAGAATTTTTTTTAATTTTAAAATTTTGAAGTCTATTTCAGTTTTTATTGCAATGATAATATTTTTTTATGTAATAGGATTAAAAATCAACCTATAAACATGTATTGCAAGCCTATATTATGATATTAAAATTTATTAAAATTTTAAATTTTTAAAATTTTAAATTTAAAAAAAATAATTAATTTGTTAATTATGTGTTCTTAATATAATTTATTGTTAATTACATAAATTCTGAAGTTAATATGTCAAAGAATTACCTTTTTCACTTCTTTCGAAATTTGTACTACATTTTACCAATTTCAAAATTTTAAATAAAATAATTAACTAATTCATTGAGGGTCCATTCCACCGGTTTTCCATTATATAACTATCTGTGGACAATATCCACCGAAAAATGACCTTTTCAAAAGCCTCTAAAGTTTTTTGCACAAATTTGAAAAAAAATGCATTTTTCGCAAAAAAAAATGGAAATTTGAAAAAAAATTTAACTTCTTTAACTCGTAAAAATTTTAAATTTTAGTAGGTTAATATTTAGGTCATTTCTAAATGAAAACCGTTGGATTTATCTCTTTGGATGTTTTTGTTAGGTTTTTAGGGGGTTTTTAATTTTTTCATATAGTTCATTTTTCAAATTAATTTTAAAAATTAAAATTTCAATTTTTTTCAAAACTAAAGGCAATATTCAGTTTTAAAACTCAAAAATAACCTATAAACATGTATCACATGTCTATATTATTGTTTTGGTTTTTTTTTTAAATTTTTTTCGGCCATTTTTTTAAAATTTAAAAAAAATTAAACTTCCCCCCGGCCGATTTTGGCCGATTTTTAGTATGTTATTATTGAGGTCATTTCTAAGTGAAAACCGTTGAGAAACCTTCTATTGCAATTTGTTTGAGGTTCGGCCCTATTTTTCGCTATTTTCAGTGGACTACTGGTTTGGAATCATTAAATGTGATAATAACTAATATAGAATTAAAATCTTATATATTTTTTTTACCTGGTATCAACTTTTCAAAATACAAGAACTATGTGGATAATTTTATTTGAAAGCTTTTTTTAAAATTTTAGTCATGTTTTCCTAACTAATTTTTTCTTATACAGTCGAATCTGTTTAATGTGATCACGGTTAATGTTATCGAAATCAACAGGTCCCGATCATTTCTATTTAATTTATTGTAAAATACATCGTTTAATGTGATCAACAATGAATCATCACTCCGCTTAATATTATCAAAATTTGTCCCTATTCCCTTTAAAACGACCGGTTTTTAGGTCAATTTTTACAAGTTAACATGCCCCATGAGAGCATCTGGCGCTTCTTTTTCCTGAAACTCAGTATGAGTAAGATGAATAAAACATTCTGCATATATTGAAAGAAAACGGTTATGGGGGGGTCCGAATCCATGCTTGTGATTGGTTAAAGAAACCACCAAGATCGACGCTTTGCAGATGTCTGATAAGATATTTGAATTTTACCTTGTGTTTAATAAATAAGTGGTTTATTGGAGTGGAAGGATATAATGGAGTGGAAAAAAGTGATAGACCTTTCTATACAAATAAAAATACAAAGTAAGCGATTATTTCACTTTTATTAATTGAAATACCTACTCTTATATTTTCCACTTAAAATTTCACCTAGTTTAAAAATAGCATTTTGAATACATTTATTGCAATTACATGATTTTGATTTTAATGCAAACAATCTAGTTACACAATTGCAGAGCTGCGTTTCTTATATGAGATCGCTTATTGTTATCGATCGGATAATGTTATCAGTTTAGTCTCGGACAATTGCGATCACATTAAGCGGACTCGACTGTACAAGACTAATCTTATACAAATACAGAGATAGAGCTCTATTCTGTGTGCATGACTGTCAATAAGTAGCTTATTGAATTTTGTTTTTTTATCACTGATTAATTATTTTTTAAAGAATTAAACACATAATTCTTTGAGTAAAATTAATTTAAGGGGACTCAGTACCCAAATTTTTATTTTCTTTAATTTACAAATTTTTTGAAGTTCTTTAACGTCAAAACACTTGTTATGACCATTTAATTATAATCCAAGCAAAAAATCTATTTTTTAAAAAGCAGTTTTTGAGAAATTTCGAAATTTTCAAAAATTTTAACTAAGTTTTAAAACGCTACTTCTTTTTCAATTATGATAATTTTTGTATGATTTTTTTACCCAAAGTAATCTATGTTATTTTCCATGGAACTATGCATTCATATTTGTGATACTTGTAATAGTTTTTAATAAAAACAAATTTTCTCTAAACACCTCAAAAATATCATGAGAGTTAACACATTTTTCACTTTAAGACCTTATATTATACTCTGAATCCCTAATTGGAATGCATTACTTTATAGCAAAAAATCAATCAAATCAAAGTCTGCCCGGGCCTAGTGGCCCATCAGGCAGTGCCCATCTCCGTTTCTGTAGCCTTTGGGCCTGGGGTGCTAATTACTAGCGTGTGTCCAGGCCGAGTGGCTAGCCCGACGCTGGACCCCCAGTTGATTCCCCAAGCGAGCTTGGTCCTCATTTATCGACCCCGGAAGGATGAAGGGCTGAGTTGACCCATGACCAGCTACCCAAGGAGAAGCCGCAAGGCATCGAACCTGGGTCGGTAATGCTCGTAGTCAGACACGCTGACCACTACACCACCGCGGCCACACTTTAAAGAAAACACTATGGTTAATATATATACAGAGTTTCAAGTTAAATAATCCAGTAGAAAAAAAGCCTTAGGCTTTTAAGTGCTAAAAAAGTAGTTTTGAAAAATATTTATTTAAAAAAATATGTGGTAACTGAGCTCAATCAAAATTGTAAATTTGTTATGCTTAGAATTCACGCATCACTATGAAATTTTCAGAATTAATTTATGAGTATAAACATCGATTTGAGAGCTAAATCCTTAATTTGTTATTTTGACCGATTTGGAGGTACTGAGTCCCCTTAATCAATATAATTCAAAGATTTATTTTAGTTTTTACACAAAAATGAGATGTTTTTTTCAGTAATCATTGTCACAATTTTTTTAAACCTAATATTGATTTCAAAATTTGGCCAAAGTAGTTATAGAAAGAAGGACAAAAATTTTAGTATCTGATAGTATAATTATTCAGTCACCCTTTTAGAAATGGGCATCTCCCCAGTGAGATGGCAGTGAACTGCTTCCCTTAATTAATTCAATTAATTAATGCATAAAATAGATCAAAATTGGGTTATTAAGTAATGCTGAACTGTTATATTACATTGAAATTACAATATCAGTATATTATTCACCAGTTTCCGGAAGTTCAGAACTAGTTATTCATTTAAATAAAAAAAAATCTGATTTAAATAAAAAAAAATTAGATTTTAATAAAATAAATCTTTTTTGATTTTTAAAAAAAATCAAAAATATCAGCAACCCTGTTAAGTAGAGGGGGTCCATCAGCTTCTACTTCCCAAGATCTAGGTTGGTTGGCTGATTAGGTTTTTATGGCGCATGAATGACCCAAGACAGATCTAGGATTCGATATGCTAGATTCATATTTTTTAGCTTAAATCTTAACTAATTTTCATATTACTTTAATCAGGCATGTGATTGCTCAAGAAAGAAATTATCTGAAAATTTTTAGATTAGTTACAGTGGTATAGAAATTTATTTCGTGAAGGACCCATATATTCCTCAGCCCCTTCCCATATACAAGTTCAATTTAGCTTTTTAATACTTTTAGATAGGATTCTCATCTTACTAAACTCAAACTAAAAAGAATTGTGAATACTCGAGTTGCAAATACCAAAGGGGGTGAGGGGGTCCTCCCCCAGAAATTCTTTTGAAATTTGACCCTAAAAGCAGGGTTTTAACTCGTTTTGGTACACATTAATTTTTAACCAGAAGCGAAATATTCTGATTTTTCCCGCTTTGAAAAATTTATTCCGCACACAATTGAATGGAATATAAAATTACAAAAAATCGGAATTCCGATAATCAATACCACTAAAATAAGCGGATTTCCGCTAATTAGCGGAAAAATCACATGACTGTTCAATACTTTAAATTTTTTTAAAAACTTTTCTTAAAATTTAGTACTAAGCCATACCAGCGGTCAGAGTTTTCAGTATAAAACGATTGGAAAATAGGAAAGTGGAATTTCAGTTTTGCAAATCGAATTGCCGGATTTTAATTTTGCTAAGTAAATTGGTGGAAGAATCACATATGTATGGAATTTACTTCTTCTTTCAAACAGGATATAATAAATATTTTAAGGAAAATAATGAAAAAGGTGTAGGAGTATCCAAATTATTGCGAGCTGATTTATATGAATTTCAGAGAATAAAATTATGCATGGATCATTTAAAGGTGTGTCTAAACCAAAAAATATTGTACATTTTGTTTAAACAAACCCCTTAGAAATAATTTATGTCATAATTTAAGTAATTACAGACAAAAGGAACGCTCCGATTATTCACCAGTAAAAAGGACTGCTTGGCGGTTCTAGGTAGACCAGTTAATATTTCCAGAACTTGTATTAAAAAATAAACAAAATTTGGATGGAACTAGATTCAAAAACGCAAAACATTAATGACTGCTCTGGCAGTTCTAGTATTAACCTATAGTTACACACAATTACAGTCAGACCTGGAAAAAGTTGAAACCTTCCCCCAAACCTAATCAAATTTACCCAAACCTTATGTATTGCTCCGATGGAGCTGGCATGGGCTTCCCCCGAACCAGGTTCGTGCACTTTTTCCAGGTTCGATTACAGTCTTTCAAAAAATCTTTCATTTTCTAATATAATTTCATGAAACTTTTTTTGGGCATTTGACATGACATTTTTAGTATCAAAGTCTTTGTTGTTTTTGTTAGTCCATTAGTTTTAAATTTTTTTATTAGGCTGCTAGATGCACTGTAAGCTATCTCAATGGATTCAGCATGGGCAGCTTACTTCCATGACCCTAATATATGTTGGTTCCAAATAAAATTTGGGAAATGGATTTTTGAAACACCCTGTTATGTTGAAAGGAACACTTCTGTCACTTACAGGATAAATATGGTCGCTAGGTACTGTTTCTGTATCTTTTGGAGATGAAGGATCATTAGAGGCTTGTCCTATCATCACAAAATCATCTGAAGCCTTTTCTTTCTCAGCTTCACCACTGGATTTCTTTTTACCAAATAGGACATTTTGAAACGCATCAAACATCTTGAGTTTTTAATACTGGAATAACCAAGTACTTTGTTAGCTGGATGATGTTAGCTGGAATCATAAACTATATAAAACACAACTTAAAGCTCATGCACATGATAATATAGGTAACCATTTATTCCACATTTCGTAATACTCTTAAGGTGCCTGCCTACCTAAAAAACGCCTTTTGGACCCAAAATTCAAAAAAAATTTATTATCTTATTTCAAAAAGCACATCTTTAGCTTTCCAAATCAGTTTAAATTTTGTCTTTATCTTTAATAGAACCAAAGTTACAGAAATTTTACTTACAGCTTAACAGGCACTTTATTAAGGAAAAAATAAAGAAATTCGCGTTTTTCTTTCTCAGAATCACATTTTTGCTATTTCCCTTCTCTGCAAAACTGCATAACTCAAAATATTATGAATGAATTTCTATAAAAATTGGGGAAAATACTTGACATAATATGATTTAGGAGCCCTACTATTTTTTTGGTTGTGGGTGTAATATTTTTTATTTTATGAATAGTAATAACTTAAAACTTTACTGAATTTTGGTGTTTTTTTTTTCATTTTTCACGTTTGGTTCTGTAACTTTTGATATTAAATAAATTTAGACATAAAAGTAGTAGGCCTCCTAAAATATAAGTTCACAAGGATAACAAAGTTTACAAAACAAAAATATCTTTATATGAATTTGAGTTATGATGATTTGCGGAAAGGCGTTTTTTTGTGATTTTTATGCATAAATTCTTCAATTATCTGAAAATTTGAATCAATATTTAATTTTTTTATATTATTCATAGTTTTTAGATGCAAACCACAAATTAGGTCAAAATTTTAATTATTAAAAAAAGCCTCTATAGGTAGGCAGGCACCTTAAATATCATGGAGCTTCCAAATGTATAATTTACATTTATTACACTTTCTATAAAATACAGGCTGTCAGGGGGTTATAATACTTCATTGAACTAAAATGCTTTCAATTAACACTGATGATGATGATAATAATAACAGTCTTAGTTCATTTATAACACTAGAAAAGCTGAATATAAAAATCTAAGAATGCTGATTACATAACATTTTTAATCTATATAGTAGTACCTACCTAAATGATTAATCACAATAATGCTGCTATAAATAATCAACAGCTGATGACTCATCAATAGGTACGCAACTTATTCGAGATTTACATGAAAGGAAGGATAACAGAAACGAGAAATGAAAGCCAACATAAGGCCGTTTGACAAAAAATTAATCACACATGTTTTGAGAAGTAAGAAAAATGACTCACTTGTAATTGCTTGTAATCAACACATGAAGCGTAGTATTGTTTTGAAAACTATTTTCTTTATATGGGTCTGAAACAACGAAAGGAGAAAGGTAATTGGAAACGTGAAATGATTTTGATAAGTATTAGCTTTCAAGAAAATAGACTAAAAATGTAGTCAAAAACTTAAAATGTCAAGTTACACAATATCGCAGCAAGCAAATCAACATCAACCAACAGGAACCGAACGGCGAGCAGGAACAGGACCTATTGGAACATAAATAAACAATGGAGAATGAATTTACAAGAAACACTGCAAAAAATAATAGTTAAGTACTATGATTACTAGAAAATGGTAGAAAATATTTTTATTGTATTTAAATGATGTTTTCTCAAAGAAAATTTCTTTTATTAAAATTAAAATTTTTTACTTTTTTTTCTGCTCAATAACATCCTTAACTGTCAACATGACTGTGTAACTTTGCCGCTGTTTTAGCTGAAGTACATGCGGAGAATGAGAAATTGGCTGAAATCGTGATATTTTGTGATCGACGCCATTTGCATCCGCTGTTCAATAAAATGAGTGAATTTAATTCTGTTTCATCAAATAATTATGACACAAAATCAGCATTTGCTGATGCAGTTCAAAGAGCTAGACAGGTAAGTCTTTTCTTCTGCTCAAAATCCTGACACAGCGATCTATGTCTTCCGTAGTGGGTCAAGGTGGTACGCATTTATGCGCCAAAAGAAAAAGAAATAATCTGATTTTACTGTGTTTAATTTTTGCTCGTTTTCTTTGAAATTGAGATAAGTGTTTACTATATTGCTAAATCCTTACAGTGTATAAAGTTAGCTTAATGAATGGGTGTGTAAACAATCAATAGGAAATGATGATTGTCTCTTTGTTTTAGATAGCTGCTAAGATACACTCGGGGGCAGAAACAACTGGTACTAAAAGACCCATTGAAGAAGTTGGAGTTACTCGTAAGTTACATTTCTTTCAAAGAGCATTTTATATGTATTTTAATCGTATTGGGTCATTTTTTAAAAATCCATTTGCAAATTTCTTGCCTGTAAGACATTTTGAGTTTTTAATAATTTGCTTTGCTGCGTAAAATATATTTTTCATGTTCATCTAACCAAAAGATATAGTTATGTAACTTAGTTATTTATAGTTAGATATAGGTAGTTATTAATTGTTATGGTAAGAAGTATTAATTAATACCGTGTCTAACCAACTAAAATATATTTAAAGGTATGGGCAGTTGGGGATCCAGGGGGTTGCATCAGGGTTGCCAGGTGAAAATGCTGACTTGAGGCCAAATCGAGTTCGAAAAAAAGCCAAAAAAGGCCAAATATTTTTTAAAGGTAAAAAAGGGACCCTAAATTAAAAAAATTTATTTTTTGACTAGTATTGGTTTAAAATAACATTCTTAAAATGCTAAATTCCATTTAGTGTATTTAAAAAAATTTATATACTAAATTATAAATTGTAAAAATTTTGAAATTTTATAAAGAATCACGGAAAAGTACCGGTTTCCAAAGTGCAATTCGGTAGTGCATTAGATAATCGCTCAAAAATCAATTAAATTAATTTTCATGGGGTGGGTAACTTTTGAACTTTTTTTACATTCTCATAAGCACTCAGAATCTGGAATTTCGTGAATTTAGGACAAAAATTAGGGTCCCTGGAAGTCGCACTAAAATTGCGATTTTTACCAAAATCTAAAAGCGATATCGAGTTTTCAATTTCAAAGTCTTAAAATATACCCTGCCATCTACATCTTATTTGATTTTGGTAAAAAATGGTTGGTAATTAAGGCAGTAATTGGACTTTAAAAATGGTCCCGATTTCGACGAAAAAAATACAAGTCAAAAGAAAGCTTATAAATCCGAAAATATTTTTTTTAGTAACTAATTGTTATGGCAAAGTTTTTCCAGAATTAAGGGTTTCCATGGGGATTTTTACGTCATCCAGGATTTTTAGAACAAAACAGGAAATTTCGCGGACCTGGAAAAATTTGTAACCATCCCCCGAACCAAACCGAAATTTACCCGAACCTTAAGTATTGCACCTATGGAAGCTGGCAGTGGCTTCCCCCGAACCAGGTTTGCAGGTTCGGGCACTTTTTCCAGAACCGAAATTTCGTTAACTCTAAGCTCCACCTTGCTCAACTCAATTCCAGAGAAATTTACAAAAACCAATCGCTTTTTGACCATTTTTAGCCATTTTTTTGTTCAATATTGTGAACTTTATAGGATCCCTTAGTGTCAAATAATAATTAAGTAGGAAAAAAACAAAAAAATTTATGAAATCCTTAAAAAGTGTTAAAAATCCTCAAAAAAGCCAAAAAAAGGCCAAAAAGCCAAACACATTTTTCCAAGCCAAACGGTTCTAAAAAAAGCCAAATTTCTCGAATTTGGCCTTAAAAAAGCCAACCTGGCAACCCTGGGTTGCATGGGGGGTATGGCCCCTCCCAGAAGGGTAAAATTTTATTAGTTTAAGTGACTTTTTGACTAAACTTTTGAGTTATTAATATTTTGTTTTGCTGTGTAAAATGTATTTTTCATGTTCATCCAACTAAAAGGTATTGTTACTCTATGGCAGCGTTTCTCAACCTTTTTACTCTCATGGAACCCTTTTGATATAGTCCAAGTTCCGGGGAACCCTAGTGTCCATGCAACATTGGCATATATAGAAATTTATTTTGGGAGGGGCCCAAAAGTATTACTCAACCCCTCCAATACAGATTTAAAATAGGTTTAACGTAGCTTTTTAATGCATTTTAAGGTGAAATTTGCATTCAAGAGAACTTAATATCATAAAAATAGTGATTAATAAAGTTTTAAGTAGGAATGGGGGGTCCTGCCCAGAGAATTTTTAGAAATATGACCCAACAAACTGGGTTTTAAATTGTTTTTGGAACATTTAATCCAAATTTTAGGCATACATTTTTAGGTAGGATTATAACTTTCATGAAAGCATAATAAAAATAATACAATTTCATGTACTAAAGGGGGGTTTGGGGGTCCTCCCCAAGAAAAATTTTGACCCTAAATAGCAGGATTTTAACGTGTTTTGGTGTGCCTAGTCTAGGGCTGCCCAACCTCCGGCCCGCGGGCCAGATCCGGCCCCCAAGCCATCTTAATCCGGCCCGCGAACGAAATTAGAACAACACCTTTTATTACTTTATTTTCCTGTTTTTTTTTGCTGAAAAAATTTACCTCACTCAAAAAGTATTACCACATATTTCCGGACCTGCCTTCAAACCTATTCTCCTATTCTTTGAACTTATTTAATGCAATTATTTTTGCAAAAATACTGTAAACGAAAAGTTATAAAATATATTGTTGTAATTAAGCATCAGTTAGCGCTTTTGCTTTTCTACTGTAATTTCACTTCTGGCCCTCCATACCTCATCAAATACCTTGAGTGGCCCTCCTCCATAAAAGGTTGGGCACCCCTAGCCTAGTCCAAATTTCGGAGGGATGGAGGGCCCCCCTTATATACGCCACTGCCATGATAGAATATTTTTCTTGCTGTTTTGTCCCCCCTCAGAATTTATTTTGAAAACTCTCCTTTAAACTAGTGTTTTTTCTCCATTTCAAACATTTTGTGGAACACCCAAGGAGAAAAGCTTCTTGAGACCGCAGAATGTTCAATGGAAAAACACTGTATAACAGGCGTCAAAATTTTTGAGGGAATTTCGGAGTTCTGCCTTGAAAATGTTTCGAAATTTGCCACTTAAAGTAGAGTTTCAGCGTATTTTAAGACCCCTTGAGTTTCATTTGAAAAGAACAGTTCCTTGTAAAACACAGAATTTTCAAGGGGGGAAATGTAATTAACGTCAAAATTTTAAAATGGGCTAGGGGCCCATTTTATTTTGAAATTCCCCTTCAAGCTAGTGTTTATCTTCTGTGTCTTATCTTTAGAACACCGAAAGGCTACGGAAGCAGAAGAAAATGTTCAACGGAAAAACACTGGCTCGCATTTGGCTGGCTGTTCCTTAATTTATTTAGGGTTATCCTAAAATGTACGAAAAAAAAAGATTTTCGGAACCCTTGAGGAAGGCTCGCGGAACCCCGGTTGAGAAACGCTGCTCTATGGTACCTGTTATTAATTGTAATGGTAAGAAGTATAAATACCGTGTCTCAGGGGTGCAGAATATGCCCGAACGAGGTTCGGGGGGAAATTCAAGCAGCTCTGGGGAAATTTTTGCCCAAGATAAAGAGAAAAACAAAAAAACTCCAATCATCATTAGCTGACAACAAATATTTTGGGTAGTGACTGCATCATAACCTCCAATTTCAACAGAAATCAGGGGAACACTGCGGACTTACGGATGTTGAGAGTGGGAAAACTAAGTTTCTCTGCAGTACAAATCTTAGTTTTCTATAGGTGAATACCTGAAAGTTGGCTCTTCCTTGCTTTTCCATTGGTATGCAAAAAATACAATGTATTCGTGTTAAGATGGGTAATTTTTATGATAATTACGTTCTTGTTTTTTCACACCGAAGTTCTTTTCTAAAAAGTCGAGTTAATTGAGAAGTTTACATTTGGGTCATTCCATGTCAACTCAACACAGTTTTGGGACATTTTAGGACTTCAGGTCTCAGATTTTCTCGATTTTCGGTATGCAGCAAGACATCATAGAGTTTTGAAAAAATCTCCAATTTCAGCGGCCTAGCTCAAATACTTTTGAAGTTATAAATTTTTAAAGTTTAGAATTTTCCTCAAAAAACTGCACTTTTTGACATCTTTGATTGCATGTAAGTTGGCAACCAACTATAATACAGTCTTGGGAGTGGTATAATTTTAAAGCCCTTGAGTAGGGCTTTAAAATGAGGTGCATCAGTATAGAGTCCCCATTTAAATTTTTTTTGAAATTTTACAATTAAATTTTAAAATTTGAATTTCTCAAAAAATGGCATTTTTAAAAATCTGAAAAAATTACTAAAAATAGTTTGTATTGTCTACATACTTGTGGTAAAAACTTTGTGATGGGATCTCAATGGGATCAGGTGATAATAAGCCCCTGAAAATTACATGTTTTGTGAATACTGTACAATATCTTGTATAATTTGCACTATTTTTGCTTTATTCAGTTTGTAGGATGTGGTAACAAATTAGAAATGTTGGTATTTTCCCTTTTTTATGAAAAACTAAGCAAATTTAACAAATTTTAAATTTTTTAAAAAATTTTAAATTTTGTAGTATTGGCATGGGATACATGTCTGTAGGCTATATTTTAGTGCAGTTTATGAATATTAGGCCATATTTTGGATAAAATTTAGAATAAGTGTGGAAAATTTGAAGTAATTAAAACGAAAATTAATTAATAAGATGAATACTTCAATTTTCCCACACTTATACTAAATTTTTGTCAAAAGTTGGCCTAATATTCATAAACAGCACTGAAAAATAGCCTATGGACATGTATCGCATGTCAATACTACTAAATTTAAAAAATTTTAAAAATTTAAATTTTTTAAAATTTAAATTTTTGAAAGATTTTTATATCTTGTTAAGATTTAATTACTTCTTAGATACTTTATAACCAAATATTCTCAAAATACTTTGTTTCATTTGATTGAAAGATTTTATATATTTTTAAATATACATAAAATATTTTTATTTTACAATAGTTTGACAATATTTCATTAAAAATTGTATGAATAGGGATCAAATTCTAAGAGACAACAAATATTTCGAAAAAAATTAAATTTAAAACAAATTTAAAAAATTTAAATTTTTAAAAAATTTTAAATTTAGTAGTATTGACATGTGATACATGTCTATAGGCTATTTTTCAGTGCTGTTTATGAATATTAGGCCAACTTTTGACAAAAATTTAGTATAAGTGTGGGAAAATTGAAGTATTCATCTTATTAATTAATTTTTGTTTTAATTACTTCAAATTTTCCACACTTATTCTAAATTTTATCCAAAATATGGCCTAATATTCATAAACTGCACTAAAATATAGCCTACAGACATGTATCCCATGCCAATACTACAAAATTTAAAAATTTTTAAAAAATTTAAAATTTTTAAATTTGTTAAATTTGCTTAGTTTTTCATAAAAAAGGGAAAATACCAACATTTCTAATTTGTTACCACATCCTACAAACTGAATAAAGCAAAAATAGTGCGAATTATACAAGATATTGTACAGTATTCACAAAATATGTAATTTTCAGGGGCTTATTATCACCTGATCCCATTGAGATCCCATCACAAAGTTTTTACCACAAGTATGTAGACAATACAAACTATTTTTGGTAATTTTTTCAGATTTTTAAAAATGCCATTTTTTGAGAAATTCAAATTTTAAAATTAAATTGTAAAATTTCAAAAAAAATTTAAATGGGGACTCTATACTGATGCACCTCATTTTAAAGCCCCACTCAAGGGCTTTAAAATTATACCACTCCCAAGACTGTATTATAGTTGGTTGCCAACTTACATGCAATCAAAGATGTCAAAAAGTGCAGTTTTTTGAGGAAAATTCTAAACTTTAAAAATTTATAACTTCAAAAGTATTTGAGCTAGGCCGCTGAAATTGGAGATTTTTTCATAACTCTATGATGTCTTGCTGCATACCGAAAATCGAGAAAATCTGAGACCTGAAGTGTGAATGAGTGTGTTGAGTTGACATGGAATGCCCCATTTGTCTTAAATTTGAGAAAAATAGACAATTTGTCATATTTTAAGAAAAGAAGCACTTCTGAAGCTATAAGTATAAGTGTGTAAGAAAAACCAAAAAAGGAGAGTCTAAAAATCATTAATATTTAAATCTATGGATTATGTGAAAATTATTGAATCTGAAAGAATTTTAATTGAAAAAAAAAACTACTTATTTTAATGAAATCTCGTTTTGGGGGAAATTTTGGAGAAAAAAATGTGTTCTGGGGAAATTTTGGACCCTGAAACATTATTTGCACCCCTGCCGTGTCTAACCAACTATTATTTAAAGATATGGGCAGTAGGAGATCCAGGGGATGGCATGGGACGTATGACCCCTCCCAGAAGGGTAAAATTTTATTGGTTAAAGTGACTTTTTGACTAAACTTTGGAGTAATTAATACGTTTTGCTGCGTAAAATGTATTTTTCATGTTCATCCAACGAAAAGATATAGTTACTCTATGGTACCTGTTATTAATTGTAATGGTAAGAAGTATTAATACCGTGTCTAACCAACTAATATTTAAAGGTATGGGCAGTAGAAGGGTAAAATTTTATTGGTTAAAGTTACATCTGGAGAGAATTTCTAAAAACAAGTATAGTTTTAAAGCTTTTAATTGCTTTAATGCAGGGTTGGCCGGTTCAAACCAATTGGTTTAACCCGCTAACATTTGTTGGTTTTTACCAAACCAATTGGCCAAATTAACACCAATGACCAAATTAATTGGTCTAATACAGGGTTCCCATGGTCCTTAAAAGTCCTTGAATTTTTTAAGGCTAAATTTAGGTACTTGAAAGTCCTTGTCCTGTTCGTTCTAGGTCCTGCGTTCTAGGTCCTGGAAAAATGATTTAGGTCCTTGAATTTTCACTCAGCCTCTAATCGAACTTAATTTTTTCAGATCTTTCTTTGTTTTTTTTCTTGAAATTTTCTTTAAAACTACTCTAATGAACTTAACTTGCGGCCAGTTTTACAAACTGACAGTGAAGAGCAACTTCTCCTCTCGTTCCAATTGTATGCGGGAAAAATAACTTGTCTTGCAATACGACTAATTTTTAAATGTCTGCGAAAAAGGTCCTTGAAAAATTTTGTCAAGGTCCTTGAAAAGTTCTTGAAAGTCCTTGATTTTCGATGTTTTCAAAGAGTGGGAACTATGTAAACCAATTGGTTTAAACCAAATGGTTTTTTACCAAAAAAACCACCTGTTTTTTTTGGTTTTTTTAGAAATTATAAAATGTTTTCAGGATTTTTTTGAATGACATGAGCACTTTTTTGGTCATTTTTAACCTGCTCCTGTCAGCAAAGATAAGCAAACCTCAAAACCCCCACCATAAATACGTAAGAAACTGCCGAACCCCCCCTCCGAAATTTTGACATCCCTTTTAGTAAATACTGTTTTTTCTCCTTGAAAATTAGGTGACATACAGGAGCTGTCCTTTTTTAGGTGTAACTCTAAGGGTTCAAAAATGAGTCAATACTACTTTTAGGGATTAAAATTTCAAACTGTTTTGGGGGTCCATCCCCAGGACAAAGTGCCATCGCTGATCCTCTCTTCCGTTTATCGCTTCTTTCTATCCAACCTGGTGTTTGCTCAGGAAAAAACTTGTTTCATCTCCTCTGTCGTGACGTAGTTGATAACATTTTAATTGTGTAATATTTTCAGGGTTGGCAAAAAACCGGGTTTTTTTTAAAAAAAAACCAAAAAAACCGGGTTTATTTGGTTTTTTTGGTTTAAACCAAGTTTTTTTAGAATTTTTTTTATCAGATTAAGTTATTTTAGCATTGATGTTTGAAATTGAGTTGTAAATGAGACATTTATTTCAGAGGTTGTTTATAATTGATAAATGATTTGTATATTTCAATTAATTAATTAAAATTAAATTAATTTGTTTTAAAAATAATTTTTGTTTCTAAAATATTCCAATTTGAATATCTAATATTATTGTAGTGAATAAAAATCAGTGTTAATTTATCTTGGATAAATGGTTGAAATAATCAAATTATTTATCTTAATTATATATGGATTAATTTATGAACTTAAGAAATTTCTTTAGAAAGAGAAAATTTTATTTTTTAAATGAGAAGTAAAAGTGAAATGTAAACAACTAATGTTAATTGAAATTGGATAATTGATAAAGATAATTAATTTGATTAATTATTAAATGGTAAAATAATCAAATTAATTATATGGATTATTTATGAACTTAAGAAATTTCTTTAGAAAGAGAAAATTTAACTTTTTTAATAAATAAAAGGGAAATGTAAGCAACTAATGTTAATTGAAATTGGATAAATGATTGAGATAATTAATCCGATTAAGGAAATTAATGGTTTTTATTAATTTAGTAAAAAACCCAACTGGTTTTTATCTGTTTATAAACAAACCAACTGGTTTTTAGTTTTTATCATTATAGAAATCAATGGTTTTTATTAATTTACTAAAAAACCAACTGGTTTTTATGACTGACAAATAAGACAAATTGGTATTAAAAATTAATTAAAATCCAAGCCATATTTTATCAGTGAAAAACAGATAACTTTTGTGTATGTTTAGTTACTCTTTGAAATAATGCTTCATTTTAAAGGAAATTAATAAAAGAACTATCTCTTTCAAAATATAATAAGTTTAACTTAAGCATTTAAGGTTAAGTTTAGAGAGAATTCAATAATTAAAACCATTAAATTAAAAGATTTCTGATTTTTAATCACCTTAAAATGTCAAGTTTTTTATAAATGTGACCTTTTAATTTTGTGCAAAAGATTATACTTAATAACACTTTCTTTAAAAAATCCTAAAAAATATTTTATAATTTCTAAAAAAACCAAAAAAACCAAGTGGTTTTTTTGGTAAAAAAACCATGGTAAAAAAACCATGGTTTAAACCAAATGGTTTAAACCGGCCAACCCTGAATATTTTCAAATCATTGTTTAAATTAAAAGTATAACATTTGCCTCTAATTACTATTTTTTCGGGAATTAATTTTTAAATTAGGTATATGCTCACTTTACTGTGCTTTAAGCATAAAAGTTTACTGTTCAGTGCTTTGAAATTTAGATTAATAGAATAGTTTTGTGTATTAAAATTTAGTGTGCTTTTTTTATTTTTTGGTTTTATATTTAATTAATGATTACATGAAATATATTGTTTATAAAGTAAAAAATAACTGTCGCTAATATGGATATACCAGTATGCATTATGTTGGTTAATGGACTACTAATTGAAGGGTTGTCAATGTTGGAGTGTATGTATTATTACCCTAATTGCCAACATTAAAAATGTTTTTATGTTAAAAAAGCCTTAAAAAATTTAAAAAGAAATGAAATTAACGAAAATGTTAATGTGTTGTTCAAAATTGTTTCCATAAGAAGTTGCCTAAAGGATTTCTGTGTTATAATTAGGAATAAATTCTTATTGTTATTGAAAATAATAAGATTTCATTGCTAAGAAATAAACATCTTAAATAAGGTTATTTCATTTTAGTGGGCCTTCCAGAAGCTAAGAAGTTAGCAGTGTCTGATGAAAGCAAAGGTAATTTTTATTGCAATAATTATTACAATCTCATAGTTGTGCCAATCCTGTATTTTCTGGTCAGAAATAATATTCAAAAATTTCTGAAGATACTTTTTCTTTCAGATAGTTGTTCAATATAGCTTTCCCCAATCCTAGGGTCTTTAATTATATAAAAAACAATTATGAAAGTAATTTTTTTAGAAGTAAAGATATTTTTAAGACTGCTTGTGAGAATCATTCCTGATCTTAAAATAATAGCATGCAAAATTTTAATCACTTTGATAAAAAAAAGTCAGTTGAAAGTTTAGATTAAAGATAAAATATTTTGAGAACTTTTTTCAGAAAACCATCTGAAACGATTCAAAGCTATAAAATGTAAATATCTGTTTAATTGACTAGATATTATGATATTAAAAACAATCTGTAATATAAACATAAGCAAATATAACTTTTCATTTATTTTATGGTGAAAAGCTGATTTAGATATTATATTATAATGCAAAACTTCTGTTTTACCTAAGTCTGTGTTTGGAATGGATTCTGTTAGCCACTATATGCAGTCTGAATCCAGGCATTTTTTTCTGATGAAATGATTTTTTGTAGGAATTACTCAACAGCTATCATCTATTGCAGCTCAAAGATCTATAGGTGCTATAGCCAATGGAATTACTGCTGAAGAATGGAAAGTTCCTGACAAAATGGTTGGATTAAGTATGTAACTTTTTCAACTAATAATTTTTAACATATATTTTATTATCATCAGATATTTTTAAGGCCTCTGAGAGTATTTCATGCATTGAAAATCAGAAATACACTTTTAAAAACTAGCCTGGCGTATTTTCACGCTTTGAAATTTTAAGAAAGGCTTTGCTTAAAAAATGACGCTCCACCGAAATCGAAAGGTTATATTTTTTTCTACTCAAATTTGTAATATTGATTAAATATTTCATTCAGAATGTTTAATGCAGGAGTGCAGAAAATGTTCCAGCATCCAAAATTTCCCCAGAACACAATTTTTTTCTCTAAAATTTCCCCCAAAATGAAATTTCATTCAAAAAATTATTCAGTTCTTAAACTTCTTTCAGATTCAATTATTTTTCATAATCCATAAATTTAAATTTTGTATACTCTTTTTTAGTCTTTCTTACACACTTATAATCTTTGCTAAAAAAATGCCCCTTTCCCTAAAACATGAAAAAAATTCTACTTTTCTCAAATTTGAGCTACCTGTAAATTTCTTCTTAATGAACTCAACATTTTAATTAAGTAAGAACATCGATGTGATTAAACAAGAACGCTATTGATTAGTGAAAATTACCCATTCTACCACGGATAAATTGTTTTTCCTGCTTACCAATTGGAAAGCAAGGAAAAGCCAACATACAGGTTAAGAACTTAGAAAATTAGGCTTTTTAGCGCAGATCCGTAGTTTTTCCCACTCTACATCCGTAACTCCGCTGTTTTCACGTTGAAATTGGAGGTTATGTTGCAGTCACAGCACAAGATATCTGTTTTTCAGCTAATGATGTTGGGTTTTTTTTCGTTTTTCTCTATCTAAGGGGAAAATTTCCCCACAGCTGCTTGAATTTCCCCCGAGCATCATTCGGGCATTCGGACATATTCTGCACCTCTGGTTTAATGTAATGTATTATTTTCTTTATAATGTTTAATTTTTTCTACTAAATGTACTTAACAGATGCTATAATTGTTAAAAACCAAAATAGCATAATTATTTTTTCTATTTTATTTTGTCCATTAAAAAAGTTTTTATAATTTTTTTCTCTATATTTAGTTAATGCTATTTCAGTATTTCGCTCGAATGAATTTCCCGCTTTCTAAAAAAACCAATAAAAAATCCCAAGAATAACTCATAATATATTATTCACTGTTGATGATTATTTACCTAGGGTACTGTTTAACCCTAACTCTTTTAACAAGTACAGTCGAATCCGCTTAATGTGATCACGGTTAATGTTATCAATCGGATAATGTTATCGAAATCAACAGGTACCGATCATTCCTATTTAATTTAATGTAAAACACATCGTTTAATGTGATCAACTAAGTATCAACACACCGCTTAATGTTAACAAAATTTGTATATATCCCCTAAAAACATCCGTTTTCAAGTTTCGTTTTAAAGGTCAATTACTTTATTTCTGAAACTCAGTATGAGTTTACCGCTGCACCGTTATATTTCTTTGGTTTGATTGTAAGAAAAAGAAAATATTCGATGCTCCCTGCATTCATTGAAAGAAAACTGTTGCAGGGGGGGTGCGAAGCAATGTTTGTGATTGGTTATCACCATTGGCGCCTTGCAGATGTTTCTGATGAGATTTTGATTTTTTCCTTGTTTAGTGGAATTCAGATTTATTTCCATGGTTTATGTTTTAGCCTTTTCCATGTAAATTCTTGAAAGCTCGCGTTGATCTTGTCTAGATGTCAAAAGAAAACGAATGTATGAGCGGAATCACATAGGTGTGTAGTGTGTACTAACAAATAAAATAACGAAGTAAGAGATTATTTTATTTTTAATTATTGGATATTTTACCTTAAAAATTGTAAGTTGCCAAGTACATAGTGTAAAATTGTTTTAAATCGATGTTTAATACATTAACTAATATTACATAATTTTGATTTTAAAGCAAACAATATAGTTACACAGTTTGTTGCTTTTTTTATATGGAATCGCTTATTGTTATCAATCGGATAATGTTATCAAATTCATCTCGGACAATTGCGATCACATTAAGCGGACTCGACTGTATAAAATAATTGTTAGCAAAAAATCTAAGCATTGGTGGTAAAACATAGCTTTTGATGGAAATGCCTATTTTCTTTTTAAAGACTGACCATTCATTTTAGTTATTGGAAGAGGCGGTGAACAAATTACAAGACTACAGGCTGAATCTGGCTGTAAAGTTCAAATGGCCCCAGACAGTGGAGGTTTACCTGAGCGAATATGTACCCTTACTGGTAATAGACAATCAATTGAGTAAGTATTTTTGCTGTTCCTTTGAGTAAGAACAAAGAAATTAGTTTAATCTTTCCCAAATTCTATTATATATTAAATAACAACTAAGGTCCTCAAAACGTTTAATGGATGTAAGTTTTCAAAAGTTGGCAAGTATATGAATTTTGTTTGTAAATGGAAAATTTTAGTCCTATTTTTAGCTTCGACTCATGAAGCCATACTTACGCATGCTTATCACATGTCATAGCGCAGGGTGACAGAATTTTTGTGGTTGATTTGTCACCCAAAAAAACAACACATCACAACTATTTTTCGTGAGGTTCAAAGTGTTATTGATCAGTATGGTTTGCAATGGTGCAAATTGGGCTTTGCACTGATGGTGCACTTTCTATGGTTGGTTCAAGAAAGGGTTTCATAGGAATTTTGAAAGAAAAAGCAGGTAAATTGAGTGTGCAAATAGACCTAATAATCCTACATTACATTATGCGCCAACAAAACTTGTGTTATAAGTCCATCCGATTTCAAAATGTTATATTAAAGACCATAAATTTTATTCGATCCCACGCGCTGAACCATCATTAGTTCAAGGCATTTTTGAATGACGTCTCTTCAGAACATGGTGATGTGACATTATTCCGAAGTAAGGTGGTTAACTAAAGGCAAAATGCTTAAAAGATTTCACGATGTTACACAGGAAATAACTGATTTTAAAGAACTCAAAGATAAATCACTTCCTAAAATCCATGATCAGAAATTGTTATAAATGACTTAGCTTTGCTGCGAGCAATCGGGGCAATTTAACCTTCCTCACCGGCACGTTTGGTCGCTTGTTATAGTATCGGAGGTTGTCACTCCAGTTTGTTTTATAGCTCAGTGTTATTGTATGATGTAATCAAGGTGATATTCTTGTCCTAATGTTTAACTTATTTAGTATAGTAGACTAATGTATTAAACTTTATAAATATAAACAGCGTTAGAAACTGGAAAAAAATCCACTGGTCCTGGTCCACAACAAAAATTGCTGGTCCGACAAATCAAAAAGGACAAGTTTAAATATTATTATAAAATAACTATTGCACTGAATGTGAGTACCAAATAATGTTAAAAATTAATACATATGCATGCAATAATAAGTTACCAGCTGTAAATATAAAATTTATATAAAATAATTAATAAAATGAAATTGTGAGAAATAAGCAATAACTCTATATAATCAAATAATTTTGACAGTCATAATTAAAAATCATTGATTTTTGAGATATGACGTTGTTGAAAGGAGTTGAGCGATGTAATACTTTAGTGGTAGTTTTTGATAGAGAAAAAGTGAATCTGGTTTCATTTATTTGCATTGTATAATTATTAAGTAAAATAGTTCTTACAATCAATTTATTATTATTGAAAGTATTTCTTACAAATAAGGTTATCAACTTTCTTTTCATAAGGGGTAACAGTTATTTTTCTTTTAGGAAAGCCAAAGAACTTATTTCTGCCATAATAAACAGAGGAGGACCACCTTTGCCAGTTTTAGATACAAATCATGTTCCAGATGGTCATTCTATTGTGGAAATGATGATCCCTGGGCCCAAAGTTGGCCTAGTCATAGGAAAAGGAGGAGAAACCATACGCAATTTGCAGGTGATTTAGTAATAACCACATACTTTTTTATTAAATTTTAATCTAATCCAATCTTTTTATATTTACTAAAGTTAGATCATAATTAAAAGGATGAAGTCTTTCATGGACAGAGTCGATATCAAAAATTAAACTGTAAGATTCAACTTTTTGCCAAAACAGTAGATTTTTAGTTTTTGGACTTTGAATTTTTTAATGGATTTTCTGGTTTGCTGTTTTAATTAAATTTAGTTTAATGTTGTTTATTTTTAACTTGTATAGGAAAGAGCTGCTGTTAAAATGGTATTAATTCAAGATGGACCTCAGCAAACATCCTCTGAAAAACCTCTTAGGATCACTGGTGAACCCGACAAGTGTGAAGTAAGTAAAAAGTCTTCTATTTGATACTTTGCATTTCAATAAAGTTCAGTTTCTCTTTAAATATGTCAGTGGGGGAAACTTGTCCATCAGAATTGTAGCTTGTTCAATTAAAATTCTTCCCTCTTTTTTAGTATGCCAAACAATTAGTTATGGATCTCATCACTGAGAAAGAACTAGAAGTAAGTGAATGGTGAAGTTTTTTGTTGTTGGTTTTAGTAATTTTTGTACAGTTATCTAACAGTATCATATAATATTTAATTAGCTTAACTGAGTAATATATGAGAAGTGTTAAGTTATGCAATTCCTTTTTTAGAGCTTACAAAGGAACAACTTTGATGGTACTAATGAATACGGAAGTTCTGCGGGTGGCCCAAGGTCTGGCAACACACACGAAGTAAGTATTTCGGAATATTTGCTTGTGGGTTAATCTTATTTTGTTTTAATTACCATTCACTGTAAGAGAAATGTTAATAGATTATTTCTTGATTGTATCATATGGGCTCTTTTATGTTGTATTAATGTTAATGATGTTTGTAGATAATGGTCCCAAAGCAAGCAGTTGGTGTTGTCATTGGGAAAAGTGGAGATATGATAAAGAAGATCCAGCAAGATTCTGGAGCTCGTGTTCAGTTCTTGAACGTGAAAGACGAAGGGCCTGAAGACAAAGTTTGTGTTGTAACTGGATCCCCTGAACAGATTCAAGCAGCGAGTTCCTTCATTAACGATCTCATCCAAAGTGTACTGGTGAATATTTGTTTTAAGTACATCGTTTACGTGCATGGACTTGGTTTGTATGTTTATCATCTCTCCATCCCTGCCAGTTCCCTCTCCTGTATGCAATTAATGTGACTTCAGCTTTTAATTGCCTTCCTTAAGCTGAAACTAGGTCTGGAATTTGTTGCATTGTATCAAAACCTGATATTAACTTTTATCTAAATGCATAAGTATTTTCTTCAACATTCCAACTCAACACCATAAATTATTATATAAGTATGTTTTATTTATCATAGGGTTAAAAGTTTGCCAATCAATATGATAGCAATTTTTATGAGATAGCCAAACACCAATATCCTAGTGATGTCTTAACTTGGATCTGTTTTAGAAGTGCAATATGCTTAACATTTATTCTTAACTGCAGCTATCTGATCTAACTTTTATATCAGCTACTCATGGTTTGAGCAGATGAATCTAATAGAATGGCTATAACATACTATTCTCTTTCTTGGTCATTGTTTTTAATGCTTGCACTTACATTGCATTGGAATCATAGTTCTTACACAAGTGAAATTGGTATTTTATGAGTAAAAACATTGCACATATGTGTAAAAATATTTGATGCAGCTTTTCCTCTTTTTTTTTGCTAATAGATTATCAAATTTTAGTGGGTAAGTGTTCTCTTAAATGTGACTTTATTGGTGAGTATTCTTAAAGCTATGCTCTGCATTAAGGTGGTTTGGTAAAACATACATACACTTCCATGCATGTAAACTTTGTTCCTGTTGCTTTTAGCTTTCTTGGCATCCCTTTTGAAACCAATTCCCTAAGCTTCTTACTCTACCTATTGGCTAAGCATTGTTTTTGTTACTCGATATTAAGGATGGGGTTTTCTTTGACAAAAAAATAAATTAGTTAAATTTTAGAGAAATTTATAATATTTTGCATTTGGGGTAAGGGTTATTAATTATGACTAAATTTAGATATCTTATTAATGAATTATATTTGAGTTTTTTTTACTGAAATATCAACATACAGTTAGTTTCTGAATTTGGTCTAAATTTAATAGCAATGATTTTTTGTAGGGAGACTGTTGTACCTATGTACAAAATTTATGTAGATAACATTTTGACCATTTTAAGTGCCCAACCTATAGTCTTAAAAACTAAACTTATTGGTATAACAACCCCAGTAGACCAAGGCTTACATTGCTTCTTTAGTCTTAACATTTGTAAATAAAATAGAATGTTATAGATTTGCAATCAATTTTTTAATGTAATATATACTTTTAGATCCTTAATATTCATTTAAAGGATTCTGGTTAACACTTGTCTTGATTTCTTACCAAATCTAATTTAATATCAGATTTATTACTCTTGATCAGTTAAGCATGGTTATTTGCATTTCCCCCCACATTTCCCATTTGAATTGTTTAAAAATTATTTTATCTGTACAGAACTCTTAATAAAATGGTATTTGATTAATGTCCCTTAGGTCCGGGATCAGCAAAATGTTGGACGTGGTCGTGGTAGGGGAAGGCCTGATGGCAACGGCCCCAATTTTGGTAATAATCCCAGAAACAGACCTGATCTTCCAGAAATCCACTATGCAGTACCTGCAAACAAATGTGGCCTAGTCATAGGAAAAGGTTTGTCCTATTTGTCTAAATGTTAAATAATATTAATCTATATTGATCGTGAACTGATGCATTTGCTAGACCTTATACTTGGTTTTATTGGTATCCTTTTATGCTTAGCAATGAAACTAATTTTCAGGTGGCGAGACTGTTAAAAATATCAATCAGGCATCAGGAGCTTATGTGGCACTCTCTGCTTTACCTCCACCAAATGCTCAAGAAAAGGTTTTCGTCATAAGGGGGCAGCCCCAACAAATAGACCATGCTAAAGAGCTTATAAATGAGAGAATAGGAGGAGTTGGCAATGTCGTAGGTTTCACTTCTCTTGTTTACCTTTTCATTTTAACCAGTTCAAAGCAAATTCCTTTCTGTATATTCTCTTTAACGTCATTCTTATTTTTCCAGATCCAATCTCAAAATCCACAGAATCAGCAGAATTTCTCGCCCCAATTTCAACAGCAGCAGCAATTGTAAGTGTTGAATTTAACCCTTAAAGTTGTGTATTCAATTTATGAATTGTAGCTTAAATTATTGAAAATATATGCAGACCTACAGGGGGTTTCCACAATCCTTGAAAGTCCTTTATTTTTTAAGGCTAAATTTAAGTTTTTGAAGGTCCTTGAAAAACATTCTAGGTAATGGACTTAGGTTAGGTCCATGAATTTTTAAGTTCTAACTCTCCTAATATTTTAAAAACTACTTTTTTTTATAAATGTTGTGTTGGTTCAGAATAGTTTTTAAAATTGTTTTTAAATATCATTCAAAAAATTTTAAGACTGCTATTTTACCAAATTTATCCATGGTCTTTGAAAAACATTTAAGGTCCAGGATAAGTCCTTGAATTTTTTTGTATTATTTTCTTTCTGTACAGTACAAACCTTGCAATAGATAATTATACTTCTCTGAAAGATACACTTAAATATGTAAATTTCAAGCCTTGCAAGGAAAATATTTAATATTGTCTTTTAAAATAAAAAAATATCCACACATTTTAAGGAAGAACTTCTTGCTTTTTAATTTTGATTTGGTTACTTTATTTTAGGACGCGTGCTATAACATGACATTTTTCGTGTCTATTTCTTTTGACTAATTGCATGAATATTCTTTAAACTGCATTTCAAAAGTATGAAGTCTAATCTATAATGAACAGTCGCAAATTGAAACTGGATGCTAATTGCTATGCATTATAGGACTTTAAAAAATAATTTTAAACAATTAGCTCCATGTAAACGTTTTTGTAACTGACTCACTGTATTATCCTAACAGCCAACAGGCACCTTCCCCTGCTCAACCATATGCACCTCAAGGATGGGCCAATGCTTACCAACCATGGCAGGGCCAGGCAGCTCCTGCAGCAGATCCGAGTAAGTGCTGTTTTTTTCAACCTGCAATAGCTTCTTAAAAAGTCTTGCATTTGTAGAATAGAACCCTTGTCATGCTAAATCTCTTTATTTAGATGCTGCTGCATGGGCAGCTTATTATCAATATTACGGCCAGCAAGCTCACCAGATGCAACAGCCTGGGGCTCAGCCAGGGGCAGCCCCCACTCCCGGGATGCCCGATCAAAGCCAAGCAGCATCCCAGCAGCCTCCAGCAGGTGGGAGTTTTTTCCCCTTTCATTTTTTATGATGGTGGTCGTGGTAACTGTTGAATTAACTTGGGTTTTTCTGATGGTGATTCCCATTAAATATACAGTTGATTCCGAAAATCCCCATTAACTGCATTTGATTCTGCTTATTGTGATCCCTGTTAATGTTATCGATAGGATAACGTTATCAAAATCTGGTGATCTTTTTTATCCTGTTTGGAGGTCAATTTTATTACATAACCTTGCAAAACGAGTCATGAATTTAATGTTTTGTTTCACTGTCATATTTTTTTAAGGATATAAAATTCGCAAATTATGTACTAGGTCATTGTTTTAAATACTTCGATTAGGACAAAGTTGTGATTATAAAGCAAATTTTCAAGTTACGCTGTTTGAAACTCTAGTGGCAAATTGCTTATTATTATCTATCGGATATTGTTATCATTCTACTCTTGGACAAAAGTGATCGCATTGAGTAGTGTCGACTGTATAATTCTGTTTAGAGAAATGGGTGACCAGCAGAATGAGTTACCTTCAATTACCTCTTACACTATTGTTTTAATCTTTCACATAACTTGTGAATTGAAATGATAAAGCAAATTTATCTGTTCTTTGTAGGATTAGAGCCTACCCCAACTGCTGGTTGCAATTTTAACAACTAGGTCATAAATAAAATGCTTAGGGTCCTCTTTTAGCACCTTAGAGTAGCTTGAATTCCCTTTTACTTAACAACTGTTATCTATTGATTTTTTTCTCCCTTGAAGTTCTTATTAATACACATTACATAGCGGCCAACTCCCGATTTTTTCGGGAGACTCCCGAATTTCACTGTTACCTCCCAATATCCCGAAAGAGTATAAAATCTCCCGAATTTCTTTATAAATCAAGTTTGAGGATTATCTCGGTAATTTTCGTTTTTCCGATTTCGAGTGTCTAAGAAACCGATCGATAATAGCCTAGGAGCAAGTTTAAAATGTGGGCAATGTTTAAAAATGATATTGGCAAGCTTTTTTGCAATGTTTTTATGATAAAAATTAATAGTAAAAGGTAATAAAACAGTTAAAGTTGTATTTCTGTTGTAAGAATCCTTACATAGTATTATTTTTAATTGTTTTCACTTTTAAGTCTTAGAGAAGTAGTGTATTTCTAACAAAGTTAGATGTCGTAAAAATCTCCCTAATTTGTTCACAAAAATTAGAGATTTTCTCACAATCTCCCTAATTTATGTTTTCAAATGTTGGCCGCTATGCACATTATTTTTCAAAGACTAAACACACACTTAGCTTTCCAACTACCTTGTCCTTGTGTATAAAAAATCAAAGCTTTTTATTTGTAGTCCATTTCAAACAAATTTCACTTTAAAAAATAGATGTTACTTAAGCTAAGCTTTAACATGTCAGTAAACCCTTTACGTTCTAGTTAACATCTCTAAGAATTACTAAAATAAGTAATTTTAATTGTACAATGCTTAAACTTTTACTTAAATGTAACAAGTGTTCATTCCAATTTTAAAATTGATTTTTCATGTGAAATTAACCCCTCCTCTGTTGCCGTCTCATGTCTTACATCCAAGGCAACGTGGCCCAATTTAGTAACAGTCACATGCCATGCAACAGGCAGAAATCTCGCTGCGCTGTGGGTTATTTCATTGTTGTAGTTGTCCCTATGCACTTTCCTACCTTCTTTCCCATTCAATAAGAAATTCAAAGAACATAACGGGCGTGGAATATTACTCTGGAGGTTTACAAGTCACAAAACTGTCACAGGCTTTCCATTGAACGTTCTTGAGTGTTTCTTCCTTTGCTTACCCCCCTGAAGTACCTTCCTGAACCCTTGGAGTTCATGGAAACTTCTAGATAGATGTTCTGGACCACTATCAATGGTCTGAGTGAAGGTCAACAAAGTTTGAAGGTCAAGGGTGATTTTTTTAGTTGGTGTATTGCAGAAAAAACAGAAAATAAGGGGTATAAATTATATTTAAATTTTCTTTTTAGAGCAGGTAACTATCTTGAACACCTGACGGCCGTATTCACCGGTAACCTGACCGGCGGTCAGGTCAGGAAACCATGGTTACAGCCTCTGATTGGTGGAAAAATAATTCAATATTTTCCTTCCACCAATCAGAGGCTGTAACCATGGTTTCCTGACCTGACCGCCGGTCAGGTTACCGGTGAATACGGCCACTCACGGGAGTTAAATACATTATTTTATATGAATTCATAACATTTTATTTAAATTCACTGGAAAAATGTAATAATTAGGAAGGTGCATTGGCGGAAAAATTGGAGATCAGCAAGGGAATTATCAAATGTTTGAACGCTTGTAAAATGGGCAAAATGGCTTGAGGATAAAATTTTTTGCTTTTTTCAGTATTGAAATACAATTTTAATATAATGTTAAGATACATTCTCCATATTGAATACTGTATCTAAAATTCTTCATAAAAGAAATATTAATATTATGTGAATATTACCATCTGGTATTCCTGTTCTGTTTGCACTGACACTTGCTTTCCCCCCTTCCTCTAGCCACCCCAGCAGCTGCTGTACCTGCTGCAGCCGCACCAGTAGGAGGAGCAGTAGCCCAGCCCGACTACAGTGCCGCCTGGGCAGAATACTATAGATCTCTGGGCATGTTTAGGGAAGCAGAGTTGATTGAGAATCAGGCAAGGTCGCAGATGGGTGGCGCTGTCATGGCACCGCAAGTAGGCATCTGATTTAACTGCTATGTCAAGTGAATGCCTGTCAATACTGCAGAACCCTGCTTTTATGTTTTGGAAAAATTACCGCAGTTAGTTCTGTTCTCGGCTGGAAAGTGCAGGCTTGAATAAAATCAGACAAGTGTCATGGTTGATTGTTGAAGTTTTTAATTTATTGAATTAATTTAAATAAGGATGAATTTTTTTTGATTAAGAAATCTCTTTGAAGTTGATGATCTTAATGTGACAAAAGAAATCTCCCAGATGATCAATATAAATTCTTGATATTTTATTTATTAAATAACTTATCTGTTAGTGTAAATATTCTACCATTGCATGACTTTAAAAATTATCATTATGTTGATCAAAATTTGGTGCATTAGAAGGTTAATGCTATGAAGGCTTTAGTCATTTGATACAGTTGGTGTCGACAGTTATGAACCCAATTAAACTTATTATGCAAAAGCCTTTTGTAAAAAATACTTGCTTGCCTTTTTTACTTAGCTTTGAGAAATCTTATTCAGACTAGAATTTTTTTCAAAGTTATTAAATCATCCTAAAAGGGGCTTGATAAGGTGTGCTTTGATAGCTTAAATTTATTATGTGGTAAGAAATGAAGCATTCAAATTTACACTTTAAGACTGCAATCACTGATCTAATTACAATAATTGTATCATAGACTTAAATTAGCATAAAAGCAGGGTTTTACTGTATGTTCCCAGATGTAGTTTTACAACCTTACATCCTATAGATCGATAATAAGTTGACAGCTTTTGGACTCAATCAACTTTTATATCATTTTAAGAAAAGAAGACTATTGTTTTAAAATCATTTGTAAATATTCAATGTATTTGATAATGCATGTTTTGTTACAATAAATAAGATGTATAATAGTTATGCTATGTATTTTTTTATGTAATTCACTCATGCACTAGCAGTAATCATGATCTTCACAAGCATTGGTAAAGTATGATCAATTTTGCATAATTGTGAAATCTTACAACTAGGAGGTTAATCTGAAAACTTCTCGTAACTTAGTAACAATATCAGGCATGAGATTCTTCCGATTTTTGTCGGATTTTCTGATATTTTTGAGAATTTTCAGATTTTTTCCTCAAACCTCCCACTGCAAAAAATTCGGACAAGGTGTTAAAAATAAGCTAAAACTTTGAATTTTTAGATCAAAATTCCAAAAATTTTCCGGGGTAGTACCCCCAAACCCCCCTTTTAGTACTTGGAACTCTATTTTTCAAATCTTTTTTATATTAAGTTCATTAACATGCAAATTCTACCTAAAAATATATTTGCTGACAAGTTTATCTTGCATGTTGGTTATTGAGTGTTCCCCATGGCAGGTTCTAATCATCCTAAACTTTTCCTGTTTTTTAATACAGTTAATTTCAGGTTGAATCTTTAATTTTTTTCATATTGCTGTTGTCTTAAATGCTTTATCTGATCTAAAAGAACAAAAATTATAACTGGCAAACTATTGATGAAACTATCCCCAGGATCTGAATTTCATAGCAAGAAAACACTGGTTAATTGAAAGATCGTGGTGTCTAATTGGTTTTGAGGAAAGCAAATCTCATTTACTAAACGTGGAATAAGTAAGGTAGTGCTAAAATCAACTTGTTCTAGAAGCTAAATCTTTTAAAAACTATATTTTATCTTGGAAAATAGAATTGGATCTCCTATATATTCTTAACATATACCCAAAAGATTTTCTGGACCAGGAACAAGGCACTCTTAAAGAGGAGTATTGCAATAATAAAGGTAGCGATGATTTGTAGGTTAGAAAAGTTGACTTTCCTTGGCCAATTACGACTTCAATTTGGTTATGACCTATTTTTGGGAATTTGTGTGTAATTGTCAATATAAGATAAAAACGGTATATTGGGGTTATGATTTTTAATTTAGCCCCAGTTAAATATCATCCAATTCAGCTCTCTGGTGCAGTCTGCTGAATTGATGTGTTGGCAGTTTTTTTCTAGTTGAAATAAGATGGGGAACTTAAGATAAATTACTTAAATTATTTGTCTTTAATTTTTACTTTCAGTCATGTCTAGTCTGTAGCATAATAATCATTTATAAAAAATTTAACTGTTAAAATATTTTCTCATTAAAAATATTTTCAAAAAAACTTCCGTTATGAGTTAGCCCAGTTGAAATCATACAATTTAAATTGAAATCCACTTAGCTAAATTAAGCTTTCATTTTTTAAGTGGACTTGCATATTCTACCGGGCTATAGCCAAAATTATAGTTTGACCAAATTTAGTTCATTGCTGTTTGTATGAGCATTAGAATCTAACTATAAATTTTTAATTGGGTTTAGGTTAGGAGTTTTACTTTCTCTACTTGCACATGATTGCATAAGTTGCATTTTGTTTTAAATGTCAGTTCTTATGCTTACCTTAACTTAAATACACAAGTGTAATAAAGAACCCCCTTGTGATCTGGTCGCACCTAGATTGATCAATGTTTGCTCCATTTTTTAAGACCATATTCCTTTGATACATTTCTAATCCTCAAGTTCTCCTAAATCTTTCCCCTGAAATTTTTTTGGACAGCAGAAGCAACAAAATTTCCCTACCAACTTTTCTTCCTTTCCAAAATTTCTTCATCTCAATTACAATGAAACCCAAGCATAACATTATTCAAGAGACATATAAGAAATGTTATTTGCTCAAAAGCATTAAAGTGGTATTTTTAAGCCTTATATGTATGGTAAATAATTTGGGACAAACAAATTTTAAGTACAAGAAACATTGAATTGGGGGTTTTACTGTGTAAGTTAATGATTTTCTATTAAAGGAGGGTTATATTTATACTTTATACTAAAATGATATTGCAAATGAAAAGTCCAGATTAGGAAGTGACAATATGGGAACAGGTTAGTGTAATAGCTGGGTGTGTAAGTAGTTAAACAAATTCTAACCATCAAACCTCCTGATAATAGTTAGGCAACATATCTAATTCCACAAGAAATTTGACAAGTTAGCCAACTTCTACATGTCCGGGCTACAACCTTCTCACTGACCTTGAATGTAAAACTGATCCCAATGATGCTATCTTACCCATTCAAATGCAAACAATGTAATGAAATGCACAATGTTGATACTTCTCCAAGCATGGTGTCATTTTTTGTCTAGTATGCTCCATTTCCAGTCTAGCACCATCTCCAAGTGACCTTCTCTCTTAACTGATTTTCTCGGATCATTTGGGTGATCCCATAAGATATAAAATGTAGTTTAAAATTTAAGCCTGCTTACTTAAACTATTGATTTCCTTCAGGGCCAACCTGCAACATCTGCCCCCGTGCAGGCCCCTGCCCCAGGCACGGCTCCTCAACCCGCGCAGCCAGCCGCCCCTCCTGCCCAGCCACCCCCGGCCTCTGTGCCACCAGCCGCACCTCCAGTCCAGCAGCAGCCGCCAGCTGCAGGGGCGCAGCAGCCTCCTGCACCTGTGCCGGCTCCTCCTGGCCACCCACAGCCGTTTCCCCCTGGGGCACCACAGGGGCAGTGGCCGGCACCCGGTCCCTTTGCGCAGCCGTTTGGTCAGCAACAGCCGAATGCATTCGTCGGATATAACTACCCCAATTATGGACAGCAGTCTTTCACAGCTGCCGCACCACAGTAAAGTGAGTATCTTGGGGATTTTCTTATTCTTCAAATTGAAGTTTAGTATTTAGAAAGGGGTTAGCACCACCAAAAATGTCAAAAATTAAGGATGTTTGTAGCATCATGTCCAAAAAATAAGGATTGTTTCTTAATTTTAAGAATAATGACACACACACATATTAGTTCCTTATCCATGTTATTTAGATCCCAGGAGTGGGAATATATATCCCGAGATCAAATTACCCTAATAGTACTACATTCACACAGGAAAAGTTAATCTAGTTTAAGTGCTAATCTAGCTTAAATATAGCATTGCAACAATGCTATATTTAAGCTAGATTAGCACTTAAACTAGATTAATTTTTCATGTGTGAATATAGTATAACACTGGTTTAACTCTTTCAATCCTAACCGCCCCAAATTTTCCTTTGGATCCAATGGGAATCTAGGTCTGAAAAGGTTAAAGAAAGGGTACAAATGCCTCCCATAATGGAGCTCCATACACATTTGGATAAATTATATATTTACAGGTATTAAACACACTTAAAACTATACATAGGTATGAGGAATTTCATATTCTTTAGAAACAGTGGTGCAGCCAGAAAAAAGTTTTGAAGGGGTATTGAAATTTCGGGAGGAGATATGGGGTAGTTTTTTTTATATTTCTGTGGTCGAAAAAGGTAAATTTTTTTGGGTTGATATATCCCCTCTTCCTCTGGCTACACCTCTGTTTACAAATAAGTAGAAAAATTTAGCTTCCTGCTTCTTACATGGATGTTTCTCTAATGTGTCTGAACTCCATTATCATTGGATGGCTACTGTGTCCCCCTTAAATTACACTGTTCAACAATGAAAGAATTTCCTTGATGAAAATAGTCATTTCTTATAGATATTGGGTCGCTGAATACGAAAATAACAGCCCCTCCCCCTTTTTACGTTTTTCGACAACTTTACAACTTTAAACTCGATTTTCAGGGTCAAAAAGTATTGCTTTAATCTTCAAATTGCCCCCCAGGGGACAATAAAGGTTCAAATTAATAAAATATGATAAATTTATAACAAATGGATAGGTTTAAGGGGTAATTACACCCCTACCCCTAAAAATTATAGAGGTTTTAATACGCTATTTTTTCCTCTAATTTTTTACGCAATTCACGTTTGAAGGGTCCTAACCCTTCGCCAAGGACACAAATTTGATGGCAAAATGCAGCAATGGTTTTTACTAAAAGCAGTTGAGGTGAGAGCGCCCCCAAAGCACCCACGGAAGGGTTCAATGTTGCACTTAGAGTTAAACTGTGCTGAAAAAAAAATTTGAAGCCACTAAATGAATTTCAGCTGATTCTTGTGTAAAATGATCTGCTGAATTCAAATGACACCCATTTTCCTCCATCACCCTCAGTTTTTAAGGGGATGCCCCACAATCGTTATCCGCAGCCGTGCATCTATAAACATTAAACATCTTGAAACATGGAATCCTCACTCCATAAAACTGGTCAGTTTTTAAAGAAATGAAGAGTTTCTAATTAGGATAGACCCAGAAAATAAGAAAAACGTCATTCGTAATCATAGGGGCCGACTTTTGTCAAATATTGGGGGGGCCCAGTACTAGACAATCAATGAAGATATTATGAAAGGAGAATTTCACCATTTATTGCTGGTTAAGCGGACAATAGCGTCACCTCCAACCGTGGACCGGTTTCGTCCTTGTTAGGACTCATCAGCACGGTATAGGATGGTAACACAAGAGAGAGGAGGGCAAGTACTAATCTAGCCGACTATAACTGAAAAAGTGGTGAGCATTGATTCAGTTATAGTCGGCTAGATTAGTACTTGCCCTCCTCTCTCTTGCATTGCCATCCTATACTGTGCTGATGAGTCCTAACAAAGACGAAACCAGTCCACAGTTGGAGGTGACGCTTGAAAGTTGTGAGTTTACACCTAATGAAGATATTAGTTATTCCATATAACAGCGGTCCTTAAACTTTTGATCGTCACTAATGCTAGACATCTCCCCCCCCCCAAGATTTTGAACATCCAAAGGCTTATTCCTAACCCTCTCAGCACCAGAACATTACTCTTTAATTTTACTCTTTTAATTTTGAAGGGGGTTTAGGGGTTCTACTTCAGAAAAATTTTGGAAATTTGGCCCTAAAAGTAGTGTTTAAATTCATTTTGTAGACTCTTTCTTCATATTTTACACAAAAGAAGGTTCACACCTCAAAAATCACGGAAGTTTCAGGGTAAAACTGTACAAAATATATTTTAAAATTTGAGGGGGCTTGGGGGTCCTCCCCCAAATTGTTTTTGAAATTTTTATCATTGAAAGTAGTGGTTTAAGTCATTTTGAGACCCTTTGAGAAGACCAAGTGAACGGGACCATAAGAAGGACTTCCAATACATTCCCTTCTTTAGTTCATGAAAGAAAATGGGTAGATTTTTACTAAAAATATTGGGGGGGCTTAGCCCCCTTCTTCCAACATTGGGGGGGCTCCAGCCCCCTCAAACCCTATGGAGTCGGCGCCTATGTTCGTAATCTTTTCAAAATCATCAATATTAATTCCTGAGCTCTCAAGCGCCTTCGCGATTCTGGAAGTCTTCCGAACTCTTCCGCGGGGGCTTCTGGGGGCTAACACCTCAGCCGCTTTTAGTAAAAATTATTGCTGCATACAGGTTGTATCTGAAATGGTGCAACAAACTTTCAGGGATGATAGTACTCATCAAGACAAACAAGAATCGGTATAGAAAGGGGGTCCCAGACCAAATCCCAGGGAGTTAAAAATGGAGCGACACCCCAAAAAATCATTGAAAAATTCAATTTGTAGAAGAACTACTATTGGTAAAAACTTAATTATGGTCTCAAAAATTGTGGTTTAATATGATCTTTAAAATTACCTCAAAAGTCTTCACTTTAAAATTTGTTTTATTATGAAAAAAGTTAAACACAAAAAATTTGAAAACTTTGCCAAAACCTTATTTTGTATTTCGAAATCCTTTCTTTTGATTTGATAATCTGAAGGATCATAGTTGAAAACCCTTAAGTCCAAAGTTTCACATAAATACAATCAATATTAAACGCTTGAGATTCTGTTAAAGTTTGTTTTTTGGGTGCGCAAGCTGTTTTCTAGAGCTGTTTCCAAAACAGCTGTTAGCGCACGCAAAAAACAAACTAAAATCCTAGAGTAACTAGATCCCGTGGCATATATTCCCTCCGACTGACAGGAATGACATCAATATGGAACTGAATTTGTACCATTCTTAAAATTACAAACATTCCTTAATTTTTTGACACAAGTGTATTTCTTCCTTGAGAGTGGCAAGCATATCGAATTCACTATTTTAATATCAAACAACACTATCTGCATGTTTCAAAAACAGTATCAATCGTTTTTGCTTATATATATTCAATATTAATATATATTATATTATTATTATAATTTATATTCAATATTAATATAATATAAATAATCCGAACCAATAAAACCGGGAAGAATTGTGTGGTCAATAAGTTGTATAAGATAATCTATTCTGAAGATTGCCAAAGTTGTAAGTGTTTAACATTTTGCATTTTGATGTGTTTGGAAATTACTTCTTAGGTTGGGTATTTTAAGGAAATTTAAAAAATATTGTGTGTTGCTGATTAATAAATAATTTTTCTAAAAAATGTTATTTGATGCTAATCATTCTGTAAACATTTAGGAATGTCCTGGTTTATTGCTATTTATGAAATGAATTATGCAAATTTCCTTTGCTTTATAAGTGTGATGCTATTCATTTTTTGAATGACCCTTACTTATACATTCCTTTTTATGTAATCTCAGATTTCACTAGTTAAGTTTAAAACATACCTTTTTTGGTGGATACTTTTTTCATGTCCATAGACTCATGGTATTATAATCAGTAAAATTGTTACGATCTTTTTTATATTTTTTCATATTTTTAGAACCTTTACATTTATAGATTCAATTTTTCTTAAGATACACAATAGAGTTACGTTATTAAATTAGCCTTTGTAATGAAGCTGTTATCTGATTTTAATCTGTATGTAGACCAGAGTTATATGTCAAACCAAATTATATTTGAATCATCATTTATTATAATAACTAAATTTTTCTCAGCAGTGTTTCTTATGTCAGGTGATATGTGCTAATGATAAGACTTTTAAGATTTTTGTCCTTTTTAAATGAAAATAACTTAAGAAGGTTGATTGTTCTCGTAGGATACAATAAGTACCTAAGCTCCAATTTTTATACTTAAAATAGTCCAGTTGCAATTTAGAGTTAATTAATTTAAAGCAAAAAAAAGATGGATTTAATGTCTCCTAGAATTCAAAATTTGGTTGAGTTTTAGAAAAATATCCTTTTTTTGCATTATGGGTTTAAAAAAATGTTAAGATAATAAATTGTAGGTAGATGCTGAAGGAGGTATACTAATTATACTTGAAAAAATAACTTCATTTTCTCACTTTTCTGCATTACTTCTTCTGAAATAGCTGAAGTTAGTACTTTATAGCTACTCATACTATGCCCAACAAACCAATCTAGTGTTTATTTAATATACTAGGGAGCTACCGCCCCCTGCTCGCTATCGCTCACCAACCCCCGTAAACTGCTGACGCCGGACATTTTGGATTGACAATTCCCACCAATTCCAACTCGATGAACTTAATACACTTTATAAAACAATTAAACAATTCACAGAAAAAACATCAACCAACTTTCCAAAAATACGTCACCAAATCCCCTCCATGAATAAATCTCCCTTAAAAGTTTGAATATATATTAACTCAAACTTATCTAAAGTTTAAACGAATTGTTTTTAAAAATATTTATCTTAATTATTTTTAATCTATGATTTTGATTATAAAAATAACTAATTATAATTGTTTATCAATATTCAGACCAAACAAAAACCATTATATTAAAGTAACTCTTCAGTATAATATGCCTAGTGTTTATCATTCATATTTTTTTAAACCCAGATTTGTTAAACAATACCGTTTAAGCAATTGAAAATAATAAGAGACAAAACATCACTCTATGTTGATGTTTACAATTAATTTCGATAAAATCAGACTAAAAATTATAAATATTGGACCAAAAGTGTGAAATTTTAGTATAAAATGGCGTACATGTAAGTTTTAAGAATAAGTTTTATTAGTCTTTGAGTGATATTTCATCAAGAAAGTACTTTTTTAAAAAGTGAAAAAACATGTTTCATCTTAAAATATAGCGTCAATCGGTTGTTGTGCTTGGATGAATAATAATTTGATTGACAATACTTGCTTTGTAACTGCGACCTTATCCGTTATCTAAAAAAATGGAAATGTTTTAAAATTGAGAATTTTTTTTAAAAATCGAAGGGCCTACTCGGAAATCCGGAACGAATCTGGACATTTCGATACCATATATGTGTCATTCAGTTCAGTAATTGAAAATCCTTTCTCTGGAAACCGTTCACCAAAAACTTTTTTTTAGAATAGAGAGATTAAAATGTAAATATCAAGATTATTTGATTTTAGAAATGTTAATTGAAATACTCTCTGGTTCTTAAGCTGTGTTTGTTTTCTGACGTTTTCCAATTGTGTCATTCTTTCATTTGAGAAGTTTTTGGATGTGTTCCTTGAATTGCTTTGAGGTTTAATTTATAGGATTTTAAAAGGTCTGGTTTTTCATTCTTCCATTGGTAAGGTTTATGTTCTTCATGATCTCGCAATATGGTATTTTCTTGAGTCTTATATGTGGTTTTATTTAATTTATTTAAAGTACATTCCATTTTTAGTTTTAAGATGTTTAATTTATGCATTTGTTGATAAGTGTTTTGTGATGATTTTATCCGAAATTATATCAAATTTATGCTTTTACATTTCCTAGCTACTTTTTGATCGATAAAATGTCTTTTGAAATAATGATTTGGAATTTTCTTTAACAATTTATGAACTTTTTCAGAAAAATCAGTTTTATTTATTATAGTTTAAAAGTTTCTGTATTGTTTATTATGCATTACTTGATATTATGTTGATTTGTTATATTTTTGTCTTGGTCTTTTGGTGCTTTTTCATATTTCTGATGTTATGAACAATTTATGCATTGAAGTTGGTTATTTTTAACATGTTAAAATGCATTGCTTTTACTGGTGGTTTTATCAACTAGAGATTATTTCTGTGCATGAATGAGGTTATTTGCATTATATTAGTTGATCTTTCAAATGTCATTTCTCTGGTTATTTTATGAAATTGATTATTTGGCTCTCATGTCAATGGTTTTCAGTCATTTTCCTTCATTATTGTCATTTCCATGCTTAAGGGTTGGTTTTCTGTTCTCTTCGAGTTGATTTATGCTTTTAAATTTGGTAGTTCATTCTTTGGTTGTATCAAATTCTGATTAGGCTTATGTTATACTACAGATGATCTATTACATTTGGTGGCTCATTGCTAGCGCAGTAATAAAGCTCCTCCAGCTAGCGATTGTGCAAGGCGTTCCAGAGCTATCTGGGAGCCTATGCTACCTTTGAAGTAAGCAGTGGTAAGTAGGCTGGTAAAAGTGTGCTATGAAGTGCCTATGTGTCTCACATGCAATTTCCCTTTCAGGTATTTAGTTATTTTTGATGAGATATGCAATGTTTTTGTTATATTTTTGCAGAGTTACCTTGCTGATTGATATACTAGTTTCATTTTGTCTTCTGAAAATGCTGACTGTGAAGTTTTATCCAATGTGTTGTGCTCAAAGTGATTATGCTATTGGAGAGTAAAACTGGGATGCTGTATGTAGTGTATCATGAATTATCTTGACCTTGTGGGAAAACCTATGTGCTATAAATGTTCTCTTTTGCCTACCAGGACTTAGATCAGAAAGACCTCGACTTTTAAAGCTCTAACATTCCTCTTAATCTTGATGATGCATTTTTAGTTTTTATTTTTTTTGTTTAGTTTTTAGATTTATTAGGCTGCAAGTCAATCACTGGAGATCTATGCCCTCTACCGAATCCTGGTTCATAACTGGTATAATTTAAATTATTTAATTTCAATTAATTCTGTATATATCCAATTACTGACCATTTTGACTGTTTATCATTTTTAGTTCTATATTGTGTAGTTATTCATGTATAATAAAATCCATTCCATGATTGTCTGTAGTTTATTTGTATGTTGATGCATTTACTTAACTACTTTCCCTTATAGCTAGCTACACTGATTGATCTAGAAACCAGTAATTGCTTTTATATCTTCTACTGCCATTTTACTGACTGACATGTTTCACTAAAATTTGAATGTTACTCTTTTTTATTTCAGTTAAGATTTTATTTTTAGATTACTTGACAGTTATAATCCATTAATATTGAACTTCAATCATTATTTAATTCAGTTGATTAAACAGTTTTGTGACTATTTTTCGTTATGCTATTCTATTATGATGAATTGTTGGGATTTTAAAATACTTGAATGTCTAATAATTTTATAACATTTAAAATAATTTTTTTAAAATAATTAAATAAATTTATGTCATACTTTTTTCTCTGACATGTATCTTTTTAAAATTGTTCCTCAAAATAATGGAATCAGTAGCATGGAATATATAATGGCATAGATAAAGAACCCTGAGTTTGAAGCACTATTGAGAACCAAAAGAACTGTTATTTTGAATGGAAGATATTTTGAAAAAGACTAGCAGTGTAGCTACCACATTACATGCATTAATACATTTTATAATACAATCTACTCAAAAACTAATCAACTAGGTGTTCTATGTAGATATTAAATCTTTACTATTGGTGCCATATGTCCTTATGTGGGCCTGGTACCATAAAAGCCAATCAACCAAATCTCAGTACGTTTGAAAAACGTTTTTTCTCTATCATGATGTACTCCTTATGCTTTATAATAGGATGTAAATTTGCCAATGATGAAATAATCTGTGATTTACTGTTATCGCCAAATATTATCTTAAGGATGTATTTTAACTCTAAGTATATTTTTACAGTATCATGTTCAAAATTATTCAGTTCAAGAATATCAGATTAATTTTATCACTTATAATATTACTTGTTACTTATTATAATTATTTTAATATAAATCACTGAATACTGTTTTACATAACTTTTCGTACTTTTTAAATACTCAACTAATCTAGTGGGAGGAAATTGACACGCAGTTAAATAACAATTGTTTGTTAGGAAGAGGTGGGTTTCAGTAAGGAAGTCTAGGCTAGACAAGGTTAAACAATCTTAATTTTTTATGTAGAGTCAGGGCTCGATTTCTGCCGGAACGGTCCGGAACCTCTTTTTTGGAAAAAAAGTTATATTCTATTTCAGGGGTCTCCTAACTACGGCCCGCGAGACCCATTCATCAGGCCAGCAGATAATAACTTTCTTTGTACCGAAAAAAGTCCTAAAATGAATTAAAACCATGTTTTTACTGTCAGATTTCCATAATTTTTCGGGGGAGAACCCCCAGACCCCCTTTTTGTACTTAGTACTCAACTTATCAGATTTGTTTTCAGATTAAGTTCATAACAGTAAGAATCCTGCCAAAAAATATAAAAAAGGCATATTTCAAAACATATTTTAATGCATTTTTATCTTTTTTTTGCAAATAACAATATTTGTGATTTAATTGTAAGGTTTTTACTTAATTGTTCCTTTAAAACATGATTTTAAACCCCCATTTGAACTACCCACAATCCACTCCTGGTGTTGATTCTTTTTTACTTGAACCAGATTTGCTAGATCACTGGACAAGTTTGCAAAGAAAATTTGCGACATCTTAAATTTTACCATTTAAGGACTTAAATTACGCATTATATTCTTTAAATTGGCAAAATATACACAACACTAATGGTTCATTGATGATAAACCGTCTCTCCTCCTACAAGAGACACCCTGTTTGAAAAAAAGTATAACCCACTGTAAAAAAAGGTGTATAAAGAGTTCATCATCTTATACAATTAATAATTGAGTTAGAACACTCTTCCTAATCGAGTACAACACATTTGAATTTATTTTATAAATTTAAATTTGAAAATAAATGCTTAATTTTTGGTATTAAAAAGTAGTATTTGCTTTTTCAGTTTTGATACCAATAATTTTACCGTTCCGGTACCAATTTTTTTAGAAATCAAGCCCTGTGTAGAGTAACACACCCTTTGATAGAATCAGCTATAGTTTGTCATGTAAAGAATTTAAAGAAGTCTCTAATTTTCTATTTGAGTAATGACATCAGTGAAATCTAAAAAATATTTTTCATGTATTGGTACAACTAGCCTTTATGATAATTTATTTGATTCTTACAAGTGGAGTATTTGGTTTATTAAATGCTGAGTGAACTTATATTTCATTATTTGGGTTGTTTTATTGCATTTTTTTTAAAATTTCCTTACGAAAATATTTCCTTTGTTTTTATTTGATAAACATTTGTTTTCTTAGTTGAAAAAATGCATGATTAATTCTTGTGTTTTTTGTAATTACCGTAAATTTGTTAACAATTAGTTTTACAAAATTTCTTGTTTTTATCACCATATCTAAAAAAACTCCCAAGAGGACCAGGGGCCTTTAAAGTACTTGAATTAATGATGCAAATGGGTAAGGTTTTAGGGAGGAAGGGAAGAAATTAAAAATGAGAAAAACTACAAAGTTTAATTTTTAAAAAATAGTTTTATTTTTTAATTAAAAATGCTCTGCACTTTCCTAATTAGAGTAACCTAATAAAATTTAAACAAACATTCATTAAATGAAAGTAAGAATGAAATATAAGTTTAAAAACAATTTTTAAAAGTTTCAAAAGCATAGTAAGAAATGAAATGTTCTGGAACTTGGAACCTTTTTTAATTAAAAATGCAATGTAGTATATTTTTAAACTTCATTTCCCCCCCTAATCTTCAATTTGGTTTGTTAGTTTAATGTCAGTCTCAAAAAATGATCCTGTCATAAAATCATTACATATTTGCATTGTTAATTTTAGAACTCTAAAGGTCCAAAGAACCTTGGTCCTTATTAAGATTCTCAGCTTTTAAATTCCTAATATTGCGGTTCATATAGTATATTATATTTTTTACTCTGATATACTTTAGGGTGGAATATATTCTGCATGAGTTAAGAGAGTTAGTTCTTCATTGAAGTTAATGCGGAATTGTTGATTTTGTCAGATGCAATTTGATTTAGAATGACAGTTTGGTCCTGTTAGTCGCAACTTTTGAAGGCAGAAGTAAGATTTTTTTCAGTATATACAATTGTTTTAGAATCATCATTTTAAAATTGCAATTTTTATATTTTTGGCAATAAATATTTTGCACAGAGTAAAGTCGTCTTTATTCAATCAAAATATTTCCTAAAAACATTGATATAAAAATGCAATAGACAAATTCATATCAAGAAAAATCTTGAAGAAAATAAAGTGAGCGTCCTAGTCATCTTTAGTGTACATATATAAATAGTTTTCTGGGTTTTTAAACATTGAATAATAGGGGAGAGTGTTGTACCTCTGGACAAAAATCACGTTTGGATTTTTCTAAGACAGGTAAAATCACATTTTGACCATTTAAAGTGCCCAACCTATAGTCCTAACCTTTGTGAGTACAGAGATATTTTTTACTAGCCAAAATCTTGAAAATTGGATTTTTAATCATTTATAATAACATGGAAAAATTTGTGTCCAAAGGTACAACAACCTGTTGTACCTATGGACAGACCCAGTTGTACCTGTGGACACCCTTAAAAAGGGAAATTTGAGTTGAAAAAAGCTAAGAATTAATATTTTTATTGATGCATTACCTTTTAATAACCTATTTCCAGCCTTTTTAAAATTGAAAATAGATTTTTTCAAGTAATGTAGTTTTAGATCGTAAATGATCATTAAAACGAAGTTGAATGATAAAAGTCCTGATTTTTTACCAAAAACACAAAAATCACAGGGTATTTTCAGATAAGAATTTAAGATAATAGTTTCATCAATCATGCTGATTGATCTGACAACTTCACTGATCTCCCCCCAAAAAAACAATTCGATCAACACTTAGTTGTGCAAACATTTGGTGGTAATAACAATAACAATTTGGTGGTAAATCTTCTTCAGTGGAAATTTCAAGTTTTTTTAATCATCATACTTAAATGCGATAGGGTTCTTAGGATTTTACACCATATTTTACATTAAATTCCAAGTAGAATCATAAATTTTAAAAAGTAGTTAAGATCAGAAAATATTTGATTTTTCATCTAAAATTCACTTGAAAATAATCGCTGACAAATAGATTACCATTTAGAATTAATGGAACATTTATTAAAATGTATTCAGTTAAATGAAACCTGATTCTAAAACGCCGATTAGCTACAGACACCCACAAGAACGTGTCCGTAGGTACAACACTTATGGTGTCCGAAGGTACAACATGAGGTGTTTTTGCATTCAAAGTTCTATAAAAGATAAAAGAATTGAGATCTGACGATTTCTAATATCAAAAATAAAAGTTAAAATCTCGGGGATTCCCCCCATGTATCCCATTTTATCATGTCATAATTAAAGGGGAAGAAAAGAGTTAATGTAGTGATGCACTAAAAAAAACTTTGAGCACCTAAAAACAGTAAATTTATTATATAAAATTTAAATAATATTTTAAAGAGCTGATTTCACGTTAGCAACTAGATAACATATGTTTACATTCAAAATCGACCACAAATTCAAATTTACATTTTTTCCCGAATTTTAAAATGAGGTGGCTGAAGGTACAACCGTCCGTAGGTACAACACTCTCCCCTATAACACAATATCGGAATTCATTTAAAGAAAAACCTTAGCAAGAAACAAGTAAGTATAATTTGGTTCTAAGTAATGAGAAAGATCCATTTGTAAAAGGGAAAAATTATATGTACAACTATTTTAGAAAAGGCGATCTAAATTAAATAGGCACATGATAATTAAATAAACTTTTATAGTGATATCTTTCTTGAAAACTGGTGGCAAAACTTCCCACTACAAAAAGATATATAATATGGTTTCTGAGACTAATCATCTTATTAGCAGGCATGTGATTTTTCCGCTAATTAGCGGAAATCCGCTAATTTTAGAGGTATTGATTATCGGAATTCCGATTTTTTGAAATATTATGTTCCATTCAATTGTGTGCGGAATTAATTTTTCAAAGCGGGAAAAAAATCGGAATATTTCATTTCCGTTTTCGTTTAAGAATTTCCATTTTAAGCAATCAACTTCGTTATTTGAAGGTACTATTGAATCAGTTGTTTTCGGAAAATGATGCGAGAGCGGAGTGTGCGGGTAAAACGGTCGACATTTGCAATACTTTTTTTTATTTTGTGCAATCTGAAAATTCTTGGGAGGTCCGGAGCGGACATAATGTGTACCAAAACGAGTTAAAACCCTGTTTTTAGGATCAAAATTTTTGGGGAAGTATTCCCCTTTGGTATTTGTAACTCGTGTATTCAAAATTCTTTTTAGATTGAGTTTATTAAGATGAGAATCCTATCTAAAAGTATTAAAAAGCTTAATTGAACCCCCCCCCATCGTATTGCTTAGGAATTTGGGCCCCTCCTGAAATAAATTTCTATACCACTGTAACTAATCAAGACGCTTCTAAAAATTTTCAGATAATTTCTTTCTTGAGCAATCACATGCCTGTATTAGTGATGCTTTTTAATGAAAGTGTTATTGACAAATTTGAGTAAAAGTTTCTGTGCTAATTCTCAATGATGTGCTTGAAATAATTGCACAGGCTTAATTTTAAACTGTTTCTGCTTCATATTCACATGTCTAACTTCTACAATCTTCATATAATGCAGATAAACTGGTTTTGGTCTTGGTATAAGATATCTCTGATTGGTGGGAACTATTTCTCCGCCCAACAGTACTGACTAGCAACAACTAATGCATAAAAGCATAAGAAATATAAAAGGCATCATCCAATAAGAGATCTAAAGTAATATTAGTGCAGGAAAAAAGTTTTACCCGATTTTTTTTGTAGAAGAAAGCTTGTGTAATAAGGTTGATAAGGTACTGGTCCCCATAACAAGATTTTCCAAAGTTTGCTTGTATTTATGCTGCTTGTGTGAATTAAAGAAGCTTTACAGTTTTCTTGGAATCTTAACCCCTTAACAGTGACATTTATTTCAGAAAAATTGACCAAAAATGGAAAATTTTTTTGACTTTAATTTTGTTTTTTATATTATTATAAGTGTGAGAAAATAGTTTTCATAAAAAAAATCAAAATTTAAATGTAATTACAAGTGTACTAATTTTAGCATACACATAAAATAGTATTGGATTACGCACACATCTTATTAAATTAGGAACAAGATTATCCAAATATGATGTCCCACAATCTCTAAACGACGAAAAATCACTATCATCATCGAAACGAACTCAGTTTGGGTTTCACAAAAGGAAACGTTAATTTTTCTCCTGGCCGAGCTCCGCTCGGGCATCACAAATTCTGCACGTAGTAGTTGCCCGAGCTGAGCTCGGGCGGGCGACACTGTTAAGGGGTTAAAACATGTGAAGATGGTTATGCATGGTCTGCGGTAGTTAGGGGACATCCATAAATTACGGGAGGTGTTTTTTCCAAAATCTGGACTCTCCCTCCCCCTTGGTGAGATTTTGCTGCACCTCCCCACGTGAGATTTACCTACAACCTTTAAATATAATTTTCTATCCTATTCGTTTGCATTTTGTGCATCACAGCACCTAAAACTTTTCCATTATTAATGATGTGGGGAAAAGGACATTATTCCGCCTAAAAATCACCACAGTATCTTATCTGTGGGTATTATTCCTTTCTCATACTTAAAAAAATCGTTTAATTTCTAAATTAAAAAGTTGACGTGAGATTTTAATCGACTCCCCCCTAGGTGAGATTTTTCAAAACCCCTCCCCCCTTTTTGACCTCACGTAATTTATGGATGTCCCCTTACAGGACTTGCCCGTTTGTAGTCCACCTATATTTTTATTAGAGGATATTAGTACAGGCAATGAAAAATATTTTTTTTTTTAAATCCGAGTAGGGTCTGTACTGTAGATATGCGTGGAGCATGGAAGATTTTAGTGTGATGACGAGTTATTTGGAATGAGCTATCATTACGACTGGACTACTATCATACGTCACAATATCGTGCTTATTCTATTGCTTTATTCGTGTTGTTGGCTATGGGCTACTCATTTGCACATTAGCTCAAAAAAATGTGAAGATATGGATGAAGCCTTTTTTGTAGCACATATTAATTACCATGCACACTTCCCTGGAAATACTGGCCCTCGATCATGATGATGAAAAATGCTATAAATAAGTCCATTTTGATGATTTTTTGATTCCATGCTGATCCTTGTCATGGCAAAATTTCTTTGACTGCCTTCGTTAATGGGAATTTGGTGGAGTTGTCACAGGAACCAGCCCAGTCGTCGTTGTTTAGATTGAAGATCATGACACCACCGTAACCTTCGTCTTTCACCCAGTGACTCTGTAATGGGAAAATGAAATTTTGCAAAAAAGAAATGTCTGAAAACACAAATATTTAGAGTACAACGATACCTGGCTTAAACTAAGTATGGCTAATTGCAAAACCATTAGGCTTCGTCGGCTCCTGAAAATTGGGAAGGACGATCCCAAGGATTTGGGATTCCTCCCCAGAGGGATTTAACAAAACCATGATTAGCTACCCCCACAAATAGTGTTTTAAAGTCGACTCCGCTTAATGTGATCACTTTTGTCCAAGAGTAGAATGATAATATCAGGATGATATTAATAAGCGACTAGAAATTTTCAAACAGTATCTCGAGTGTTACTACAACTATGTAGTCATAACTGAAGTATTTAAAACAACCACTCTAAGTATGTATTTTGCAACTTTTACATTCTTAAGAAAAATATAAGAGTGGAACATAAAACACTAATAAATTACTTATTTTGTATGATTATGAATTTAACTTGGATTTCAAACGTGGTAAAAGAAGGTTTTTAGGGGATTTCACAAGATTTTGATAACATTAAGAGATATTATGATCACACTCACACATAAAACGATACACTTTGCGTTAATTTAAATGAGTGATCGGGACCGGTAAATTTTGATAATATTAGCCCGATTGATAATATTAAATGTAATCACAATAAGCGGAGTCGACTATATTTCGTTTAAGGTATCCGCCTACCCCTAAAAGACGAGTTTCGACTTTTTCGTCGAAAATTTGGTTCTTACATTTTCAAGTAGTTAAGACTTTTATCTTTCCAAAACTGTTTTCATTTTACCTGTAGGTTATGCTGTAAAACAATTACTTTTCAAAATATGTCTTAGAAAATGGTCCAATCTGAAGATAAGTGTTATACGATACTTGTGTCCAAAGGAAATTTATATAGGGGTAATAGTTTTTGGGCAAGAGTGAGAGGGGTTTTATAAAAATTCACTTAAATTTTACACTAATTACCCCATATTTTAGAAAATAATATAATTAATTTTGTTTTTTAGCATTGATCAATGTTTTGATGTACACTTAAACTAAAAATTAAAAAATAATTTTTGTAAATCAAGTATTTCAAAAAAATGGTCCTTGGTTTGAATCAATTTATAAATCTTTGCTCCAAGTGTTTGTGAATTTTTTGTTACGTAATTAAAAAGGGGGGGGGGTCTGGGGCTCCTCTCCCAGAAAATGTTTTGAAGTTTAATCTTTTAAAACAGGTGTCGGCAAGTAATTTTACTTGGGGTCCAAATAATTTTGAAAATTTTCATCGAGGTCCAGAGAAAAATTGGTTACTGTTACTACTTTAATTTTTTTTATCTTCAAATACACATATATTTTTACAAAGATGTAATTTGAGTACGATACCTGCTAAATTAAATTGTTAAATTTAATATTATTAGAAGTTTTTCGAGTGTCTGGTGGTTTTCTCCAGAAAGTATTTTGAAATTTGACCCTTAAGAAGAGGACCAAACTAATTTTTGTAGCCCAAAAAATATTAATTATTTTCAAAATGTTATGGCGGTCCAGGAAATAACTTCACGTGGTCCGCCAGTTGCCAACCCCTGTTTTAAAACAAGGTCAAACTAATTTTCATGATTGTATGATTAGACAATTTCAAGACCAAGTCATATTTTCTATGCTTCAATCAGTGCTGTAGCTGGATTTTTTCTAGGAGGGGGTTCGGGTTTTTTTTGCTGAAACATTTTTTTGTTGAGTTTACAACAGCGTTAGAAATTGGGGGAAAAATTCACTGGTCCTGCGGACGAGTGCTTTACTAATCTTACTGGTCCTCAAAATGACTGGTCCGCGTTTCAATTGAAATTACTTAGACCTGTTTATTCCTCCTTGTCTCCTGAAATGAAACCTCATAACAGTTCGTTGAAATTTTGTGAACTTATAGATTGTTGACCCTTATCAATGACCTGAATGAAGATAAGTGAAGTGTGATGGTAAACGAAGTGTGAACGTCAAGGGAAATGTTAATGCAGATATATGTTCAGGTGTATTGCAGGAAAAACTTCAGAACAGAAAACGAAGCAAAAATCACATTAAATATTTCTTAATTGGGTAAATAATTGTTGGACACCCCAGAAAGTCGATAAACATATATTCAAATAAATTCATTACATTTTATTTTATTTTTTCCACCACTGGTCCAGCGGACCAGTGACTTTCTGACCGTAGTGGTCCGGGCCGATTTTCAGTGGTCTCGGACCAGTGGACCACCGCAATTTCGAACGCTGATTTATATCCTCCAATCTCAGCATTGTCTTCCATCTGTTATAAATGAAATCGTGTTCTAAATCATGGAGGTCCGTCCCCCTCTTCTATGCACCTCTTATGTTAGGTGCCATAGTAAAGTACGTCGAACCGCACTTATTTCAGCGGACCAAATCGTAATAGTGCGGAAAACGTGCCTACCCATAACAGTAACACAAGTGTAAAATTTTTGGCCTATCAAATAATATCTTCTGTTCTGAACCTGAATAATATCTGAAGTTTTGACTTTACCAAAAATTTGCTGTTTTGCAGTATTTCGTACGGTTTTGAGATCTTCTGACTATTACATCATTTGAGAACTTCTGAATTAAAGTAATATTGTGTATCAATTTATAAATATCTTGCCTTAAAGGAAACGCTATGCTCGTTGTCGAAGGCCAACCAGTTCTGTCCTTGGTAAGCAAACGGAACCTTAGTGGACAAATCGAAAATCTGAGTAGCACCACTCTTGAGGAAGTGGCATACCTGAAAGAAAGAGCATTTGGTAACCATGATTTTCCCTGAAATACTGCTTTCACCGCTGTATTCACCACTAACCTTACCCAAGGTTAACCTGGAATCAAGCTATTTGGACAGCACTGATTGGCTTAACATCTGTTTCCCCTTTTCAACTACCAATTAAAAGCTTTGATTCCAGGTTAACCTTAGGTTAGGTTAGTGGTGAATACGGCCGTGTAGTCTGGCTTTGACGTACCTGTGGATAAGTGAGCTTGCCTTTTCCTAACCCTGGTCCTACAGCTGGGGCATCGATTTTGTTTAGATGAGGAGAGTATAGATAAAATGATCTAGCGTGAGTCGGTATTCCCAGCATTATTTTCTTTCGTGGCATTCCTCTGGCTTCCCAAAAGGCCGCTGCCCATGCCTGTTGGCAAAAAAGAGTATAAAAGGTCTTCACTTTAATAATAATATTACTTTATTATAACTTTAATAATAATAGATGAAACGGTTTCTTTAGATGGGGGAGTTTAGCTGTGAACATTGAGAGCCACAGGCGTCGTCGCCGGGGGGGACGTGTCCCCCCAATAATTGGGAACGTTGTTTAAAAAACTATGTTTGTAACTTTTCAGGGCGACCAAAAATTTACTGAATGTGTGTGTCTCTGACTTTGAATCATAAAGGATGGTGCCAATATACCAATTACACCTAATTTAAGAGGCGTTTACAAGAAGGAGACAGACACCTCATTTTTAGAACACGATTTCATTTAGATAGGGTTGAAGCAAGTGAGAGATTGGGAAAACATCACTACATAAAATTCTGTTTCTAGCTAAAAAAATAATTTAATGAGACCCCTCAAAAAATCCAGCTACAGCACTGGTTAAAGCATAAAAATTTAATTTTGAAACTGTAATCTTATAACACTTAAAATGAGTTTCAACCTGTATTTTAAAGGTCAAATTTCTAAAATTTTTCTGGGGGAGGAACCCTAGACCCCCCTTTATAGTGCAAAGCTACAGACGGTTTATTAAAAATTTGAACAGAAGCTAATTAGTTGATTCAAAACCACCTTATAATTCTTAAAAGAGGGCAAAAAAGAAAAACGATTATTTTGGGGTAGTTTACCAGTAGTTTGTAAAAACATTTGGGAAGGATCCCGAATCCTTGAGGCTTCTTCCCCCCCAATATTCAGGAGCCGCCGACGCCAATATTGAGATCCACTCAAAATCGCCTTATAATGAAGGATTTTGCTTTTCAAAGGTACGAAGAAGGAAGAAAATCATTCTCTATAGTAAATCACTCTATAGTAAATCACTCTCTATAAGCTTCATTAAATTTTCCTGTACTAAATAATATTTGAATCGAGGTTTAAAAATTGTCAACCCAGAGAGCTATTAGATAAAAATAATTCAAATTTTTACACATTGAATCATTAATAATTGAATTTTATTTAACAGTTATTTATAGCGGTTTTATCACACGATTTCTTTTTAATACGTTTATTGTAATAGTAACACATTGTACAACTTGCTGATCGAGCGGACCAAAAGATTTAAAAATCGAAATCGACAATAAATAATTTATTAATAGAACTATTTTGTCATGTGTGCAAGTTTATTCAGTATAATTTGTTCATTATTATAGTTACAATAAAGTTTTAATATCTTTAAAGATTCAGATGTTCATATAAATCTTGTAAAAAATCTTTTCATCTGTAATCAGCAAACTAAACAGTTCAACATTTTCACTAGCGAATTGATTGAAAATTTTTTCAGTTATTTTTAGACTAAAGCCCTGAATTAATTTAAAATCTAGTTATCCTCAAAAATGTACATTTTCGAAATGAATTATTCCACTCCCGGGAACCACGGAATGGAAGACTCGGTCCTCCGCCAGAGAGCAGCACCACCCCTTAAAACGGCACCGCTGAAAAAAAATCGGGTAACTTTCGGCTCCTCGTTGTGGAGCGCGTTCCAGGATTCCTGAAATGATTATTTTTCGAAAAGGATCCACACACACAGCAAATTTAGCGGCCATGATTTTGAAGCTATTTAAGGGCTTCAGCTTTATATTTTTCCCATTACAAATTGCATTTTTTTGTGAAACGTCTATTTAAAAATAGGATTATACAATCCTACAGTGTTTATAATGGCTCAACTTCAAAAGTTGCTGGATGTTTGGGAAAATTGATTTATTTGGCGTTGCTTCATTTTCAATTATTTTGCGCTGCGTTTGTTCACTAATTTGAAAGCACCTATTCAAACTTTTTTTAGAAGAATCAATCTATTACGCTTACCCCGTTTAAATAGTAGTTCAGTCTCTTTTCACTGTTTCTTGAAAACAACGGACTGTGATGAGCTGTGAAAGGATACGATGAATCGTACATTTGAAAGTCGTATGACATAATGTTCACAAAATCGACAGCCCTGTAACGAAAAACGAAAGTAATATGTTACGAAAGTAATATATTATATTAGGTTTCCAAAGTAATTATACATTTTGTAAACAAATCATTAAAAAACACGAAAGGGCTTTTCGACCTTAGGAAATCTTAGTTTAATGTACAGTTTTTTGTTCTGGGTCAATAAGTTTAAAACCAAATTTGGAGCCTTTATATTAAAATTCACGATTGTCCATAACAAGATGATTTTATCAAGATTGCTTCATTTTGTCACGTTACCGTGTACACCACAAACAACGATTGGTCCCCCTTAGAAGGAAAATGTACCATATTTTAAAAATTATAATTAAATTTTAATAACATGAATATGAGAAATTAACCAGGAATTAGTATACTTTTAAAAAGTGTATTTAAAGTTAAATTAGAAAATTATTTTAAAAATAGTAAATCAGTATTTTTAAGTTGAAGGATGCGTTTGTGGTTTACTAATATTTTTTTGAATCAACTTGCTTGGTGGCAATATGGTCTCATTTGATTCTTGCACCATTTAATCAAGCAAACAATCTTTTGAATTATTATAAAACTAAACAGAAGTTTTAGTGAATTCTTTTCATCCTTTAAAAAAATTTATTTTTTATCAAGTAATGCATTAAGAGAATATTATTGTGTCAGAATCATGGACTCGAGTAAATTTATGTCACTTACTTAGCCATTTCAGGTATATCGTAAGAAGTGTCTATAATAGCCACATGTGCTGCCACAGTGCAGCTGACCAGGAAGTCTCTCTTGGCTTTTTCTATGACAAAACGTAATTCCTGAAAAATAGGTAATAGATAAGACAAAAAAATGTTAGGTATTTACAAAATGGTATTTGTAGCTCTTTATAAATCAATTTCCTTTAAATAATGTTGATTTTTAGTAGTAATACTTACAAAACATTTCTCATTGATAAATGAAATGAAAGAAACTACATAAAATGAATCAAAGAAGATATTGATAAAGACATTGAACTTATTTAGTCATATTAACTTATTGCAGTGCAAATCATAATAATTTCCTATATACAGTGAAAACTGTTAATCAAAAACGTTCCTTAAATTTTTGATCAAAAACATTTTCAATAAAAAGAGAATTACCTTGAGTAAAAGAACGAAAAAGTGCCTTTCTAATGGGTGGCCCCCATTCCACGAGGGGAACTCCCAGTCGAAGTCCACCCCGTCGAATTTGTACTTTTCCAAGAAATGAAGGAGGGAAAAGATGAACCTAAATGGGGAGAAGAACATATGGATTTAACGAGAAACAACAAAAGCAATATTACACAATATGGTACAGAGTTGAGGTAAAATTCCATTAACTGTTTACACTAAATTTTTAGATTCCTCTATAAACTAGATTTCATAGTATTGGCATATTATTTCTTTATGTATCGATGGAGCAATGGAGTGCTGAAGAGAAGAGAAATACACAAGAGCAAAACTAAGGAATGCTCAAGAGTAGAAAGAGATCCAAGGAAAAATAGATGCTGAAAAGCAGAGAGAGGCTCAATAAAACAATGAAATGCTCAAAAAAGGATATGCTGGAGAGCATGAGGGATCCAAAAGAGCAATAAAGATGTTGAAGGCCAAAGAGATGTTAAGAGCAAAGTGATGCTGAAGAGAAGAGAGACACAATAACATAAGGATTCTCAAAAGTAAAGGCATATTTTAGAGCAGAAGGAGACTCAACAAAGAGAAGCTGAAGAGCAAAGGTATGCTTGGGACTAGAAAGCGGTTCAAAAGCAAAGGGATACTGAAGAGCTATGGTTATATTGGGCTGTTTTCTTGCTCTGTCACGTTACATTGAGGTACCAAAAATGAATATCATTCCGGGAACCCTTAAAAATTTGGGAACCTCCTACCTTTCCCTCCCGTGGTTGTTGGCCACCATCTTGGAGAATCCTCCACTGGACCTCTCCCCCACCGACAGCATCACCTTGAGCTTGGGGTTGGTCTTCTTGAGGGCTACCGTCCTGTTGAAGCGTTCCAGCTCCTGCATGGTCTTGGGCACGACGAAGTCATACCGCACCTCGGCGTACCCCACCAGCAAGTGGGTGCATAGGGAGGGGTCGATGTCTTCCGGCTGCAGACGACGGCTGTCGTTCTTCTCCGCCTTGTAGTAGCAGACGACGTGCTGCTTGCTGGCCTTCTCTTCTGAAAGACGGTTTTGGAGATAACTACTTTTGTTGCACTCACTGCACGTATTGTTAATTAGCTTTTTCTTAGTTTCGAAAAAAAGCAAGGGGTTTGTCGAGAATATTGTCGTTTCTTCAGATTATGTACTTGCGGTGTGTCTCCTTAACTTCCCTCCTCATCGTCTTTTTTTTTGTTATTTACCTTTTCCGAGAAAAAGACTGGGAGTCTAGTTTTGTATAAAAATATTAAGAGAGTGGACTTCAGGTTCTCTGCCAGTACGAGAACAGGATTTCAAAGTTTTTTTACAAATGTATTTGGTTGTATAGTACGATTGTCTGGCGTAGTGTTACGCATAAATATAATGTGACATAAAAAAGCGAATTGGTGATTTCGGGGCTGTGGTAATGATACTGTATAAAACAGAATTGTTATGAATATCATAGTTAAGGGGGAAGCAACACACCAAAACTTTCTTTTCACAATTTCAGCCGCCCAGCACAAGTTGCTCGAGCTTAACAATGGCTCCGCTTTTATTCTCTAATTACTATTTTAACCCTACATCCTTTTCTTTACTCTAAATAATTTCTTCTTACCGCCCCTTTGATTTCCAATTGCCTTGCTCTTAAGAAACTCCTACAACATCCCGATATTTTTATCTTTATAGTGTAAATACAGCTAGGAAGGATAGTTACAATTTGAAAGAAACCAACTTCTAAGAAAGAATTAAGTTTTTTTCCTGAGAGCGAGAATATTCATTAAAAATATTTTCTTTCAAAACCCATCAACTTGATTGACTCGTTTTTAAAAGGAGAAGAAATTTGCGAACGTCTCCATCTGCTAAACCAACATTTAAAAATGCAAATTAGGTCTTTCCGAACTAAACGTCTCTCTTTCAACCACACTTATCTAAACAGTTCGCTCACTGGAAGCATTCTTCTCCTTTGTGCTCATACTCTAATAAGAGAGAAGATGAAGAAAAAGAAAACCGATTTGTGACCTCGTGAAGGACGGTCGAGGAGAATCCATTACATCCGTATAGGTTTTTGCTTCGGGCGTTCCCCAGAGAGCAGCCCTCTCTCCCAGACACTAGGTGAAGTTTACTGGAAGTGAATGGCTACATGTACGTGAGGAGAGTATTTATTGCGTTAATGACGTTAAACGGTATGAATCCCCAATAGCTTCCGGAAAAATATTTGGTTTCATACTGGAAGTATAGAAGATTTAATTATTCGTTTACTTATCCATTTAAAGCTTACTTGTAATTCATTAATAAAAACTAGAGTAATTCAATCAATACTTCAGTAAAAAAAACTTCCACAAGTGTGAAAGAGGATGAAGAAGGTCTTCTATTTCACCACAATGGTTCTGTCAACATCCTCTATTTATAAAGGTATATAGAGGATGTTGGTTTTGTGGACTGATGGGTTTTTTTTCATTGAAACTATGAAATTTAGAACTCAGAAGTAGCAAATGTCATCTACTAACTTTTAAATAATATAGAAGACTGAATAAAATTCTACGCTTGAATCACCACACCAGTTCAAGATTTGTTGATTTTAGATTTCACCATAATTTTAAAAAATCTTATGTATTCTCCATGACTTTGATATTTTAGGAATGATTATTTCAAGTGTTTTTATTTGTGTCAAAGTGTAAAGAATGTGTTTATAGAGTACGTGATAATAAGTTAAATTAATAAATTAAGGTTTGGTAATGTTTCTTAAAGAATAAACTTAAATGAATTGTTTTTAAATTAAGTTTTTAAAGTCAACCCATGAGAAAGTTACATCATAATTCTTAGAATTGTGTCTATTTATACTCAATTACGTAAACTTTTCCCTCACTTATAGAATAAATCTGGAAACTGGTACCACTCTTTTTCCTTTTTTGCATAAAAAACTAAAATATCCCTTAATTATAAACTATCAATTTTTATTTTTTAACGATATTTGCATACCTTCTTCATTATATTAGTTTTGTCTTATTTTGTTGTCGACTTGCTGCATTTTCATCTCCATTTATGCTTTCCGAATTTCAATCGGTGCCTACATAGTATTAAATACAATTATTTGTAAATTTTTCATACAATCCATTAAGAGAAAATTTTAAACTCATTTTACTTTAAATTTTCCCTTCTCTCAGTTCTACTTCATATCGGTTCTATTGTTCTGAAGGAACCAGACACAACAAACTTGACCCCACCTTTTATTGGGACTCCCAGACCCTCCTTTGGAAAATCCCAACCGCAAAAACGCATTTTATGATGATACTCTGTGTGCAAACTGTGCCATTAGTTCACAATAAAAATGAAAAGAGTTAATGGAATAATACTTCGCCGTCAAGTTCAAGGAGCTAAATGATAGAGTCTGAGATACCCAATGACATGATTAGACTTAAGAAAGGTTACTCGAACTCTGTCAAAAAACTTCTTTCGAGACCAGTTTTTCTGTTTTCAAATGAACGTCCTCTGATAAGGACTTTAAAAAAAGAGCTTCTGTTGTATATGCGTTGAAAAGCTCGAATGTGTTTCACAATGATGAGTATTATTACTCCTTGTTACGTGTTTCTAAATAGGTGAGAATGAGATACATTCAAACAGGCATTCTCTTTTGAAAACCTTGCTTTTTATAGAGTCATTGACTTAAATACATATTTTTTTTCACCTTCCATGTTTTAGAGTTTGTATAAAATATCTTTACTGTAGATCAGAGATTTCACAAAGTTTTTAATTATTTCAACTGAAGATGGGTTTTGAAACAAAATTTCAAAATTTTTTCAAATTTTTTTCAAGCGTTTTTATTAAGTTTGATGATAATAAATTAAATTATCATCCACACTCATAAAAAGTAAACTGAAACTTTTTTCTTAGCTCCAATACCATTCTCATATTTTCGTAGGTGGAATAAGGGGCCGTTCACCTATTGCTTTTAAAGGGAAGGGGTGCTATTTATTTTTGCTGACCAGAGAGCAGGGGATATACTAAGCGATACTTACGTAAGACATTAAAAACACTGTATTTCCGTAAATAGCTTGCATTTTGTAAAAATAATTTAATTAAAAGTTCAGAAAAATATTAATGAGTTAATAATAATCAATAAGAGTAATTCATGATTTCTTACTTTTGTCTTCATATTCGAGAAGTTTGGCGAACTTTTCTGAACGTGCTTGCTCTCGTCTCTCTATTTTCTGATATTTGGACAAAGCACCGACTGTTACCATCAGAGCCATCGCTTTGTAGAAGTACGAGGACACCATCTTTTCTCATTTGGCTGAAACATAAGGGGGGTAGGTTAGATATGAACTGTTGTAAAATTTATGATGCTTATTAAAACAATAGTAATGTATTCAGTTTATGTTTATGCTAAAAGTTTGCTTTTTAAAATAAACTGAGTTGGGAAAAGGGAATTTAAATATATCATGCGCTTTGAGAAGCTAGAGGAGTAAAAGAACTCTATTGTAAAAGGCCATTGAAATTTATTACTTTAATGGAAAAGCTCATAAAACAAAGGTTTAAATTTATCTAGTTTATAATATTATCTATTCGTTTTGTCATTTAATGATGTTTCTTCTTTTTGTTAGAGATACATCATAACTGAAGAGGTCGCACCAGCTATTTAAAATAAAATTTTATCAAAAGTATCTTCTTCTTTATCAAAGGTCTTATCTTAATGAAGTCTTCGTATTCTTGTTCTCAGTACATAGTTTATATTACGTTAGTGTTTTACGTTTTTAATTTTATAAAGTATCTCGTATATTCGTAGTTTTATTACGAAATTGACAAGTGCCAAAAAAGTGTTTAGTATGATTTTAACACTCTAAAATTCTTAACGTTTTATTGATTAACATAACGGAAACCACCTGACTAACTTGACCCTGAAATTATTATTGCAAGGGGAAAGTGAAAATGAAGGGGAGCTTCCCTCTTAGATCAAGACATTAATTATCATATTACATGTAACCATGAACAATATTAAATGTTATTTTTATGCATTTTTTTTTAACATAATTCCTTTAGTGTAATTTTTATTTTAAAATCTTAAATATATAGTAAGCTATTTGCCTAAATATTAATTTGAAGTATTCTACCCCCTCCCAAAAAAATCCTCCTCCTCTCTTTTCAATAACACAGAATATAACAAAGAATATACACAGAATACACAGTATAACACAGAATATACTTTTAAATAAAAATTTCAGCATTTACGTGAAATTCTCCTTTTTTAAGACTTTATTATTTGAAGAATCAAAGTAAAAAGACAACTGCAAATAATACTACATTTTAGTACCAATGGGCATAAGTAAATTGCGATTTTCTAAGGAAAAAAGTAGTCTTATAGCTTTTCCCCTACTAGTCTAACCTTGCAATGCAACAACATTTACAGAATCCAAAATAAGCATGAAGATAATATTAATTAAAAAATAAAGATAGAAAAACAAGTTCTTGTCAAATATAGATATCCATTTTACATTGAACAAATATTTAAATCGAGAGACACGTTTATCTTGAGAGAAATAAACAAACGTCTCTGCATCATAACTAATTTGATAATTTGAAAACCCTGTAATTATTTTAAGTAAAGTACAGGACACGGTTTTCTAACCTTTGACTGACATAATACCGAATTAGTCAATCAATCTTTGTCAAGTTTTGAAACAGAGAGTGATGTTCTGCTTGAATGACTTTATACTCCCTTTCTGTGGATAATGTTTTGCTTCTTCATTTCATCACGTTTTATTTTAGTAGAATAAACATGATTCATTGAATAAGTCGATAAAATCGCATTGAAGACAGAAACTGGTGATTTAGAAGGGGGTAATTAAATTCAAAAAATATAATGTAGTTTTTTTATACTGTAGATATATTGCTTAGAAATCTCCGTAAAATGATTTGATATTATTGGAAAACATAGTCTAACTCCACAGTTTTTACCACACTATAAAAATAAAAGCTTAAAATTTTGGATTAAAAAAACTATTAAAAAGGTTAACTAGAAAAATGGGCCTCTAAAATGGTTCAATAGAAATAACATAAAATCTCTAAACACAAATGTTATTTTATGAACTCCTTATTTACCAGTTTTTTAGCAAATTTTTGATGTGACATTTTCAATCGTTCTAACCTTTTAAAAAAGTTTTCACTCTTCAAAAACTGCTTTGAATAATATTTATTGTCTTAAAAAGAAAATGCGGTTTATTTTCTCAAGGGCTTTTGAACAATTTGGCTCTATCTGGGTCTCATTATTTTTAACAATACTCAGTGATAACAAGCCGATTTTCTGGTAAACTAATGGTATAAAATCATTATATTCAGCTGTCTAAATGGTAGTAGATAGGATTTTTCAATGGGAATCGGATTTAAATTACGGAGTTTTTCAGCAAGCCAAGATTTATGAGCAAAATGTCTCTTCATAAGTCCAATAATCGAGAAGACTGCTCTAGCTGACCGTTGCCCTCTTTAAGGTGAACTTGGCTGCATTTTGAAGACTCAGCCTTGGAAGGGGTCCCCGGTTTGCCCCCGCGGTAGTGTCCTGGCCTCGAAGCCTTTTTAGGGCCTCCCCCGGTTGATGTAGGATGGTAAGTAGAAGTTATGTATATTGGCCATAGAGTCAAATAAAATAAGCCCAAATCCTCTCATATAAAAGATCAAAAATCCACAAAAAAATCATGACTTTTAGTACAAAATTTTATTTTTATTAAATTGAAGAAAGATAGGTCATGAGAAATTTTGAATAATGTGCTCATTGAAATTGTTTTTAAAATACTATGTAGTTTAAAAAATTGAATATTTACAAAGAGTTGATAGCTTATTGCTGATATAGATATTAATGATATTTTAGAGACATTCTAGATTTTACTAGAAATAAACCAGGTGAAATTTTAAAGAAATAGGGAAGTATAAAGAATGAATTGTGTGATAAATATTTATGTTTAATTATTCATGATTAGAAATAATCCATTTTTTACTTTGATGATATAAATATAATTAATGAATTATATTAGTTATCCCTTAGTGACACAGGTTTGGGTAAATATCATTCAAAGGGCAAAAATGTGGGATATTCATATTATTTATGAATAGTTTGGATATATATATATAGGGGAGAGTGTTGTACCTCTGGACAAAAATCACGTTTGGATTTTTCTAAGACAGGTGAAATCACATTTTGACCATTTAAAGTGTCCAAACCTATAGTCCTAACCTTTGTGAGTACAGAGATATTTTTTACTAGCCAAAATCTTGAAAATTGGATTTTTAATCATTTATAATAACATGGAAAAATTTGTGTCCAAAGGTACAACAACCTGTTGTACCTATGGACAGACCCAGTTGTACCTGTGGACACCCTTAAAAAGGGAAATTTTAGTTGAAAAAAGCTAAGAATTAATATTTTTGATTATGCATTACCTTTTAATAACCTATTTCAAGCCTTTTTAAAATTGAAAATAGATTTTTTAAAGTAATGTAGTTTTAGATCGTAAATGATCATTAAAACGAAGTTGAATGATAAAAGTCTTGATTTTTTACCAAAAACACAAAAATTACATGGTATTTTCAGATCAGAATTTAAGATAATAGTTTCATCAATCATGCTGATTGATCTGACAACTTCACTGATCCCCCCCAAAAAAACAATTCGATCAACACTTAGTTGTGCAAGCATTTGGTGGTAATAACAATAATAATTTGGTGGTAAGTCTTCTTCAGTGGAAATTTCAAGTTTTTTTAATCATCATACTTAAATGCGATAGGGTTCTTAGGATTTTACACCATATTTTACATTAAATTCCAAGTAGAATCATAAATTTAAAAAAGTAGTTAAGATCACAAAATATTTGATTTTTCATCTAAAATTCACTTGAAAATAATCGCTGACAAATAGATTACCAGTTAGAATTAATTGAACATTTATTAAAATGTATTCAGTTAAATGAAACCTGATTCTAAAACGCCGATTAGCTACAGACACCCACAAGAACGTGTCCGTAGGTACAACACATATGGTGTCCGAAGGTACAACATGAGGTGTTTTTGCATTCAAAGTTCTATAAAAGATAAAAGAATTGAGATCTGACGATTTCTAATATCAAAAATAAAAGTTAAAATATCGGGGATTCCCCCCATGTATCCCATTTTATCATGTCATAATTAAAGGGGAAGAAAAGAGTTAATGTAGTGATGCACTAAAAAAAACTTTGAGCACCTAAAAACAGTAAATTTATTATATAAAATTTAAATAATATTTTAAAGAGCTGATTTCACGTTAGCAACTAGATAGCATCTGTTTACATTCAAAATCGACCACAAATTCAAATTTACATTTTTTCCCGAATTTTAAAATGAGGTGGCTGAAGGTACAACCGTCCGTAGGTACAACACTCTCCCCTATATCTAATTTAGTTGTATTTAACTTTACCACCTTAACTAGAAAAATACGGTTTATAAAACATGATATTAATTTTAAACCAAAGAAAGTATATACTATACACTGTAAAAAGTCTTTTCATACTAAATTTTCTATTGCTTTTGACGAAAATTTTCCGTGTGCCTAAGAAAATATGCCTTTTCAGTGAATTTTTCCCACAAAGATAAGTTAGATATAAAATAACCACTAAAAGAATAAGTTTTAAAACAAATATGTACAATAGAGTGGTCCCTATTTCTAAAGAGCTCTCAACATCCCCACTTTAAAAGAATTTGTCTACAACGCAACAGTAAAATTCCTTCAAAATATAAAGAACCAAAGAAAATATCCTTAAAGAAAATTCCAGCACTTGATCCAGCTTAACCACCAAGCAAAAAGAGACCTCGGTATAGTATAATCCCTTATGAAAACTAATCTTATCAAGAAATAACCCAAAGTAATAAGGATTTTTCTCTGCATCGCAATGTATCATCTGCTGCAAGTCCACTTTACTAAAAGATCTCTGCCAAAATTGTCAAGATTTTAGAAGTGCCAAAGTTTTATCCAGAGAAATTACATTTGCAAGATCGGAGGTGGAGGCCGCTTTCAGCGGCCAGGTACTCCATAAATTCGCAGATCAACATTATTTCTAAAGTTTGAGTAATTTAATGAAAAGCCCCCTCAAATCGTTCTATCATACAGGTAAATGATTTTTGCACAATTTAAGCTCAATCAAAAAATATTAACCAGTGCCGCAAAAGCCTTACAGTTTCGAAAAAATGCTAATAAAAAACAACTGAAAAACCAAAGAAAGAAAGAAAAAAAACCCCTCACATTTTGTTCTCGATTTTTTGTGATGAACTAATATAGTGATAGATGTAATAGTCCAGGTTCCATTCTTCTATCACCCCTCTTACGGTAGTAATAACATCCATAAATTACGTGAGGTCAAAAAGGGGGGGGAGGGGTTTGGAAAAATCTCACCAAATCTCACCAAGGGGGGAGGGGGGTCGATTAAAATCTCACGTCAACTTTTTAAGTTAGAAATTATACGATTTTCTCTTTTTTAAGTATGAGAAAGGAATACTTACAGATAAGATACTGCAAATTATTTTAGAAAAGTTGTAGGTAAATCTCACTTGGGTGGGAGGGGGGTCCAGCAAAATCTCACTAAATCTCACCAAGGGGGGAGGGGGGGGTCCAGATTTTGGAAAAAACGCCTCACGTAATTTATGGATGTCCCCTAATTTGGTCTGAATTATAAGCACCATCTTGAAAAAAAATAAATTTAAAAAAATGAATAAAAATTAAAGAAAACCTTTTTTTTAAAGCTTTTACTAACCTTTAAAATAAACATTTCTACCAAATTTTAAGTTGAAAATAAGATTTCGTCATGTTGAATGAATGAAAATTTAGGCAAGCCCCTTGAAGGTGTTCATATGATTTAAAACATGCAAAAAATGTCGCATAAATTTTAGAAAATACGACCATTAACAGATTCGGTACAAAATTTTACAGAGCTAGTTCCCAACTTATAAACAATTAGATATAAACATAATTCTAAGGAATATTTATGTGAAATTGATGCACATTGAATTAACTTAAAGTTGAGAACTAACTTTGTAAGATTTTGTACTGAATCTGGTAATGGTCGTATTTTCTGAAATTTATGTGAGATTTTTGCATGTTTAAGTCATGTATAAGCAGGGCTCGATTTCAGCCGGAAAGGGGCTGGAACGGCGTTCCGGAACCTCTTTTTTGGAAAATTTTTTTTATTCTATTTTAGGGGTCTCCTAACTACGGCCCGCGAGACCCATTTCATCAGGCCAGCGGATACCTTTCTATGTACAAAAAAATGTCCTAAAATGAATTAAAACCCTGTTTTTTACTGTCAAATTTCCAACATTTTTCTGGGGGAGAACCCCCAGACCCCCCCTTTTTGTACTAAGAGCTCAACTTATCAGATTTATTTTCAAATTAATTTCATAACAGTATAAATCCTACCAAACAAAATCTAAAAAAAGGCAAATTAAAAAAAACATTTTTAATGCATTTTTATCTTTTTTGCAAATAACAATATTTCTGATTTAATTGTAAGATTGTTACTTAATTGTTCTTTTAAAACATGATTGTGAACCACCATTTGAACTACCCGCAATCCTGGTGTTGATTCTTTTTTATATGAACCAGATTTGCCAGATCGCTGGACAAATTTGTAAAGAAAATTTGCGAAATTCTACCATTTAAGGACTTTAACTACGCATTATATTTCTTAAATTGGCAATATATACAACACTAATATTTCATTGATAATCAACACTAATGGTTCATTCACCAACCCGCCTCCTACAAGAGGCACCCTGTTGGAAAAAAAGTATAACCCACCGTAAAAAAAGCTGTATAAAGAGTTCATCGTCTTACACAATAATTAAGTTAGAACACTCTTCCTAATCTAGTACAACACATTTGAATTTATTTTATAAATTTAAATTTGAAAATGAATGCTTAAGTTTAGGTATTAAAGTATTCGCTTTTTCAGTTTTAATATCAATAATTTTACCGTTCCGGTACCTCTTTTTTTAGAAATCGAGCCCTTTGTATAAGTATCATATGAACCCCCTCAAGTGATTTTATGAATTTTCCATGAGTATGAGTGAATTGCTCTTGATGTATAATTTTAGGGAATGTTTAGGGACTTGCCTAAATTTCGAGGAATTTTTATTTTTTTCAACATAATGAAATTTTATTTTCAACTTGAAGTTTGGTAGAAATATTAATTTGAGGAGTCAGAAAGCTTTAATTTTTTTTTTTAAAAATTTTCTCAAAAAACAATATTTTTCTTTGAATCTTTTCCTCACTTTTTTGAAATTTTTAATTTTTTTAAAAAAATTGTGGTTATGATGCACACTAAATGAAATAAATAAATAATGAACAAAATGGGTCTGATTTTATGTTTTTAAGTGGTATAGTTCTAGAGTTATTAACTGTTTAAAAATGCAGGAAAAACAACTTTACAAGAGTTCTTTTGACATTAAAACATTATTACTACCGAAAGAGGGGTGATAGAAGAATGGAACCTGGAACATTATATCTATAACTATATTAATTCCTTATAAAAAATAACCAAGAACAAAATGTTTGGGTTTAATCTTTTTTTGTTTGTTTTGTAAAAAAATCACCATCTTTTAAAACTTCAAGGGTTTTGCGACACGTGTTATTATTAACCGAATGAGCTAAAATTTTACCTACTTTTTTATATTTTTTATAGTGACACAAAACTGGGGGTGTCACCAACGGAATTTCCCCCAAAATTTTTTACCATACAAATAAAGGACCACCTTAATGTACAAGTCAAAAATTTATATTGATCAGGTGTTTCGTCCTTGCTATGTATCATGATGTTTATATTGATTTTTGAGATCTTTAATGCGTACGCACATTTAAAAAACAATTTTAGCGACAAAAATTTCTCCACCATGCAAAAAGAGAGAAACAGATCAGGACAAATATGTTAAGCTCTTCCATAAAGTCAATAAAACTCGCAAATTCACTTCCCATTCGTAAATTACATTTCTCCCTCAAATACCTCTCTCCTAATCCCCACAAATCCGTCATTTTCACACCCAACACTGGCAAATCCGACACCAAACCACGTGCAATCCATCCACCACCGAAAACCAAGACAATAACCAACCCACCTGATGATCCGAGGCTGCAACCGGCTCTGGTAGCCGCTGTCTGTAACCCAACAGCAGCTGACAGAAAACGAAACCGCCCCTGGCACGCTGCTCATAATTATATGCGATCCTGAACAGGTCTGAAGAAAAAGACACTGTGGCTTGAATTAGAGCAGTGTTGTGATCCTGTGGTGTGGAATTTTAATTGATGTCAGTGGTTTTTGGGGATCTTTTTATTGAACCTGTCCTTGGGGTATAGGGCAGGGTTTCGTTGCAGCTGCTCCCCAGAAGAGAGGGTAACCCTGTAATCCTTAGGGGTTATTCGTGGGGAATTTTTTCGTGGATGGGATGGTAAGATAAATGAGCCTATGACAGAGAAGGTGGCAACAGTTTGGGGGAAGCAGCTTATCTTGAATTGTTATGAAAAAGTCAGAAAGGCGAGGAAAAGATTGTCCAACGATAAAAATATCTTCTGGTGGTCAATATTTTCTCCATTATTCATTTGAAAAATAATTATTCATTTTCTATACTGTCTATTAAAATGATTAGAATAATTAATCGATATGCTCGTAGGAATTAGTATATTTTTTAAATCGTCGTATGGTAGTTTAGTAGGTACTATTTTATTTGCCGAGTCTAGTATCTCAGAGAATTTATTAAAAAAGTATTCAGCGCATTTTTACCCTAAATAATTTTGGAGTTATTCTCCCCCCCGGATTCCTCTTAACAGCACTATCTTCTTACAAATAGCTATCCTAAAGGTAAAAAGAATTTTATTTGAAAAATAAAAAAAAATTCCGAATATGTTAATTACAAAACCAAAACACAAAAAAATCATTTTTTTTGCAAAAATAAATTATTAGTAGTATACTGATGAGTCGTTTTACTTAACAATAGCTTTTATACTTTCCTATTTAGTATATCGAGATTATGTTTATCATCATAAGTACTTTTAGTAAATGAGCCATGTAACATTTAAGAACCTCAGATAGTTATCTGATTATAAAAAGAAAGGATGTAATGACATGCATAAACATTAAACAATTTGGCCGTTCATTATTATTGAACTAACACCCCTTCAAAACAAACTTCCTTTCTGAGAAATCTTTGAATCTAACTTTCCCGCACAAGGAAACAAACTTAAAAAAAGTTCCTTAGCAAATTCCTGAAATTCAAACAGTAGGAGAGATGAAACTCGAAAAAGTCCGCCTTTATTCATCTGACCCACCTGTTAACGCGAAGGAAAACATTTGCATACTTAAAAGCGTAGTTCGCAGCAACCAACTGTGAGTAATTGCCCACGAGGATTCTCTTTCTTTACAACCGAAGCTCGTTTAACATATCAATCCACAGCTTCCTGAATCTTAAGTTGTTTAGGTGTGTCAGAGTCCTTTACGCAGGTAATAAATCAGCTTTGTTTAGAGATTGGAGTAGGATGCAAAGGTGTTTCTCTTGTTTCTGATGGCAATGGCTCTTAATTTGAAAGGTCAAGGGAGTAATTAAGGTTCAACTTATTTTTAATATATGGGGAGATATAATACAAATACAAATACAAATACAAATTAAGTCGACCAACTACAGGCGTAAGCCCAGCAAGGTTGGTCCAGTCTTTTTAACTCAAACTACCGGAATCCCAGTATCTGTCAATTTTCCTCTTGAACTCGTTTACCCCTCTTGAATTCACAATTGTTTCAGGCAACGCATTCCATCTATCCACTACCCTATTAAAAAATAATGCTTTCTACACTCCGTCTTAAATTTTACTTTATTCAATTTGAAATTGTGACCCCTTGTTCTATTACCCGTATTGAAATCTAGTCCCTCTGTGTCCCCTTGCTTTACCATTTTTAAAAGTTGAATCAAATCCCCTCTAATCCTTCTTTTCTCTAGAGTGAACATATTTAGCTTCTTTAATCTTCCCTCATAACTTAAACTGGATATACCCTTGACCATTTTAGTAGCCCTATGCTGAACCCTTTCAATTGAATCAATATCTTTTTTTAAGTATGGAGACCAAAACTGAACAGCATACTCTAGATGAGGTCTCACCAAGCCTCTGTATAGTGGCAAAATAATATCCTCGGACCTTGAAGAAACAGTTTTTTAATGTATCCCAATATCCTATTAGCCTTTTTACTAGCAGATAAACACTGTTGAACCCATTTAAAGTCCGAATTTACAATCACCCCTAAATCTTTGATCATATTACCTTCTTTAACTTGGTCCCCTTGCAGAGAAAATTCTGCCCTACCATTACCCCGACCCATATGAAGTACCTGCCATTTACTTATGTTAAAGGACATACCCCATTTTTCAGCCCATTGCGATATAATATCAAGATCCCTTTGTAAATTTTGTACCTGCTCCTGAGTATCTACCCTACCCCAAATTTTTAAGTCATCAGCAAAGATGCTGATTTTGTTCCTAATGTCCTGACTAATATCGTTAATGAAGATTATAAAGAGAATTGGCCCCAATACTGACCCCTGTGGCACCCCACTAATGACCTCCGCCCACTGTGAATAGGTTTCGAATGAGAAGGTATCAAAAGGCCTTTCTCATGTTTTCAATGATGGCTATTTTTATTTGGAGTGTTAAAATTAAAAGTTTTTAGGAAAGGTTATTAGGTTTAATTTTTTTTAGAAAATTGGGAAGTATAGAAAACACACTACCTATCTATTTTTAAAAGAAGATTTTTAAGGAATTTTCTAATAAATCAATTTTCCGTATAAATAGTATTAGTATAAAGATTAAACCTATTCAAATTATTCGACGTTTGAAACTTTTCTCAGTTATTGTATTGTATAATATTGAATAAATTTAAAATCACTTTTTAATGAGTGGGATAGAATTTAAAAAAATATTAAATCGATAAAGATTTCTATCCATGTAGAAATTTCAAGAAAATTTTTTTTAGGTGAAGCCTTACTCAATTCTTTAAATTCATGATTGCTTTTTTTCTTTTCATTCTGCTGCAGCAGGTGAAATAATAATTTGTTGAAAGTTAAACACTGCCCTCCCCAGTGATTAAACTAAAGATCGCGAATGATAAATGTCTTTCTTAAAACGTTTTAGGTGGAAAATGTGGGCAAGCGGCTAGGTAAGGATTATATCCATTATACCTTGTGCCAGGTGTTGTAAGTAATACTTCCTGTGACTTTCGTTCCAAGGCGGTTTTTATATATTTTATGGCTATTTAATGAAATGTGAACTGAGACACATCTCGCTGGCATCATAATTATAATTTTACAAGTACTCCAGAGGCTTATATAGAAATTTATTTCAGGAGGGGATAAAAATTATCCCTCAGCTCCCATGTATATTTCATAGGTCCAAGTAGCTTTTTTGTTCATTTTTAAGTAGAATATTCGTCTTAGGGAACGTAATGAGTTAAAAGGATATGAGTAATTAAGTTCAACCAACCAAAGGGGAGTCTGGGGGTCCTCCCCCAGAAAATTTTTCGAAATTCAACTAGAAAAACAGATTTTTAATTAGTTTCGATACCCCTAGTTAGAATTTTTTAAATATAAATTTTTATATAAGATTTGCATTTTGATTTACTTAATGTAAAAAATAGTTTATAATAATATAGAGTTTTAAGAACAAAAAGGTATCAGGGAGGTCATCCTCAGAAACGTTTTAGATAAATTTGTCCCTAAAAACAAACAGGATTTTAACTTAGTTTTGATACACTTCGTCCTAATTTCAGACTATATTCTTAGGTAGGATTTCAATTTTGAAGAACTTATTTTTAAAAAGTTTTTAATAATAAAGTATGAAGTACTAAAGGGGGTTCTGGGGTTCTCCCCCAGAAATTTTTGGAGATTTGATCCAAAAAAAAAAGTTTTTAACTTGTTTTAATACGCTAAGTCCGAATTTCAGGAGGGGGGCACGGCCCCTCCATACGCACCCACGACCCACCCTTACATACTCCCCTTAATTACTCCAAGTCTGTGAGGTGAGGGTCTGGAAATTTCAAGGAAAAAATTATGCATTGAAGTCAAAATTTCGAGGGGGGTGGGGGTTCTTCCCCAGAAAATTTTTGAAATTTGCCTCTTAAAACTAGTGTTTTATCTAATTTTGAAACTCTTTGGGGAATTCTAAAAGTAACTTGAGGAATTCCTCAAGGTAACTCGGACCCCCTAGGATGGACCCCCTAGGTCGGGGATCCCAAGGGGTCCGCGGACCACAGTTTAAGAAACGCTGTTTTAGGGAAAATACACCTAAAATGCTTGAAGTGTTAGGTCAACTTCCGGCTGAATTCGTGTAAAACGAGAGTTTTCAAATTGTATAACCGAGGGTAAAAAAAACCCTTGCAAACAGACAAAAGGATATGGTTTAAAAGGTAAGATTAATCACTGAATTACGAAATTTCTAACCATGTGTTACGTATCCCAGATTTTTTGACTATTTCAATCAGTATACCACAGAATAAAAGAAAATAAAACGAGCACTTGTTGTTTCTAATCTCTTACATGATCTGACCGAGTCCAGGAATCCGTTGACAGAAAGGAAGTCATAGACGAGAAAAAGCTAGGAGTAAATATCCCTTTCAGAGAAGACCCATGCAGTCGAGGATAAAACGAGCACTTCGCCATGACAATTCCATCGACACTTATAGCGACACTATCGCACTTAAGGCACAAAACCTTAACTAAAACTTTTGTCATAAAACCTTAGTTATGGAGGACAGGTTCCTTGCCTTCTCAATGATAGATTTATTTTATTTAAAAAGAATAAGTGAATATAAAAAATAAAGAAGAAAATAAGATTAAACTTGAAGTATAAGAAACATTTTCGAAAACTTTTAAAAATTTTAAAACGAAATCTGTATGTATTCCATTAAAAGATAAATTCCAAAAAATAGTCAAGTTTGTATTGGGAAAAACAAAGATAGAAAAACTAGAAGTTATTTTTCGGAAACAATAGGAATAACAGGAACAATAGTTTTATGGAGAGGCAATTCGTGTTTTTAATTTAAGGGTTGAAAGGATGCCTTTGGTTAAAAATAATAGGATATTTTAAAGAGAGCACTTTGAAAAAAAATAGGAACCAAAATTTTTTCTTGGATTTTTGACCGTCAGAGTTAGCAAGCCGGGGGTGTTAGCCCTCTAGTTTTTTATATTATTGCTGAAAAATGAGCTAGAATAAATGTTAAAAATTAAAGTTAATGATTAAATGCAAGAACATGATGTTCCTATGGACTATTTGTGCAAATTAGCATTTTTATAAATCAATTAAATAAGCTTTCTACCGGTCTTATAAATAATAAATAAAAACTAGGCTATGATTTTAAAAAGAATAAAAGCATTTATTTATTTTAAGCTCAAATTTAAAACCTTTTTATTTTAAAGAAAATGGTGGTATTTATAGCTAGTTATCAATATAATTTTTTGAATCTCTTCTGTACCCCCATTGTTTTAATATTTTGAACATTTTCTATCTTAAATAATTTCACCCATAATTTTTATTATCAACAGTATGAGAGTAAAAAAAGCCCAAGCAGTAATGGGAGAATTAGAATAGTTTACAAAAAAAACAACAACTCAGAAACATAAATTTTATTATAAACTGCACTTAGTTAGAATAAAATACTGTAGAACAGAAAACTAAAAAAAAACTTTAAAAAATCTTGAAAGTACAAAGGCATTGTATTTGTAAACAAATCGTATTATAAAATATAACATATATAGATGTATAGTTCGATGGGATTTATAACTTGGAATAATATTCAGCCAACCACTTTTGAATGTTTCTCAATTCAAAATTCCTAGCGTCTTTCACAGACTCAGGATCATTAGGATCGTCTCCTCTGAAAAAGAATCGATAATTAACATTAAATAACCCAGTGATTTTTTTTGATAATATAAAATAAAATAATTGATTTATAATCAATAGGAGAGTTGGGAGGAATATATTCTGTGATGTGAATTTTCCTCCGAAGAACTGCAGGAAAAACAACCTGTTTGATTTTTTTTCTGTCAGTCATTATTTGCTTAAGTTTTTTGAGTACTTTTAAATTTAGTCCCTATAATTTTAAAAATGATGTTGAATTGTAAAATAGGCATGCAGGTAATCCTAAAATAAAATTTTTTCAAAGAACATAGGGGGCATCCATAAATTACGTGAGGTCAAAAAGGGGGGGGAGGGGTTTGGAAAAATCTCACCAAATCTCACCAAGGGGGGAGGGGGGGTCGGTGAAAAACTCACGTAAACTTTTTAAGTTCGAAATTAAACGATTTTTTTTAAGTTTGAGAAAGGAATAATACCCACAGATAAGATACTGTGGTGATTTTTAGGCGGAATAATGTTCTTTTACTCAAAATGCAAACGAATTGGAAAGGAAATTATTTTTAAAGGTTGTAGGTAAATCTCACTTGGGGGGAGGGGGGGTCCAGCAAAATCTCACCAAGGGGGGAGGGGGGTCCAGATTTTGGAAAAAACACCTCACGTAATTTATGGATGACCCCATAATGCGAATCTACCAAAATTGAATTGGTAAATTTCGAAATTTTATATCATCTAAACTGCCAACAACAAACCATTTTTATCATCAAAACAACCTTTCAGTAATCAATTGGACGAAAAAGTATTTTGTAAGTGTTTTGTTGCATAGTAGAATTACAATCGTTTATGCCTGAACTGCTGATGCTTATCAAAGAGTGTTCGAAAGTTTAAATAAGTCATCTATCGATTTAACTCTTTCAAGCTAAATCAATTCCTGGGGGGGGGTAGGTTTTTAGCTTTTGGAGTTTTAGCTTTAAAATGACCTTTATGGAGTTATTGTCTTAATAATGCAATGATGTTAATGTTAATACTACCTAAGATCAAGATGATGAGCTCCTCCATCTACTAATACTGACACGAGGCTGTCAGAAAGATTCTTTAAAATCTATGAGAATAAACCAGCATTAGTGTATAGGCTTTTCCTCAACAGTGTTGTTTAAATAAAATAATTTAGCAAAAGGAATTTAATAAAATAATAAAGGAACTTACTCCTCCGACGGCCCAGGGATCCAAATTTCCATTGCTAAAGACAATATTAGAGGACGAGGTAATATCTAAAAAAGAATACACAGTTGAATACGTTTTATGTATTTATTTGGCCTTTTGGTAATTAATAAAACTTGCCACGAGAAAATAATTTTTAGCAATGTCTCACTGGATATACGACCGAGATATTTACTGCATGTTTTCCGATGCATATTACCTTTTCCCCAGAAAATGACATCCATCTGGTTTCTCCTAGGCAATACTTTATACTTCTTATAGCAGTACTTGTCTCTCGCCTTAGAGTCGAAAATAAGGACAGGGAACATGTCTTTTTCTCCGGTTGTAGATCCTTCAAGATTGATCTCGGTACAAGCCTTGAGAAGAATATTGAACAATATTTAGTTCACGAAAGAAATTAATAGCGTGGAAAAAGGAGATGTTATAAATGTTTTCACATTAGTGTTAACTAATTTGGTTCATTTCATATTTCCGGAACATGAGTAATATAGAGGGAAAGTTGGATAGTATGATGAAATAAGATGGGAAAACAGAGTAAGAAGGAGAATTGGTAGAGGTAAAACGGATTGAAAAGAATATTAGATCAGAGGGGATAAGACGAAGTGAGAGAGAAGAAACGATAAATAATATACTTGAAAGGTGATAGAGTAGAGAAAAGTATGAGAAATAATAAGAATGAGAATAAAATCATAAGGAGAAAGAATAAGGTAGAAACGTATCTCAATTGAAATCTTTTTTCTATATTAAAATGACTATTTCAAGAATATTACTTGATAATCCCACGCTGTGCTATCAAATCCGAGTCCGCATCCAGTGGGGTCAGCGCAGTAGATGTACTCGGCGTAAGTATCGAAGCATTTCAGGGTCTGGGATGCGTTGTAGTACAGAGCTGCGGCAGAGAAGAGGCCGTCAGTCGGGGTAGGCGCTGCCGCAAGACGTTGGCACATCACCTGAAATACACACTCATTCAAATTACAAAGTGGAATAGATTTCTTAAAAGAGATATAAAAAATTAAGAAAAGTCGGGGTATCGCATGCCCAGTGTATTCCCCCCCCAATTTCTAAGATATATTTTTCTAACGCTGTATCCATTTCTAACGCTGGCTATAAGTGAAGTATTCTTTTGAGGATTCAAACATTATTACTAATCCTGAGGTTAAGGCACAGTGAATGTTTCATGGATGGAATAGACTTTATTATTATACTAGACAGCAAACTTAGTTGAACCTACGACGTCACTAACAAACAAAGTAGTTCCCATCGCGGTGTCTGAATTTCGAGTGAAACGAAGAACGTCAATTTTAAAATACGATTATTTCGTTAAACCTATGTATTAGTGGAGACGCTTATGTCGAAAAAAAGGCTCTTGTAAAAATTTCTTGTTAATTTTGTAAACTAATGTTTTTCTGTTAACTTATAGTATAAGGAACCCAAAAAGGTTTGGTGCCAATTTTTTAGTTCACATTTAGGTGTAATTAAGCTAATTATTAGATGAATTAAGGACTTTTAAGAAATGGGGATTTTTTAATACTACACGTTTATTTATTAACATAAAAATGTGAAATTTGGAATATAAAAAGAAGAATTAAAAAAAAATTAAAATATCTTTTGAATTTTTGCTTAAAAATTTTAAATTTTATTTTATTCAAAAAAATAAATTTTTTAATAAAAATTGGATATTATATTTTTTGACCTATATTTTTTACATTTTTATATCATTTACTCATATAATATCTAAATATACTTATTGAACAAAATTTTTAATGTGTTATTGAACTTAATTAGTAGTAAAATTAGTAGTAATTAGGCACTATAGTGGAGTTACTTATGTCAAAAAAGGGTATTTTAAAAATAATTTGAAAATTTTATAAACTTATGTTTTTCTGTTAACTTATAGTATAAGGAACTTAAAAATGTTTGGTTTAAATTTTTTAAATTTACATTTAGATGTAATTAGACTAATTATAAGATGGAATAATGACTTTTAAGAAATGGGGATTTTTTAACATTATATGTTATTTATATTCATGAAAATGTGAAATTTGGATTATAAAAGGAAAACTAAATAAAAACTTAAATTTTCTTTTGAATTTTCCTTTAAAAATTTTTAATTAATTAAAATTTTTTAATAAAACATTTTTTAATAAAAATTAGATTTTTTTTGTCTGATATTTTTTCCATTTTCTTATTATATACTAATTATCTAAAAATAACTAAACACTTATTGAGCAAATTTTTGAATGTTATTAAATTTAATTAGTAGTAATTAAGCATTAATTCATTAAAAACTTTCATTAGTCAGGAAATGAACAATTTAAAGTATTCCTTTCGAGATAATATTTTCTTAAAAGAATGTAAGTTATTATTCAAATATTTATAAGTATTTCATATTAACTTTGCATAAAAAGTCTTAATCACCTTTTAATATTTGAAAAGAACTTCTCCTTTGACTTCAAAACCCAATCTATTTCAAAACTTTTTTCTAAAAGCCCTTTTCAAGGTCCGCTGTCTCGGTAAAAGATTTTCATGAAAATCATTAATTTGGCCTAGTAAGTTACTCTATGATTTCACACTTTTATAATTAGAATATGTTTTAATTAATTTACAGAGTGCAGATATATGATTAAAATTTAAAGCATCACAGTCTGAGGAGTCACTATCTGATACATCCACAGTCCATTTTAACGAATTCCTACATTTTTCTTCGTCCCCTTCACATTTGCACATTTCCATACATGGTAGCCGTGCAATGGTATAGGAATATTTGCCACTTTGGCATTTACTTGTGTCACAACTACATGATGTGAGTTCTATTACAGCTTCAGGAGCTGGGGGTAAATCTGTTATATTTGGAATATAATAATCACATTTTCTTTTTTCCAACCAAACAATTCAGGTGAAGGAAGGGTTTGCACTTGTTCTACATCTTTGGCCCAGACTAGAGCATGATAATGGGATCTAAGTATATGCTGTTTAAGAGTGGCGTTGGAAGTAGGCTGTCTGGAATAATCTGCAAACGTATTCCTCCAGAGCAATGAAGTGTCGGTCCAATAAATGTTTTTCTTTTCCGAGTGATATAAAGGCTTGAACGACGTGAGGTTCATCCAGGCCCGTGCTGGCCAGGGGGGACAGGAGGACGTGTCCCCCTGCGCCCTTTGCTCAGGCGCCCTTTTAAAGAGACTTTTCTACAATTTGTAATTTACTCGTGGATTTCTCAATGTTT